>VWZK01001545.1:0-98227 GCA_013396935.1 Baryphthengus martii
ATAAATTTACAGAATTCAATTTGAAATAGGAAAAATTATTGCCGCAATTGAAGTAAAAATTAGGAGTATGCGTTCAGCATTTTGTAGCTATTTACCTCATCCGAGGAATGATTTAATTTTTACCTTTTCAAGGGCTTCTTCCATTTCCAGGGTATTTTCTTAATCTTTGTATGATATTTTTGAGTCCAAGGAAGGATTTCTGTTTTTTCTTTTCTTTCTGATGTTTTGATCATTTTACTGAAATGGGGTGTATGAAGTCAACCATTTGTTTGACAGTCTTTGACAGCAGATTATGTAGATTTTGCCTGACAGAACACTAGTCATTCGGAACTGAATTCTGAGTGAGCAATCTAGATCAGAGGTCAGGCTGCGGGGTACAAATTGGGACAGATATTTCACCTTGCTGTGCAAAAGGACACAAAAAAGCATGCGAATCGGGAATTGGTGGAAACTAAAAGGTTAAAGCAGAGGTGATGCAATTACACAATATTTACAGCCTAAGATTGTGCTAAAGTCCTTTTGATCCTCTTGCCCCTCTAGTTCATGGAAGAAGCGGGCTCTGATTTGGAAGTCTTCCCTGAACAAATGTAAATGCACTCTTTAAAGATCTACTCCATGTCAAAATGCTAAAATATACCTGTTGTCACTTGCATTTCCCATCATTCACCTTGGTTTCAGTTTCAAATAGGTATCGCAGATGCACATGCCAGAAAATAGTTCCTTATATCTCCCCTTTTTTTCAGAATAATACCAGCAAGGAAAAAAAAATATATATAAAGAAGAGAAAAGATAGTTATCTAGTGCAAAACTCATGTATAGAACTCAGGCACTAGATATTTTGACTTTTCAAATGAAAATTGCCTGGTGGAAAAATGTGATACTGAGAATCTGAATTCAATTATTAGTAAATTAGAGGTAAAAAATAGCTAAAACCAAACAAAGCCCAAAACAAAAAAAGTGTTCTGTATTTCGGTGGTAACTGGACCATGATAGAAATGAAACCAATTTGCAAATATCTTAAGCTCTCAACAGAAACTCTGATTTTTTTTCCTTTGGTGATCAGTACTGCCAGTTACACAAACAAAACAAAACTCACAAGAGCCTTTCAATTAGAGAGGTTTTTTAAAAAAAATAAAGACTAGATCAGAAGTGTTGCTTGTTTTATTTTTATTTTTTTTTCTTGAGTTGCTTAAAATTTGAGATCATTTTCAGAGGAAAATTAGTGTAACACTTATTATTTGTCCTAATCTATTACACTCTTTCTTTTATTAATATCTGCCAAAACATAGCAAAAGTCAAAGCAGAAGAGGCTAAAGAAAATCCAGAAAATGATTAAGTTTTGTTTTAGTTTTTGGAGAATCTGTATAAATTATCTTTTGTGCAAACTTCCATCTTATATAAGCATGAAAGGATATCTCTGCATGTTCATGGAGGTTAAGGGTACCTGAATCGATAATAAAGATGCCAAGAGTACAATTTAAATCTACTAAGTAACTAAAATCCTAAAACCATTATGTGGGGAAAAAAAGAGAGAGAGAGAAAAAAGAAAACACTTAAGGCTGATGAAATATCAGGGTTTATTATTCTATTAGACTTTGACAATGAAATGAAATACACAGACCTCTAACAATGTTATTAAAATAAAATTTCAAAGCTTGATTTTTCAATCATGCAGTCAAAGAAAGGAAGACATTTTACAGTCATATCCTGTAGAGTATAGGAAAGTTCTCTGTCAAAGCTGTGTAACATTTTGATTAAGCGCTTGATAGATTATAAATATAAGTCAGAGCTAGCAAGACACTATAATAAATGGATCTTCGAAGAATGACTTGTGATCAATTTCAAATTGCAGAAGTTTGTAATATACTAATTTCTTCCCTACATCTGCTGTCTTTAATAATACCTTCAATTACATGTGTAGTTTTGTCTGCAGGTAGGAACTGAGTGCAGAAGTACAAAGACTCATGAACGGATAAATACATGTGTATATATATATATATATATATGAGTACATATGCTTGCACAGCCACATCTCCTTAGCTATGATTTCGAGTCTTCTATTCAATGAGGGTTTGGTTTTTTTTCATTAATATTATTTTGCATTTCATTAGACTATTTAAATCACTGGGTAGACCTGCCATGAATGGGCTCTGGACAAGCAGACCATACCCCAAACCCACAGATGATTACATAGAGAGTCAGTGGCAAATGCAATGACACAAAAAAAGGGAATTGCAAAGCCATTCCTGGTGGATTACGGTGAGCAACAAAACACTCTGCTCTTTGCTGCTGTGCCTCATTGCCACTGCAGAATAACTTCAGAAGATTTTTTCTAAGGAAAAAATATTTTGGTATGAACTAAGCAGTAGCTGATTCAGTTCTGTTCTCTCAACTTTTCTTACCAGTACAGTTCACTGAAATAATATAATTTATTAATATAATTTAACCTCTCTCATATGAATTGTTTGAAAGCAACCAGTCTCTTAAGTACTATTGATCTATGCTCTACCGTGATTTTAATGGGCTCTCTTATAATACTGTCTCTGGAACCTGCTCTATTTGTCCCTAAGTACGTTAATCTCAATAATTACAATTATATTCATTATAAAAATACTCCATATAGTATCTAAAAAATCTGACTCTTAGCTGGAAATAATTTGTCATTATCTTGTTCTGAACTGGAAGAAGCTTACCAAAAAGGTAGGAAATGACTGGAGAAAGAAGAGAAAAATTCCAAAGGGTTTATCTAACAAAGGAGAGACTGTTTCCAGTGAAAGTTGTACTACACGACATGTTTTAAATGCGTACATTCAATACTATAATAAGTTTACAGTCAATCATTGGTTCATAGGTCATCGGTCATGAATTATAATCTGAAATTACTTTCTTCTGAATAAGCTCTGAAACTACGCAGGTTTTTCATATATAAGAATCTTTACAGTTCACTGGGAAAGATTCATTATCAATGCAAGCCTGATAAATTTGGCAAGATGTTAACATTTATTACTAACATTTGTTTGTTTAGATTACTGTAACATGCTGTACAGGGTATTTATAATAAGCATTAGACCAGCAATAATAGGAACTTTCCTTTTGAAATGTCACAGATGTGCCATTCCCTTTAATTCTCCAGAAATATGGGAAGTGATGATAGAAAAGGGGGGGTGCCGTTCAAAATATGCAATTTGGTTTTTACGAACAATTTTTAAAAAGACCAATTTCCATATATCAACACTTCTCAGTGAGTTCCATGAAACATTTTGATATGATTTACCAAAAACAGTTTTTGCATCAGGAACATTACAGTAGCTAATCTGCATCTGTAAGGAGTGGGAAATGGAATCACATTAGATATAAATGTAATGCAAAAAAAGAAAAAAAGTTAATGCCACATTATGGTAGAGAATTTAAATGTACAATATTTACAATATTGAGGATATTCAAAGTTATGGTTCCCACAGCAACAGTAACTCAGCTTTATTTACGTTGTAGGATTATATATGTTTTATTTCTTAAAGGAAAACGGATTTATTTTTTTTCTCAACTATACAGGATAATATTTGCACTTTAGGAAATATTTGTCTCTGAGATGAAACTGTGAACACCAAAAATATACATGTAGTGAAACTGGGTATTTCTGAGTTTGGCCATGGAAATACCTTTTGTACTAAAAGGCAAGAGAAATTTAGCTTGGGAGAAGGGTATTTAAATTAGTGTGCAGCATGCAATTTAGTGCAGTTAACTCTTTAATTGTTGACCTGTCATGAGATTTGATAGAAGCACTTGAATATTTCAGCTAGAACTACTTATAGTTTAAACATTAAAGTTTTGCTTAAATATTAGATACTTTTAGTCATTTTGCATTTGACCTGACTGGAATGTTTTCCATCGAGCTTTCACACTGGTTGGATCATCCGTTGCATAACCTTTTAGCAAAATGCTGAACTGTATTACAAGCTTCAGAAGAGCCTACTAAACCGATTTCCTCTGTCTGTTTTAAAACTAACAGATGATGAACACTAATAAATATACAAGATGAAAAATAACCCAAAAGCTATCTGTATTTAACTGCATGCTTCACTGTAATGTGGGGTTTACAGTGATGAAGCAGAAATTCATTTTCAAGGTTGCTTTCTCTTTCTTTGCATAAAATTAACTCATCACATAAAAAATGGAAAACAGGCCACTATAATCCATCATATCCTGCCATTAGGCTCCTCCCATGAGGGTCATTAGCCTATGTGGATTCTGAACCTTCAGATTCCTCCACTGTAGACATCTACCACTCAAGTGACAAAGCAACTGTTAACCTCTCTGGGTACCAACCCCTACAGCCGTACTTGAAGCACTCTCGGCTAGCAGGTTACACTCAGAAATCCTGTGTTGTCTCTGTAGCTATAGCACAAGGTTGCAGCGCAGCAGTTAGTAATAGGATAACTAAAGCTTGCACATTTTATACACCAAGGTGTGAATGACAAGACATTCAGTTGCAGTTCCTCATCCTGTCTTCTGGTGAGACTTTGCCTTTAGTACAAAATCCATCACACTAGAGGTGCCACCATATCTGTTAGGGCAAGATTGATGAGGGTTTCTATGGTATAAAAGCAATATATAGATGACAGTGCTGTGTTTAGAAACAGAACAAAGCCAAGGCACAGGTTGGGTCACTCTTCTATCATCAGTCTTAGCATACTCCTTTCCAAGGACCAGGGGATAATATATTCCAGGAACTATTCCTAAGCGAGACTCTGATGTAGAGAAGGAAAGATTAACCCTGTAAAGGTGAACTTCTTGTGGCACGTAGTCCATTTTAGTTGTCAGCATAGACATCTGCTGCTTACCTAACACACTTAGGTTACCAGAGAAGCTTAGGTTTGTGTCTTTGTTTTAAAAATGTGTGTGCTTCTGGGGATGATTCCTGGCCCTTGGGCCAAGTGAAACAGAGAACTTTGTGTCCGTGCAAACCCTACTCAGATTTTTCTGAGCTATTAATAGTTGGAGCAACTAGAAAAATAGTCAGGAGATAAATTACGAATTTTGTAGTACTGACTGTCAAGCAGTCCACAGTTTGGACCTGGTTCTCACAGTGCTTTAATTAGCAGTGGTTTTATATGCTAGTAAGCCCAGGGCTGGTAAAAAATGTGGTATCATGAAGCTAGTTACTTGATGTAAAAGGAATTTTCTTAGGTCCTGTGGCCTGTGAATATTGGTGACTACCACCTGGTAGCTAGGTGGGCTGTGGGAAAAAGAATTGTTTGTGGGGAATCCATCACACTCACATTTGCTACCTAGACTTCTGATGTAGCCAGTACTTTAACAAGTAGTGCTAAATTAAGGCCTAAGCTTTTTGTGACCTACCTAAAATTCTGTTTGTTATCAGAGTTGTGTCTGTAGATCTTTATATGCTTATAGACCACTCTTCTGACAAATAATATATTAAAATGTTCTTTGAGTGTCCTATAGACACAATGCAACTAGATTGTTTGTGTATATTCTCAGCCCTAAAAGTCTTTTTCCTTGGTAATAAGGTTTTTATTTTCTTCTAGAAAAAAGTTAAAAGAAATTCAGGTTTCATTAGTCAGCATCCTCCTTAGCAATTTTGTTAGAGAAAACAGTCATTTCATATAGAGATTAAGAAAGATTTTCATTTAAGTTTCAGTCCTAGAGCATGCAGAGGGAATATTTGGAGGGAGCAACACAGAGAAATTCGCACTGGTAAATCAACTCCATTTAAAAACAGAAGACAAGTCTGCTGAGAACCCTTTAGTACAGTCATTTTGGAGAAAACAGAATGACTTTATGAGTGAAAGTCTATGCTTATCTGAGTGTGATAAATTAGAATCAGACCCAACTACATGGTTCTGATTGTTTCCACAGAATGTTTCCAAATAATTAAATATCATACACATGATGTCAGAATATCATAGGAATGATACTCGAAAATCCACTGAGGTGTAGCATAAATGAACACATGCATAATTCTGTTACTTGGTAAGTCATTCTAAAACCAGCAAAAGATCATGAAAAATGTAATTTTGAGAAGCATATAATTTCTAAGCTAATGTATCCAGATATTCCTAAACCACTCATCTTCAGAGTAGACTAAATACTTTGAAAATCTGAAATTGTAAAGACATGCTGTATTTTAGTCTTTTTATCCAAAAGATGAAAACGATAATTTTTAACTGATTGGAAAGCAAATTCTCCACGCCACTTTATGTATACCAACTCTGTAGCTTGAGTGCCAGCACAGACCCAGAATCCGCAGTCTCTCAGCTGTGATTACTCAAAATCTATTGGAAGAGAAGTACTCAAACTTTGCAATAATCCTCCTTGGTCTGAACATAGGATGTAAAGGAATACACTACCTCTCTTTTTCCCAGATCAAACCACTGAAGTGTTCAGAAAGTTATGCACACTTGAGACATAGAGGTATGTAATAAAATCCGTATTTTACTTCTATGTTACAGAAAAACACTGAAAACATTATTATGAACTACTCTGGACTCATTTTAAACATTATCATATGCATGGCAATATAAAAACATTCGAAATATCTCTATGAAACTCACATAGCTTGTTTCAGAGAAACAAACGCACACGTTATTCTTTGTTTCCTAATAATTTAATTTGTTACCTGGAAGAGAGAGCTGTGTATTGCTTCAAGTAAAATAGCACTTTTAGATTGGACAAATGAGTTGTGATAGAAAACTATGGTTAACCAGTTTTAAAAATTATTATTTTAAAAAAGCAAACTGTATCTTGGATAGCTGGATGTTCCAGGCTCTTCCACATGGACAGCATTTCTGTGTCTTTGACCCTCAGTAAAGCCTGGATAAAATTCAATTTGTGCAGCTTCCTCAGTTACAAAAAAATCCTGTGGTGGGTTTCTGATTTCCACAGTGGGGAAAACGAAAGGGTGGTACTTAGTGAGAAATTGCTGTTGCTGAATCATCTGTCAGTAGTTGTCCTACAGCCTCCGTAAGGAGAATGACTGAGAGCTTCTTCTGGAGTATTAATGCAGAGGAGCTGGTTCAGGTCCCTGCTGGTCAGAGACATTCAGAGCAGCAGCCTCTCTCCCAGGGGTACAGTGGGAGCTCGAAGATACCAGGACTCATACTTGCCCGGAGGTGAGTGGGGACACCAGGAGCTGCCACAAGCTGACTTTGAAGGCAGCAGCACTGCCGCTATGGCAAAGTAAGGGAAGCGAAGGCTGGAGGAGGGCTTCAGCTTGTTTTCCACCAAAGCCTGCAGCAAAAAGACTACCTGCTGGAGATGATAACGAGAATGTGTGGCAGACAAAATTAGAGATTATGAAGAAAATTGGGAAAAGGGAAGTCGTGTGAGGAAGAGAGACAGGGAGTAAACAAAGGCAAGCAGAAAGAGGACAGACTACTTGTATGAAGTTTTAAAAACATACACCAGAAAAGCAAAAGCAGGATGGTATATATGTAAAAGTACCACTTTTAGAAGACAGTTCAAACTCAGGAACTTCAGGTAGTTCACAGTCTCTTCTGATCAAGAACGGAACATCAATGACATTCTTAGTATTGTGCTAGCAATATTTAGTGCTACAGTACAGTTGTTAGTGTCTACTCATCAGAATCAGAGAGATGAGGTCTCAACATGTATAAATCAGCATAAATTTGAAATGGGTTTACAAAATGTACAGAAATTTCATGGTTAGACTGGCTATTAGACTGTTCTTGATGAATTTAAGTGCTCCATAAGATCCTCCACACAATCAATATCCAAATAAAGGGTGGATGCTTTCACAAGCCTTGATGTATGTCCAGATGAAACATTTTGCACACTTTTGAGCTGAGCTCCTCATCTCTTTTGCTGGACAGAGATGCCTCCTTGCCCTGTCTTTAAACTCTGTAAGTATATATCTGCTGAAGTGAAAACATGAGCAAAGTGGCCACTGGTATTTCCCACACCTGTACAGTGAGTTTGAAAGCCACACTTTACTCAACTATTTTATTTATATTTTAAAAAATTTATCTTAATAATGGCAAAAGCTGAATAAGAAATTCGCTATTAGATGAACCAAGAACTCAATAGTTTTGGACCATGCAGCTATTACTAACAGGCAAATTATGTATTTGAACTTATATTTAGAGGTCAGGAGAGACGACTCAAACAATTCTGGTAGATGGGAAGATGTATTGATCTTTCATGATATATTGTCAAATATTTTTATCTCTAGGTGATTTTTAGAATGTATCATTATTTCATGTTTTCAAGATGGCAAATATACACTTCAGATTCACTTGTTGTAATTCCTCCAAATATTTTATTTTGTTTTTCTTTTTGTACTTTTTTCTCTTGCCACAGATGGCGGTAAGCGTCTGCCTGTGACAATTTAGGAATGAATTTGCTTGGCTACACTAAAGAGCTTCCAGATCTTTTTGTTTTATATTCTCTATGTTCTTAACCTCCGTTGGGGTCTGACTCAATGACTTTGTCTTATATAACCATACTGTTCTGGTTTTGGCTTGGATAGAGTTAATTTTCTTCATAGTAGCTGATATGGAGCTGTTTTGAGTTTGTGCTGTAAACAGTGCTGTAAACAGTGTTGATAACATAGGGATGTTTTAGCTGTTGCTGAGCAGCGCTTACACAGAGTCAAGGCCTTTTCTGCTTCTCTTATCACCCTACCAGCAAGTAGTCTGGGGGTGCACGAGAAGCGTGGAGGGGACTCAGTTGGGACAGCTGACCCCAACTGACCAAAGGAATATTCCATACCATATGACATCATGCTCAGTAGATAAAGCTGGGAGAGGAAGAAGGAAGCGGGGGACATACAAAATTATGCCATTTTGTCTTCCCAAGCAACCATGTTGTGTGATGGAGCCCAGCTTTCCTGGAAATGGCTGAACACCTGCCTGCTGATGGGCAGTAGTGAGTGAATTCCTTGGGTTTGCCTTGTTTGTGCACATGGCTTCTGCTTTTCATATATCCACCCATGAGTTTCTTGCTTTTACTCTTCTGATTCTCTCCTCTGTCCCAGCCAGCGGGAGTGAGTGAGTGGCTGTGTGGTGCTCAGTTGCTGCTGGGGTTAACTGCAACACGTATCCATCATACTGACTTAAAATTTGACCCTGTCTTCTGCTTTATCTGCTTTATTTTGTCATTTTGCATTTGAAGTTAGCCATTTCTGATTTTAGATCATTACACTAAAAATAAATGTTACTTTACTAGAATCCAGGTTTGAACCTGAGCAGTTTGCTACATCGAGGTTCTCATTCTGGGGTGGAAGCAGTTAACACACTGCAGGCACAGGAATAGTGCTTACCCTGTTAAGTTTGGTCTGTCCAAACTCTAGGTGAAAATCTAAAGCCAAGAATACTTTTTTTTCCTTTCCAGCTATTGTTTAACACTTGATGTTGACAGTCCTTTCCAGATTAGGAAAAATATTCTCTTTTCTTGGTTTCATTTTACTGACCATACAATTAACCTACTTGGATAGTGTCTAGCTTTGATTAATAACTTCTTATTTTATCACAAGGGTGCATAATTTTATTTAGTTTCACAGTGTTGGCTGGTTTTCCATTGAAATTATCATTCCGAGTTTTTGAAGTCTTTCCAGAGGCAGGAAGGAGTTGTCTTTACACAGATATTATATTATGGATATACTCCCTATGCTCTTTATTTTGTTATAAAACTCTGTGGACCTACGAGGCTTCTGAAGAAGTGCTTCATTTTTCTCTATCACCTTCTCTCATTTTTCAAGAAGGAGCTTTTTTTTGTAGAGTAAGGGTAAGCATCCACTCTGAAAACCATTTTTAAGCTGATTGGTTAGTAAATTATTAATGGGTATGAGAGATCAGTGCATGAAACAAATACATCCTGCGCTTGTTACAGCCTACCCAGATTTGGTTTATCGCAATATGAGAAACTTCAGCCTACACTGGATTTCAGATGCAATCAGTTATAGCTTTGGCTAGGGATGGTGGCTCATAATTAAAATGAAAACTCTGAGTTGGCACAAGCCATTTTAGGGAGTAGATGTCTTTCTAGTCTTAATAGTTCTGTGCAACATTTTAGATATAGCTATATTTTTAAATGTAGTATGGGTGGGAATTGTTTCATTAAAAAACATAATAATAACAAGTTTGGGGTTTTTTTCTGCCAAAAAACAAATATTTTTTTTTTCCTTTTCAGCTATTGTTTAGCACTTGTTGATGATAATCCTTTCCAGATTTGAAAGAAACATACTTTTTCCTTGGATTCATTCTACTGACTACACAATTAACCTACTTGGATAGTGTCTTTTTATTTGACTAATATCTTCTTATTTTATCACAGGGATGAATAATTTTATGTGTATAATGTTAATATAGACTAAAGATAATTAACTTTTATAATGATTGTGGTCCTTCTTATATAATAGCACTTGGATTTTAAAGAGTATTTAGATTTTCAAGACTTTTTACAGCCCTTAAGAATGTAAATAAAACCTGTTTAGATGCAACGAAAACCATTCAGAACCTAATGATTATAACAGACCAAATCCTGCTTTAAGAGCTAGTAAAAAAACCTCATTTTATTCTTTTTTTTTTGAATTGTTTATTTTAAAACAGACTTAAGAACTTTTTTTAATTGTTGCTAGCATAAATTAAGAAAGAAGCTCTCAAACACTTTTTTTTTTTCACAATAAAATAGCTGTAGAAAGAGATTCACAAATGGTGTTAGGTAACTATATTCTGTGCCATTATATTTGTAATAATTGACTGCCGGATAGGATGCCTAGGCAAATATCAGCTAAATAAATTTCAGTTATGAAGAATGGTACTTTTTTCCTCACAATGACTTTTGCTGCAGAAGGAAACTCAGTACCTCTTGTCTTTTACCACATAAAATCTGCATCTTTGAAAACTAGTTTTAAATTAATTCTGGAGTAGGTTGTTGTCTGCAGTGGCCCCATCTTAATGGCAGCTAGACTGTGGTAAGCCTGCATTTCTTTTTGCTTTCCATAAAAAAGAATCAAAACTGGTGATCAAACATACTTTTACCAGCTCAATGTATAGACATAAAAATGTCTTCTCTGATCATGTAGCATTGGTAGATAATCTCGAAAACAGAGTTGTCCAGGCCATATTGAATAAAACACTTGTAAACAAGTGTTTTGACATCAAAGGGGGCTATGAAATTTCTCCTAGCTTCAGAGTCAGTTATTTCTATTCCTTTTAAAAAGATTTCAGTCATTATTAACAAGTTTAAAATATTTTTTTCACTTATACAGTCAAAACTGGGCCTCCTAGTGGGTAGATGAGACTGATAATAGTGCCAGGGACTGGGTCATGGAGTCTTAGTGGCAGCGATCAAATGTGGAGTTAGTCAGGAGACAGGCACAGTGTCAAAAGAAATGGTGATTTAAGGCACTGATTTCTTCTGCTACTCAAATAATAAATCCTATCTCAATCACTTTTGCTTGGGATCTCACACTGGTGCACTTTTCTGATGAAATTTGAACAACTGTTTAGTACTCAGGACAACTCCATTCTTACCATGTCATGAATAAAGCATCATTACAGGCACCTCACATACACTATTAGCTGTATAAAGTGTGAGTATATTACACTAGAGTGTAATGCATACTCTATATTACTAACAAAGATACTAATTAGTATCTTGTATATGCATATTATACTATATGTCTAACTAAATAAATATGCAGACTGTATGCACATGTGGAATTTAAAAATAAAGAGTAATGATGAAGAGGAACTGTGAAACTCCTAAGTCCTGAAGAAATTAGAAGATGAACATCTGGAAATCCCAGAGAACAGAGCCCTGAAAATAATTTTCTGAAAGTTGAATGAGACCTATAGGCCAGAGGACACTTCCAGACTGGAGCGACATTAAAACTGGATAAAGGTATTTTAGTTAAAACTAAGAGAAGGTGGAAATAAAGTTGAGGAATGAAAGTCTTAGGATGGAGAATAAAGTAACAGCAGAGGTGTTTTGGGGTCACGTTTGAGGAAAGCTAATAAGGGAGATTAGGAGACAACTCTTACAAGCTAAGACTACAGCAGAGAAATCTGTGGATTTTCAGAGTATTTGATGATGGTGGATAAAAACGTAGAAGGCAGACAATAAAGTCACAAGGACTTCTCACAGCAGTGCTCTGCTGCTCCAGGCTCATACACATACAACCGTGAAAGGCCAATCAGTGTTAATAGGAGGGACTGTCATTATTCATACCATGGCTAGAAAGAGAACAAAACATTGGACCAAAGTAGGCCATTTAGACTTATAATCAATTAGAGCTGAGGAAACTGTCACCTCAAATCTTGCTAGTCACATCTAAACTGAGCTTGAATTCAAAGCAAAGTTTAAATCTCAGGAAAGGATGTTCACACAGGGGAGAAGTACATGACTTCTATTGAAATAACGTTGACTGCCTTGCCCCAATCAAGCCTCTTTTGTAATGAACTTCCTTGGGATTGTAAATGTGTCTTCTCTGAATAATATTAGCAGCTCCAGATCTCTGCCGAGTGTGCTAACGAAGGTGGCCCTACTGCCCCTGCCTGCCTTGTCAACCCTACAGTTGGCTTTTCCACCAACTCCTTTGAGACCACCAAAGTGGGATCTCTCATTGTCAGAATGCTTTGCCATTCCCTGAATATTTCCTAGATTTATTCTATTTATCTTACTGTGGCTGTGATCACTGAGCACACGGGGAAATGAGGCAAAATAATGTTTTCTTTATAGTGGTAGGAATATTATGCAGTAATTTTCTCTTACGTGTCAGAAGAGTACGGGTTTTACCTAAAGAGTTCTTCCTGCAATGAAGCCAGTGATGACCGCAAAATGTAAATGAGCTTCTCTTCTGCATTTCTTCTTATTTTTACATGTTTGAAGTAACTGTTTCTTTCAGTTTTCAGTAATCTCACTGGGGTTACTGGTGGCCCATAACCACCTATTTGAAGCTTCTGGCATCGTTCTAAGAGGACAAAGTAACCAGTTCACACTTCTAACTTTCTGCTTCCCCTACCCAGTCACTATGAGACTTTTTCTCTAAAGATCCCAAAGAAAGAGGTTATTCTGAAAAAAAATGACGTTTATCTTGACACAGGAGTACGGATCTGTATAACAAGGAACAAAGTGGCAAGAGAAGGATGGGCATATATTTTTTCTTCCTTTTTGAGTACCTAGTAGTATATACATTTTTTGTCCACTTTGTTTCCTCCCCTGAATTATTCTTGAAAATGAGCTTCCACCCCAATATTTATGGTTAGATGGTAACAATGTCCTGTATGCAGTTATCCAGAGAACAGTATGAATTTTCTTTCCCAGGGACCAAGTACTGTTCACCTCTGGTGCTTCCAGCACTTGTACAGCTTTGGTTTTGAACCTAGAGATGTCCTCAGACACTTTGGAATGTCTGAGCTGATACTTGTGTGATAATCACAACACTTCTCACCGCGATGGATAATATGCACTGTGTAGCTTGTGTAGCTTGCTGTTTCAATTTCTGGGCAGCTTTCTTCCCACTGTTTCTGAAGATAGTCGTAGTTCTTGTAAAAACGGACATCAGTACTGGAGGAATTTATAGTTTCCTATGCCAGGACAGAACACAGCAGATGAACTGCCTACTAAAGTCATAAATGACTTTATATGCAATAGAATATATGCAGTAGAAATGATTTTTTGGCAAATTTTCATATTTTAGGTGAGCAGATAAAGTATTTTTTAAATACAGAATTGTTCATATTGCTACATTTAACTAATTGAGTTTGAGGCATTTATAGAGTCATAGAATCATAGAATAGTTTGGGTTGGAAGGAACCTTTAAAGATCTAGTCCAACCCCTCTGCAGGGAGCAGGGACATCTTTAAATAGATCAGATTGGTCAGAGCCCCATCCCACCTGATCTTGAATATCTTCAGGGATGGAGACACCATCTCTGGGCAACCTATTTCAGTGTTTCACCACCCTCACTGTAAAAAATTGCTTCCTTATGTCTAGTTTGAACCTATTCTCATTAATTTAAAACCATTACCCCTTGTGCTGTCACAACAGGTCCTGCTAAAATGTTTGTCTCCATCTTTCTCATAGTCCTCCTTTAAATATTGAAAGGCTGCAACAAAGTCTTCCTAGAGCCTTCTCTTCTCCAGGCTGAACAATTCCAATTGTCTCAGCCCTTCTTCATGGGAGAGGTGTTCCAGCTGTCTGATCAGTTTTGTGGCCCTCCTCTGGACCTGCTCCAACAGGTTTGTGTCCTTCTTGTGCTCAGGATACCAGAGCTGGATGCAATACTCCAGGTTGGGTCTCACCAGAGTGGAGGAGGAGAATCACCTCCCTTGACTTGCTGGCCAAATTTCTTTTGATGTGGCCCAGGATTTGGGCTTGGCTTTCTGAAGTGTGAGTGCATGTTGCCAGCTTATGTCCAGTTTTTCATTCACTAGTACCCTGAAGTCCTTCTCAATAGAGCTGCTCTCAATCCCTTCGTCCAGCCCGTATTGATACTTCATTACTGATTTTCTTACTCTTTTGTTATTCTTTACTTAGTAACTCCCACTTTGGGGGGATGGGGGCTAGTGGCAAGAAAGGCCACTTGTCCTGTGGGAGCTCATTAATGACTCCTAGAAACGTGTGCTCTTGTTGGGAAAAAATTGTGCTTTACCTATAGTCAGTCCTATAGAAATGTGGGGTAAGATTCCAAGAGTGCAATACTTATTTTACATAAAACATCAGGTTGGTCTTTAAATAGCAGTCCCAGAAGCGCAAAGCATTTTATTATCCATTAAGTTACTTAGCATCCACTATATTTTTTTTCAAGTTATCTTCCCCAGAGGAGTTCCTAATATATGGTATTCCAGCACAGAGGAAAAGGAGCAAAGTATCTACATCAAATAATCTTCTGATAAATTCAATCCTTATAATTTAGCAAGTGTAGTAGATAGCAGTAGGAGTGCTGAGAGATCCATATGATACCTCTCTAAATTTAGGATCTGTCCTGGATCTCTGTATGGGCAAAATAGCAGAGCTTCTTTGTCTTTTTTATACTAACTTCTATATTTTCTTCTGAATATTCCTATAGCCGGTATTCTTCTGTGTTGGTTTATAGTGGGCAGCTCTAGTCACAAACATGTAAGGATACCAAATGGAGAACAGAAGGCAGATTGGAGGCACTATACATGTTTTAGCTGTGCAGAATCTCTATGGAGAAACCCACACTAGAATCTTACTACAAATGAAAGGGGTTATTACCAGATTATGGACCTTAAAATTCAATGGACATCCTTCTGGTTAGTCCTGAAAAAAGAGGTGGGTGAAAGAGGAGTTAGTCACATCTCCTCAGGTGTCTACCAGAAGAAGTTACTTTCTTTAGACACCATGTTTAGCTGAAATGAGTCTTCTGCTCTGACTTGCCAAGCAGCATGCGCTACTTGATAGGCACCCAGGTCAGGGTTTTCAAAAGGAGAGAAATTCAGTTTCACAAGGCTTAGTTGAGATCAAAATTGTTATATTTTCTGTGATGAAGCAAACAATATAACATGAAGAACAAAACGTGAGGTGCAATGAATTCTCGGAACTGAGAAAATTAGTCTGTTGATTGTAATGGAGGTATAGAGAAGGAAGTCTGAGATTTATAAAATTAATTAAGCAAGGAGGAAAATAAAACCTTCTTCCAAAAGGAGAAACTAGAACTTATGAAAACTGCATGCTCAGGAGTAGGTTACAGCCTTGAAGTTAAAACCATCAGTGACAGCACCCAGAGAATTATCTTTTCTTTTTTTTTTGGTTTCCAGAATTACTATTATAATTTTATTAACTCTGTTGACTTTCAGCTGTTCAACTCATCAATATGCTGAGATTTGTTTTAGTCATTAAGATGACAATATATTACAGCAGATACATAGATACTGTGGTTGAAGACATCTTCCAAATTACATGAAGGACAGAGGAAAAGTTGCATACTACTACAATTTGGATTAATTTTCTGGGTTTTGTTGTTGCTATTGTTTAAAAAAATTCTTTCTTTGGCAAAATTTCCAAATATTAGAAAAAAGGTTCTCCTTGACTGTCTTGTTGTGAGTAATAATAGACATGTCTTTTTATTCAAACCTAGGTCATATTTAGATTTGCAGTGCACTAAGGTGAAGGCATCTAAGAACAGACATTGTAATATTGGAGGAAGACTCCATGATCACTTGAATTGCTATGTGGTAGGTGGGTAAGAGCTTCTCTGGAGGCTATTCAGGACATGAGGGACAAAAGGGATGTACAGAAAGGTATTAATGAAGGTTTGTGGTAGCTGAAGGGTGCAGCTGGGCGTATCACTCTGGTGACCTTTTAAACTTTCCTATGCCCCTGTCCTCTCGAACTGGCTGATGCACAAAGGTCAATGCCTCAGTCTCCCTTTAGATTGCTACAAAGTTTAGCAAGCGATGTCTTTAAAATCCCTCCAAACATAATGGAGAAGGATTTTGGTCAGTTAGCTCGCTACTTAATTCAACTCTCTGGAAAAAAATGCAGCAGAAATTAGAAGCAGCAAGACTCTGTCCCTAAATTAGAGAAGAAACTTTTGGGAGAAGGAATATCTAGATGTTGGTTTGCCTACCCATGTAATGGTGGCAAAAACCCAGAGATTTGTAAACCCTTCCCAAGGATCATGTCTGTAAACCTCTGGTGGTGAGACTGGAAAGCAGGAATGTGGCTGTACTGTTATCCCTCAGTCAGAAGATTTCAGTCTACTCTCATTTTAAACCTCTTATTTCCAAACTTTGTGGACTGTAGCATCGCTCTTTTATCAAATCACCTCTTCTTAAGGAGAATATTAGACCATTTTCCACAATAGGAATAATTATCCTTTTTTTTTTTTTTTTTTTTTTACACAAACAAACAAAACAAAACAAAGAAAACAAAGAACTATCCTAAATGCTCTCAGCGAAGCGGAGCTGCCGTACCTTACCATGACATGGAAGCTTTTGTCCTCCTTATTTTTTAAACACTTTGAAGTTGAAATGACTCGATTCAGCAGAGTCCATTTCCTTTCAGGTTCATTTCTTTATGATGCTACAAGAGGAATAACTTCCAGCCACCCACAGAAGGTGCAGTGTAGTGCAGCTGGTTTATGTGCTTTGTGTACACAGAGGCTGCTGATTATATGTTATTCACCAACATACTAAGTACAAAGGCAGATAGTTGCCGTGTTTGATAGGTTAATTTTAAAGGGGTTTTGTTAGCAAACAAATCTTAGAAATAAAGCAGAAGAATGCCCAAGTTTGGTTCCAGCCTCTCCTGGGGAGGAGCTGCTCGCCTCTTCAGCAAGAATTCAAATGAATTGAAAATTCCTTTAGAACTGACAGCCCAAGTGTAAGAATGATAAACGGCTTTGGCCTTGATAATTTTTATTAAGCACTAAATGTCACATTTAACCTGCATTACTGAAAGCAATTACCCATGTATCAACAGTCAAGCAGTGCAGAGCTAGACGCCTGAAGCAGCAGCATTATGCTCCATCTGGGAATAAGGATTTTCAATTAGAAGGCAAATAGCTGGAGAGGGGATCAAGTCCTCCAGTGGCTCCCAAAGGAGGTCTATGAGAAGCAAAGTCTTCATATCCAAGTAATCGCAGGCAATGTCAACAGAGCATTCCAAACCATCTGCTGCCAGAGTAGCGTTTACTTTATCAAATCTCAATATTTACAGAACACTGATCAGCTCGTGGGACCAGGATGGCTCACTGCCAGGGTGTTCTGGGAAATTCATTTTAAGGTGTGTTTCAGTAGGCTAATTAATTTACAAGCACCTGTTTCATCACTGGGAGCTGTTAGCACACCAGATGAGCTGCAGCAGGGGAAGGGGACTTTTTATCCTAGCTAAATTGATGGCACAGTTGTAGTTTAATATGAGCATGGCCTAAAGATCTTTTATTAGTGTATAAGTCTGGTTAGATGTTTATTATTTAAAAATATACTTTGGCTTTAGGAAACCTATGAGATTTTTTAAAGTTAAATATAGCACAGACCTTCCTACAGCAAGATATATTATACACATCCTATTCCATTTTGGTTAATTGCATTTGGTTTTTTGTTTGTTTTTTTTGTTTTCAATTCTATGTTGTCTAAAAATAAAAAAAATGCATCTTTTTCTGCTAAAGATGGGCCTAATTCTGTCAGTGTGTCATTCAGAAAGTCTCTATAAAGAAAACATCATGCTGCAAACCTCTTTCCATGTAGTACTAAGAATTGTGCCACCTAACTGCTCTGTCATGCTAGACACTGAGGTTCCTAGTTCCTGTCTCTGGTTCCTCCATCAACAAAGGGACTATAATAGCTTCTTGCATTACTTTGCATCAGGAATCCGATTCAGGATTAATTAGTTCACATTTGAATGTCGTTTTGCAAATGGAAAGTTCAGGATACCTCTAGTTAAGACTTGACAAGTGGCACAGAGGAGTCATTTGTAAAGCCAAGTTAATAATTTTTGTTTTGTAAATATGGTGTTTGGAATTAAGGTTTTTTCCCCTGGCTAGCTGCAGAGCTTGCACAATCTCTGGGTGCTACCCTAATAATGGCAAAGAGCAACGTTATGTAGAAGAGTCATCCTCTTCAGAGCTAGCTGAACTTTTCAACATAGAGCATTTTCATAGCAAACTACTCGAATCAGAGTGAAGACCAAGAATGAACTGCAAATATCGTTTTACTAAAATTTTAGTGTTATGTTTGAGAAAATCAGAGAGTAACTTGAGAAGAGCAGTAGAATAAGATTTAAGACTGCCTGTGAGGCTTTTACCTCATCTTTGTGTTCTTCAGATGTCATTCTGCAAAATGAGGATAGTATTAGCTGCCCCACCTGCCTTGTTTAGCGTCTTTAAACTGGGTGTGGGGTGACGGTGTCTTGCCGTATGCTATTACAGCAGTTTTCACCTTACTGCTCCAAGTATTGCTTGGTTCCTCTTGACACTGCAGTAGTAGAAAGAGGCAATAATGGTAATTTTATTATAGTAATGTCAAGATAACCTAACCCATATTGACTTCCTCTTGACGCTCTGGTAGCATAATTATTGTCCTTTTGAATTACTGGTCTAGATCTTCTTCACACTGTGAATGTGTGGTGCCTATATGAGATGAAGGAAATAACTCTCAAAGAAGGCAATTTAAATTAGCAGAAGAAAGCATGTATAGTTTAGGCAGCTGGAATCTCAGCTCAAATAAATTTAGACTAGAGATAAAGAATGTGGGGTGTTTTTTATTGTGATAAGACTTATGGGCTTTTAGTGAATTGTAAGTCTTTAGATCAAAATTGGGTATCTATCTCACATACCTTTGCTTGGACTCAACAATGAAGGCCCAGATGAAGAAATCATGTGGCCTGCCATGTGCTGAAGATAGAACAAGTATACTGTTTTTCAGTTTACTAAAGCAGCTTTGAAGGTCCATGTATGGGCAAAAAATTTGGAACTACTTGTCCAGTGAATTAATAGTGGCTTTTTGCTTTAAAATATATTTGTCTATTTTGCGTTTCATCCATTGGAAAGAGGGAGAAAGAACTTGGGTCTTTGTGCTTTCCTGGTTAGAGGGTGCTCCACAGGGTGCCTTGGGACAGCACCGTCTCTTCAGTACCTAGGACGTTTGTCAAGGCAGTCTTGTCCTTGGCACGTGCACAGGAACATTTCTGCCGTGTTAGGAATCACACCAAGGACCTGACATGATACTTGTGATACAACAGAGTCTAGTTTACCACTGACTAGTTACAGGATTGCCACAACTATTTAGAATATGTACCCAAAGGATGAAAGCAATCCTCCCTGTGAATATGCAATACTGCTACACTAGAATAATAATTTTTATTTAGGGCTATGTAATTATGTATGTGGTCACGAAAGTTTTCCTTCCGCATAACATGGTTTTGTTTGTTTTAAATTTATTTCTTCCATGGTCCTGGTTTGTCATACTCCACATCTTTGGATTCACTTTGACAGAGTATTTCCAGCCTTTGCTTTTGTCATCCATTGGCCAAAGGGATTTTTCTAAAAATTAAGCACAAAGGTGCTACAAGTTACCTTCTTTATGTCTTGCTGGTGGGGGAAAATAATGAATTAGAAATACTAGCAGAAGGAGGCCAATCTTTCTTTGAGTGTCTACAACTTTCAACCTTATGATTATCCCATAGCCATGATGTCATCTCGTTGCTAATGTTAAAAGCAGTGTACTGTGATTTATTTTTCTGTTTCTTATCTTTATATGTAAATAAATGGGTAGAGAAAGGATTTTTCTAAGTTGGTTTTGTGGGGTTGTGGTGTAGGTTGTTAGTTTTTGGTTTTTTTTACTGTGAGGCACAAGTCATTGTTTTTCTCATTTCAGAGGCTGTCAGTAATATCTGTGTCTGAGTGGTCTCCTTCATAAAGAAAATGAAGAACTTTTAATAATGTTATAAGTCTCAAAGAGAGGTCTTTAGTTTGTTCACTATCTGAGATAAGGGTAGTTGAGCATGATCATAAATGTATTGCTTATAGTGGGTTGACCAAGTGCTTGAGTTTCTGTGAAACAGAGTATATGGCTTTTCTTGCTTTAAGGAACCACCTTTGTCTAATTCATTTTTTAAAAAATTTTCCACATTCTATTTCTGATTTTCAGCAGACATGTTCATCAAATATTTCAACATTTCAAGGAGGAGAAAGTAACTCTTTAAAATCAAGAAAGCTATAGATTTTCAAGACAGCTAGGATTTTCTTCGACTTCTCAAATCTGAAAAAATACCTTTGAAGAGAGAGTGACTAACAGAACACATTATGAACATATTAAAAAGCTGGTAGGGGTTTTTATAACATCTTTTTCTTTACAAATTCTTCACAATTCAGGGAAAAAAAAGTAATTCTTTATTCCACATTTTTTTTTTTTCCATATTGCAATCAGTGTAGTGATTTGAAAGAAATTTCAGTAGAGATGTAGATCAGGCAAAATGAGACAGAGCAAATTCTGACTTTTTAGGATCATTTTAGTATGTCTCAGGGCTCCAGAACAAGATGAAATTATTTTCACCTATTAAGAAAGTTGTATCAGTCATTTAACATGCACATAAATAACAAGAGCGTTAAATCCTGGACTCTCTAAAGTCAATGGCAAAATATTTCACTGGATTTAGGATTTTACTCAGTAAGTAATTTTTGAGAAAACATGTCAAATTTTCTCCTGCAGTAATTATCTTAACGTTTTGGGGTTTTTTTAGTGTCTTACAGAGGGTGCAGTGAATAATGTGATAAGCCAGCCTGGGCTTGCCAGCCAGCAATAAACAGAATATTTGGGGGAGAATGTGATACCAATAGTGCCCCTTAGAAATGACACAACTTCACAGCAGTAAATGGTCTGGAAATTCCATTTATTCCCCCAAAAGGTTCATAAGTGCCATACAACTACAGTCACGGGTTTCTGCCAGGAATTTTTTGGCAAACATATGTATTAACCTGATGATTCCCATGCACTGTTAGTTGAGAAATTTTATTGCTGTTTCCTTGCATGCACTGGGACAGGTGCTATATTTGCTAAAGAAACTCAATAAATCTTTAAGATGATGCAGCTTGAGCCCGGCCAATTAGCAGAAGCAGGCATGAAACTCTGTATCTGCTCAGTGTTGCTGTTTGTTTTGGTGGAGGTTTGTTTCTTGCAATGCAGAAAATACGTACCTGCTCCTTAAGTCCTGGACTTAGTGTGGCTGTTGACTTGTTCCACAGGAGCCACCAAAAAGCTGTCATTGCTACGTGGAGAAGTCGGGCTTCATTCTCCCCTGCGACCTAGAGGTGAAAGGATCTATATTTAACTTCTAACAGGGCCCGTAATCTCTTCCCTCCCCATCGTTTGTTTTATCATTCTCCTTCAGCACCCTTTCACAGCCTGCCTTCCACAATGCTCTCACGTGGGTGATTCAGTGTACTGTAATTTCATTGCTGGTAGTTCTGTTTTCTTTAATGGGTTTTGTTTTACTTTGCAATCTTACTTTAAGCTCTGATCTGTTGTAGGATAAAGATGTTATTATGACAGTGTTAGCTTCTCTGTAAATTACAGTGTCTTGAGGATTGCATTTTGAGACTTCGTGTAAACACTTTACAGAGCTAATAACATAGATACTGTATGTAAAGCTTGAAAAATATTTAAATAGGGCACATTTGAAGGAATAAAACAATCAAAAGGCTTTTTGGGGAATAATGAAGATTACACTGAATTGTTTAAACTCAATGTACAGCTTTTAAAACATAACCCATATACCATCATCTATTTTCCCTTTTCTTCCTGCTTACCTACAATTTATTTGAACTATTAGAATATGTTTTTAGCAGAATTCCTTTACAGTAACTGATGAGATCTCTGCCGTAATGTCTTTGGAATAACAACCTTTCATTTAATATAACAATCATTAGTCATTTTTCTTAACACTCCTGACTAGAAGAAAAACAGCTGCTCCAAAAATGAAAACAAGCAAGCTAGCTAGCTGCTTAGACAGAAATGAATGACTTTTTGTGACATCAGGGATGTTGCTTGGATGTTTTGGTCGACTTCAAGTGAGGTTTTTTCATCCTTTTGCAAGCAAAATAGCTACAAGACTGCAGTTGATAGTTTGAGTTATAGAGGAGCTGCAACAATTAAGGGTTACTACTGATATTCAATATAAGACTTTCTGTGGGGACAAACACAAGCCAAATCTTTCATTAAAATGTAGTATTAATAGTTTCATTTTTCTTATAATAACTTGTTCCATACTATAGTTTGAATTGCACCTTTCGTTTCCCTTTCCCTTCTCCTTTCCCTTTCCCTTCACTCTCCCATCAAACTTGGATTATGTAGTTTGATTCCATTGACTTTCTTGGAGTTTATACATAAGTGCAGCAGGTATATTTTGCTTCTAGTTCTATGCACAGTACAGCTCTATTAAACTATTGTCTGACTTATTTAAAGAAGGTCACATAGCAAACCCATGTCATTCTAGTTCTTTTTCAGCTGCCTTAGGGAACAATTGGCAGGTGCAATAGGTTACAAACCGAAATATAATGATCCTGCTGCTTCATTTTCTTCATCATCCCAGCTTTGGTGGTGTTATTTTACCACCTGGTTAAGTTTGAGTTTTTTGGTTTGTTTTTCTTTGAGGAGATGAAGGAGTTGTATATGTGGTTTTATTGACCAATTTAACATTTTCCTTCAGTTTTCTATGGGATTTAAATAAAGCCCCACTTCATTTAATTTGTAGAGCTAGCATTGCTTGCATTTCTTCAATACAAATTCTGATCTGAGTTTACACATGTAACAGTTTTGTGGTCATGGCTCTTAATGAGCAGAACTCACTTGGATAACCCAAAGTTAATTTTCTGGAGGAATTAATTCTGCACTTTATAGTGTTACTCATTTGTGTAAATGCCACTCCTTCCAGGTTCCAGGACCAGCAGATTCTGGTACTGTAGCTCGGAGGAAAGCCACCCAGAGATCACTGACAAATTACTTGTACATCATTTTCATGATGCTATCTGATCGCTATCAGTTAAATCCACCTCTTTACATCTACCTCTTCCCTCTCTTTGTTCCCAAGTCTATTTCTTGCTGTCAAGGAATCTGAAGACTTGGAACTAGGGCCTGAATCATCACAAAATGGCACATACTGTGCTACCGTCCCTCTCCAGTGTGAGGCTGAATGACTCTGTGGTTTCCTATATAAAAAGTGTCTTTTGTGAGATTGTCTCTTTGTTTAAACAAAAAGAGAGAGAGGGAGAGAATGAAATATACTATGGAATACTCAAGCAGATGCTTGGCATTATATTAACACATGTATTATGGTGTATCATGTAATGGTACACTGTGGGGAATAGTAATGAATAGTTTGGAGCACAATAATGTGCATTGTTGATGTTTGTTAAAATAAAGATATTCAATTTATAATAAAAGGGATTAAAAGCTTAATTCATGACTATGTTAATATTTGTCTGCGAGTACACAGATAAATGGTAACGTACCTTATCACATTAAACACCTGCACGTACAAGTTCCCCTGCTGAGATCTCCATGGGATTGTATGTTTTACAGAGCTTAAACTTTCATTTCCCAAAATAATGATATCATTCATTTACAGATATAGATAGGCTCTTCTTACTCAAACTCTATCCTGAAATGAGAATTGTTACTTCAACTACAAAAATGTGGGATTAATTACCACAGTGATTGCCTGCTGCATCATCTGATGGTATTTGTATATAGAATTTATATATTTTGCAACAATCTGATTGCCTGACAGAAGTGAATTAAGACTTTCTAAAATATGCTGCTGTTAAAGGTAAATGATACCTCCAACACAGATGTGATGAGCCAAGCAGTGGTGGCAAACAGATCTCATCTCAACACAGATCTCCAGTGCCATCCTCTGTGAACAACAGAAAAGAATGTGCATTTGTGAAAAAAATGCATAATTAAGGAGGGTGATTGATGCCCGAACTATTTCATTGTTTAGCTCTGCTGTGCAAGTGTTTACAGGCATTCTGAATGCCTGTGCAGTCTCAGTGTGTGTACTTGGAAGCATCCAAAGGATAAAATGTCAGTAGAAGCACCCACCATATACCCCTCCATGAAAAACATCATCCAAAATAAAATGGCAGTAATTCAGACTCTCTTTGCTTGGCAGTTTTGCTAAAAGTAGGAACAGAAAAGGAAAACACTGCTGTGAAAAACAGACTAAAAGTGACACAGAACTATCCCAAGCAAAGCCGCCCGATTGGGCACTTGAGAGGTCTTGGCTACATGAAGTCAGTTCAAAGAATTCCCATGGACAACAAAGAGAGTTATCTTTCCAGAATGGGGAAAATAATTCTGGAAAACAGAAGAGATAACCAGAGATCAAATATGGCTGGGTATTTTCAGCTAAATGCTATGTGA
Source organism: Baryphthengus martii (assembly GCA_013396935.1). NCBI lineage: Eukaryota > Metazoa > Chordata > Aves > Coraciiformes > Momotidae > Baryphthengus > Baryphthengus martii. The sequence goes on from VWZK01001545.1 coordinate 24,870, forward strand.
AAGTCTGAACTCGTTTCAAAATCATATTTCATGAAAATATAGATGTTTTTTAATAGACGTTTTCCTCTTACTTTTTAGATGAAATCAGTATATCATGTAAGCACCGAACACAATTGTAGCTGCTTATGAAGTAAATATTTTATTTAAAGCTTTGGCGTGAAAGACATTTTCTGGGAGCCCAGGTTTACAGCTGTATCACATAGTCAAAGTGTCCTAGCTAACACATGCACAACAAACCTGCTTAAAACTCTTGCCTTTGCTATCTTGTCCTCTGCACAAGCAGGTCCTATGGTCAACACATGGTTTCTAATCCTCTCTTCAGTGTCTTGTGTCAGTTCTACAGAACCACGTCTTCCTCCCATCCCTCTTCTTCTCCACACACACTGTTTAGAACTTGTCCTACCAGGCATACTATTTAACACATTTTCTATTGACTAACAGTTTAATATCAAAGTACAGTTTGTTCACTGAGTCTGCCTTTTAGTTCTTCATTTGTTTTTTACTCTGCAACCATATTCTCAAAGAAAAGGAAGATTTTATGTTTTCAAGTTTATTTTTAGCATGCCAATTTGTTTGGTACTGCAGTGCAATGGAGAGATTACGGCCTTCTTGGCTGTGTCAGATGCAGTTGTCCAATATATGGCTAAAGTCAGAGTTTTAGTTGTATGTGTGTTTATGCAGCTTATGCGAAGAAATGACCAACCTATGAATCAGGAGAACCAAGGAGTCTGGTTCTCACCATGTAAACATTGTCCTGTACCTTCTGAAATATCTGTTCATTAAACATGTCTGAGGAACACATTGTGTGTGTGTAAATGCATCCATTGGGAGACATTTTTCATACCCAAGGGCATTTGAGACATCTACCTTGGGCTGGAAGATGCCATCTGGACCCAATGGTAAGCTGCGCCTGTCTGGAACAGCAGCAGGAGGATGAGAGTGAGAAATTTGAGGGTTTAGATCTGTGCCAGTTGCCTGTATTCCAGCAACGGCCTCTCATCCTTGGTATACACCCATTAAACAGAGGAATTAAAGAGTAATTTAATTGAATTAAATCTGCCTTCCTGTGCGTAGTGCAACTACCAAGGCTCATTTTTCTACAGATTTATGTCCCCTGCCTTGCCCTCACAGATCACAGCAGTGGTCCTTCCCATTGTCCCTCTCTCCTGCCTCAGTGGTGCATTAGTAGGGAGCCTTCCACTGGTAACGCTGAGGTCTTGGAATTTGTGGAGACTTTTTGTATATCAGATTTGAAAGTCGGTTGACATTTTCCAGTGGGTTAGAAGGAACTGGAGAGGATGAGCAGGTACAGTAGCAGTACAGCCACACAAGCCACACAAGCAAGAAAGACAAAATCCATGGGCTAATCTGGCTAATCTGGTCCCTGCTCTGGCTAGTTGTAATTTTAAATCTCTATTTTTAACTGTCTCACAGAACAAAATGTTTTCATATCCTGTAAAAATACATGTTCTTGTTAGGCCTCCATTTCATATTTCAGCAAAATAAGATAAGCTTTAATTTTGTACATTTCCTCTTCAATTCATGTTCTTCTGATCATTCACTCTTCTGTCTGTGCTTAGTTACTAGAGACCCGCTGCTGACACTGTTCTCGGTGGAGCAATGTATTTGGGATCCTGAGTAACCCAGAAACTTGCTAACAATAACTAAGAAGCAAGAGAAATTAATAACTCTAAATTGATCTCTGAGTCTTGCTATTACTAAATGCTTTTTTTACAGACTTAGATCTATTTGTAGATCCAGACTTTAAAAAGTGCCCATCACCTGAGAACAAATACACTGCAAAAAGACTGAAATCTATTATTTCAGCAGCAGCTCTTTAGACGAAGAAACACGACCCTCATATTTGCCTGCATAGAGCAGCTGACACAAGGCTGACTGTGGGCTGGGAAGCTGGCACAAAGTTTGCTCTGTGCAGTTTTAGGGGAGCTACCTGCCTCAGAGCTGGTGGGCAGAGAGGCAAGACAACGTAGAACTGGATGCCGAGATGCTGGATCACCCTTACAAAGAAGGGAGGTGTATTCGAGCTTCCTCTGGTCTCCACAGGGTCTTGGTTGTTGGTACCTCCCTCCAAGGGATTCTTACCAGCAGCAAAGCAGTAATTTGGAATGATAAAACAAAATCACTTAGAGACAACACTGTGCCAAGACAAGATTTTCTGTAAACCGTGACCCCAAAAGTTGTGAACGCTATGAAGAACCAATTTGGCCTGCTTGCTCCTGCATGCAGGCTCCAAGCATGCAGATACACTACTAATACAAAAATCTTTCGTTCAACTAGGGAAAGAGTACTGAAAACACTTGCTTTTAAAAACATGAGTATCTATCCCTATATGTGGGAGATGAGACGCCCCGGATAATCTACAGATATGTTTAATAAGAGTTGATGTTTTCCCAATAGTTATGTGTTCGTAAGTAAACCTTTCTTCACATAGACGTTCTGCAGAAATAAATCTGCACATTTATTTTAATTTTCAGTTCTATTTCACTTTGTTTTTAAAAATACATAGTTTACCAAATTCTAATTCAAAATTTTTGAGTAGAATGTCTCTTATTTATATGTGATAAATTGGGGATGTGAAACTGGAGAAAATTTCAATTCATATTCTTCTATTAAAGATTATATATATGTTTCTGAGTGATATCCTTAAAAAAAACTCTTCAAGACCTCCTATTCACACTAGTATTTTAGATCTTTCTCTGAATATATATTTTTAAAGATAACTACTGCATGTTTGGAGGAAGATCAGTTTCTTTTTTTTCCTCCCTCTTATTTCTGCAGAATGACTTTCTTTTTAAACACTGGGACTTTTGTTATGTTAATCAGTCAGGGAACATTTCCAATTCAATTTTACCTGAGCTCTGGTCAGCTAGAGTTTCCTTTGTTTGATGTCCCTTGAGCCTTCCCTTGTCTTTTAAACTGTAATTTAGTTGGAGCTGCTGTCAATTTACTCCGTCCATTACATTTGCAGTGATATTCCAGACATTGTCTTCTATTCAGTCCTAGAGAAGTTCTTCGACCTAAACAAAATGTGCAGGGAAAAATCCTATAGAAATCGGAAATACAAGCACAGAACTCCTGTTCGCCTATGTGCAATACCCGCACACAAATAAAATTGTTGATATCTGCCAAGGTTATTGTTAGTTTGTTCTTAATCTAACAGATCCTTACACTCAAGAGAGCTACCAATTGGTAATTAATTAGGATTTTCAGTGAAGTGGACATGTCCCATACAACTAGGCAAACAGCTTGCTCTCTGCTCTGTCATGGTGCTGTAGTAATGAGATTTTAAACCGTGCTAGTTTTTAACTCTACAGAACAGCCCTTAACATTAAGAGGTGGATTTTTTTTATCACAATTACCAGCTGTCATAGAGTTCAATAAATAGAGCAATTCTCTTGCTCTTAGTCCATATTAGCAAGTTCCTAAGGCTTTGGTGCACCAGGTGGGAAATTGTTGCTTTGAGCAGTTGCTTTGTGTAGGACAAGGAGGAAAGAAGTCCCAGAAAGAGTGTTAAAGCCAATTTTAACCATTGAGCTGCCTTGACTGAAGGTGATGCCAATATCTGTGACCGCCAAAGGGGGAAGTATTGCCTACACGAGTTTCCATGTGTGTCTCTGACAGCTGTTACCTAGGCCTGGAGAGCTTAAACATAAAACATTGAAATACCACTTTTCCTGTATCTCCCAAAAAAAAGAACAAAAGAACATGTGATTAAATGACAAATGACACAGAGTAAAGCTTCCTACCCATGGAAGAAATGGGAGTTAGTACTCCTGGAAGCTTGAGGCAGATGAAAACAGGTGGCATTGTGGCATATACTTTCCTTTGTGACTCTACAAACATTACAAAGAAACAAAATTGTCTTTTCTACAAAACTCCCCAAGCCCGGCCAGGGTAGCTCTTGGAGCACCCTGCTTTGCTGGCACTGGTTTCCCGGGCCTTGGGAGGGGTGCAGGTACTGTATTGGCAGCTGGATATTTTGGGGCAGATTCCCGAGAGTCTTGAGGCCTGGGGTACTTGTTGAGGTAGGGGCCAAACCTCTCTCCTCTGGTAGAGCTCTCTGGGAAGCTCTGCAATCGCATCACCTAGGGGTTTCTGTTCTTCTGAGTCCAGTCTATTTAGGGAACGATTGATGCGCTTCCAAGAGGTTACCCACTTCAAACAAAATCATTGTGGTCTGATCCTGCAATGCCAGGTCAGATGTAATTCCTCCAAGGCTGAAGCTGATTCTAAAGATACAGTAGAACAGGCAGGAGATTGCATCTATCCACACTGACTCCAGGACAAAAGGAGGTGAGGCAGTTTCAGAAATGACTTAATATTCCGGAATATTCTGTTCAGTCTCTGATTTCCCCCCTTGTTTTATACATACATCTGTAGCCAGCTTTTCCCCTTGAGGATGGGCTTTGGGAATGTCTCTAGGACAGCCAGCTAATGAAGCTGTCAATTTATTCATTTGCCACTAGTGTGAAGCTTAAAAATAGGATGTGATCAATAGTTAATGACAGAATGGCTGGAAAAGCAGGAGCTGCCTGCCCTCTGCCAACAGGCTTGACAAGGTTACTGTTCTGGCAGTACACAGACACTTGTATGGACCTAACCTTCGTCAGCATTGCTTGTTCTAATTATCACAGGTCTTCCCTAGCGTTTACCTTCCATCACTCACTCAGCACAAACAATTCTCAGATTGTTTGTGCATTATAAATTGTATTTGGCACACAGAATTTAAAAGGGCTGAGTTATAGATTTCTTTTTCTGTCCTGTTGGGCTTGGGTTTGTTTTTCCTTTTAATTACGATGGGAGATGGTCTGTGTGCTTGGTTTAATTGCATTCAGTCTCACCAACTGATACAATGATGTTGTGTACTCACTGCATATTTAAGCCACATGTATGGATTTACATTTCATTCTACGTACGATCAATGAACCTTGTTTTAAGAAACATAGCTAAAGGAGAGATTAGTTTCTGTAGACTGTGATTCTCTACTCAGGCCAGCTGATATGTTGCAATGCAGAGGCTGAGCAATGGATCTGAGGGATACCCTTTAGCCAAGATGAACTGGGAGGTTGCTGGCACTCACGGTCGTAGCTGCAGGGAGTCTGCAAGCTCAATTCATCCACTCCTCGGTGTGACTGGGCCAGCTTCTGCAACCAGGAGAGACAAAAACGTGACCAGGCCTAACCTTGGTTAATAGGAATTTTGTGATTGACTATGGCTGAGCCAGGGTTTAGCAGCTGTTTCTAAGGGAAGCTCAGATCTTGATGGTGTCTGGTACTTAACTGTTTGAGGCTGGCTTTGGTTATTGCCTGTGCTTAATGTATCCTTGAACAGTGCTTATTTGCTGATGGCTGAGTTAAACAACAGAGGCTAGTTACTTACATGGAACAGTTACTATGTGTGGAAAGTAGTTGATTCCACACCAAAGGAATAGTTTATTTCTATTCCGCTATTTATCTGGGTTTTAAAGTGTAGTAATTATTTTATCCCCCTACAGTATAGTTTGTGATATAAATGCATATTGGATGTATGTGTTTTTTTAATGAAACAATCTAAATGTATTTTGTCTATTGCTCACAAAAACATCAAGAAAGTGTTTTTTTAATCTTTCAAGGTAGACAGTACCAGCAAAATGTATGTAGCAAGGAAAAGGCTGATACAAAATACCTAATTACAACAAGAAAAATTACAATTAAACCATCTTATATCTTAAATAATACCGATTTTAAGCTAGGTGAACTGAGAAATTTTACGAATGCTGCTTCTGTATCAAACTCTAAGGGGAAAGGACATGTCACAAGGGCCTTAAGTGTTGTTTACTGTGTAATATAACTGTAAAAATAGTTGTGTGAGTTATTGGTTATGTTGATTAGGTGGCCTATTTTAAAAAATTGGGGGAATGAAATCACATTTTAGGTTAGTACTGGAGAAAGATCTGTTAGATTTTCTGGAGAAAGAGGGAAGTTATGTTTGGTGAAACAAAAGTTTTGGTGCACCTTGCTGATTTTGGCAGAATGTCCTTTTTTTAAAAAAAAAAAAAACCCAAAACAATTCAGGTTAAATTTCAGAATGAAGATAGCTTAAAACCAAATCTGTTGAGATTAATTTTCCCTCCATTGTTACATTTTTTGTTTGCTGAATTTGACATGACCAGATGACAAAGACTCTGTTTCAGCAATTGCATCTGCTCAGCTCTCTGTAACTAAGAGAGCTTCTGCCATGCTTCTGTACCAGAATTCCCTGGTCATCTACTGGGATTGTAAAATGGGAAGAGGCAGCTGGATCAGCATCAGGGAAACAGGGGACAGACTGTGATATAGGATGGTGATCAAGCAACTCCTGGTAAATGCTACACTTTCCAGGTGCTGATGGCTGCTCAAGGAGACTTATTACTTACTTTGCCCTTGTATTCTTCTTGTCCTCTTCTATGGCTTCTTTTTCCTGCCAAGAGTCCTTTTTTTATCATTTGTATAATTATCACATTTTAATTATGGTCATTTCTCTCCTTCTAGCCTTGATGAGGTGATATTTTCTAGCATTCATTCTAGCCTTCATCTCAGTACTCCTGTCATGACCAGCAATGAAGCAAAGCTGGATTGAACTGCAGGGATGTGACTAAGTGCATCCCAGTGTCCTGGTCCCTTAAGCATATACTCTGGATAGTATATGAGTATACTGGAAAGCCTGCCCTCTGACTATGTTCTGGACTTGTATTTTGTGAAGACCGCAGTGTTGGGAAAGAAGGGAAAATTTGTATTTATCAAGTGGGTCATACCGTAAACCAGCACTGAGATGCATTTAAGACCAAAACTCTTGCATCCTTTAATTCATAATTAAGGACAGTCATCCAGACAAATTCAGGACATCCTTGGATGTCCTTATTACAGTTGTTTTGGTGTCAAACATTTGGTTTTCAAAAAATAAAATATTCTGGAAATTATCTGTTCCTTGTTGTCAGTACATGGGACTTTTTCATCTCACTGACTGAATTAAAGCAAGAGTCCTTCCTCTATGATTTGTTTTTGTCTCTTGATAAGACTGGAAAATCTGACACAGTTCAGAAAATAAAGAAGTTCCTGTTCAACAGACCAATCAAAACATATAAAACAGCTGAATTTCTACCTAGAGCACTTCAAAATGTATTCTCCATCAGAAAATAGCAATTATTGAATACATCATGTACAATGACATCAGGGAGCAAAATGTTCCTCATGCTGCCCAATGGACCATGCTGGAACACCTGTTTCATATCATGAAACCATTTCTAATTACTACCAAAGAAGTGAGAGCTGAAACAGCATCATTAAATCTAATTCTGTCACTCAAGTCTTTGTTAAAAAAAATCCCTGAGGGGGAGGGGGGAGAAATAAAACATATTGAAAAAACATTCATTCATTTTCCAGTGTGTTAAATCTTCGAGCCTCAGAAACAAGCAAATATTGATACTACACATAGTCTTAGAGCTGATACTTACTTCCATCACTCTACACTGTGAAGTAGTCATTAAATACCCTTTTTCACCCCCGGAACGTGATGAGACAGTGGTACTTTCAAACAATCTCACATTGTTCTATTACATGCCTTGGGCTCTACCCCTTGTAAAAAAACACGTCTTGTGCTTTTTTTCATTGTTTCTATGTTAGTAAGTAGTTTTGAAGCAGTAAGCCTCTTCTGTGCTTTTTAATATTCTTTTGTGCTCTAGGGTACTCAGATGGCCCTTATAGTAAATATCCAACTTTGCCTATAAGTAGATGGGCTTTGTGCCTCAGGCTTTCACACTGCAGTCTGGCCAAGGGAAGCCACATACCCAGGAAAACCATGCTTTGCTACTGCATTTTATCAAACCTTCGCTTAAGTGCAAACATCACTGGAAGTTCAATATTAGAAGAGAAAAAAAGAAAGTGGTGTTAAGTGGCTCTGAGGCAGCTCTAGGTAGCAATACAGCAGGGGCATATGTGCAGCCCTGTGGAGCCATCTAGTACCTCTGCCCACATTAAAATAGCAAGTTATGGTCTGAGATGCTTTGTTTGAACACAAGGCCTGGCAAAATTTCATTAGATGAATAGAAGTTATTTTTGCTTAGGGCACATCATCTTATTCCTAGTTCAGAAAGAACTAACTCCTCACTGACTGCAAAATATACTTCAAATTACATACCCTGCTTATTCAAAGCTGTCTGTGAGAATTGCCTTTTCCTCCTAGGGTGGTCAGTTCCTCTAGCCAGGACCTCAAGATATCCTACTCTCAATACATCTTAAGTGGGTGGTAGAAGGATGCTTAAACACAAGTCACACTTTCATGAGCTGGGACTATGGTTCTTCTCTTCCAAACACCAGCAAACATCTCACCGCTTCTGTCACTGACTGCCAAAATCACTACTTTCAATGGATTCTTATCCTGTTATTCCTATAAACAAGGCAATGTGCAGATGATGAAACTTCTCTTCCTGTATATTAAAGAAGTGCTGAAATATTATAACAGTAAAATTGTGCGTTGCGCCTTGACAGGTATCAGTTGTCTAAACAACAGACTAGAAGAAGGAGATGANGATATCCTACTCTCAATACATCTTAAGTGGGTGGTAGAAGGATGCTTAAACACAAGTCACACTTTCATGAGCTGGGACTATGGTTCTTCTCTTCCAAACACCAGCAAACATCTCACCGCTTCTGTCACTGACTGCCAAAATCACTACTTTCAATGGATTCTTATCCTGTTATTCCTATAAACAAGGCAATGTGCAGATGATGAAACTTCTCTTCCTGTATATTAAAGAAGTGCTGAAATATTATAACAGTAAAATTGTGCGTTGCGCCTTGACAGGTATCAGTTGTCTAAACAACAGACTAGAAGAAGGAGATGATGAACAGTTATAAAAGGGGTGAACTTGGCTGGAAGAGAGGAGTCAGTGGAAAGTTTCCAAATGGGACAGGAAAGATAGGAATGGGAGCTTATTACAGATCAGTGAGAGACTTGGAAGAGAGCTCTAGAGTGATGTCCATGAATGAGTGTTTGAATCTAAGATGTCATGGTAAATAGAAGACAAGTGGGTGAGTCCAAAATGAAGACCTTTGACATGGAAGAAAGGCTAGTGATACTATGGACAGCAATGAGGTTTGAGAGGATTTTGAGTGGTGGTTTTGGAGTTAATTTGGGACTTTGTGTAGCATTTACTGTTCACACTGTTTTGTGAGTTTTTGGTTCATCTTGATGTGGTTTTCAGTGGTAGAAAATTTGTTCTGATGTTGTGTTGGCTGTAGCCTGCCACAACTAGGGCTGTTTGCTGATAATCCTGATTTATCTCCTAAATTCTTCACTGAATCCTAAAAAAGCTAACTGAAGCTCTTTCCAATTCTGCTGCTTTAACTGAGAAACAATTACTGCCACCAGTGGCAAAGGTCATGTGTGCAATTGCTATTTATTTCCTTGCTAGGGCAGGCGGTCATCAGTTTTCTTTTCCTTAGAGCCAGTCTTACCATGGTAAAACAGAAGAGGAAAATGTAATGAGTCTTACTACCACCAAGAAACACAAATTAAGAGCTAAATTTTCCCTTCTCACTGTCCTTCTGTGGTCTTCTAAAGCTCTGCTGCTGACTCAGCCATCTTATGGTAGTGCACGGTGTCACTGTTAGAGCAGTATGAGGGCAGGTACAGACAGCCACATGTTGATGTATGTGAACAAATTTCAGATTCCAAGTGGTGCAGACATTTTAGTAGCTTTGTCTGGACCAGCACGGCTGTGCTTCTTCTAGACTGGTGCATGATCTTCTCTTACTGGCACAGAGGAGTCACATTTAAGTTTGGCTCAGGAGTATGCATTTGAAGCCATCACCCTTTTGACTCCATGTAATGCATTGTGGTTCCCATCACAGACTAGTCTCACAGCATGTGAATTTGGTTCTTTTCGGATGAAATTAAACTGGAAGAGGAATTCTGGGAGGTCAGCTAATGCACTTCGACCTCTAGTAGACATGTTGCCTCTGGGAACAGAGCAGAGACAGGCTGAAATAAAACCGTTTGAAGAGTGCAGGTCCCCTACACCAGCTGCTTCCCCTTATAAATCTTCAGCCACTGGGCCGCTACTTGCTAATACTCCTAGTGTATATGATCTGCAGGGCAAGAGGCAACATGCACATTACTTCTGTAAAGGTATTGCTCTTGCACTTTATTTAGTAAAGTATTAGTGGCCACTACCAACACTGTTGCGGTTCAGCTGCCTGTTGTGTTTACTGTAGCTGTGTTTGTTATGCACTAGATGAGCATTTTCTGGTTATCTGCATAGGTGTGTATGTGTGCAAACACGCACAAGCCTACTCTGTGGATGTTTTGCAACATAAGGTAATGTACTAGATTTTTAATCAGAGCATCCCTTTGTCGTAATGCAAAACTAATTGTGTTGTTGTGTGCTGGAGGTCAAAGTTGTTATAATAAAACATCCATCCTGGAGCTTTTTAGAGGAACCTGTTCAAAAAGGTTAAAGTGGGTAATTATCACAACCCTAATTTACAACTACTTGGCAATAAGAGTTGCTTTTCAATGAACCATTTATTCATGATCTGCTGCTTCACACTGCAGGATTCTTCTTGACTAGGTTAGAAAATGTAATTAATAAATGATAGGATTATTTATGGTTCATGGTGCCAGATTGGGAAATACAATGATATACAGAATGAGCTAAAAATTATTCTTACAAGCAGCATCTTGGTTTTTAATCCTTGGGTTGGATTCTCATATTACTTGATATGGTGTGGTGAACTCCTGATGGTATTCATAGGACAATATTTTGTTTCTCATCCTAGCTGCTCTGTGTGCCAATAAAAATGGACATGCTCCTTTGAGAACAGAGTTAATGAGCGCTGACATGTTAATATTTCTCTAGTTGAGGTAGGGTGGCATTTGTGTTTGTGCTTAGTTTCACTATATTCGCGATTATCTCAAGCCCCCAGTGGAAACTGGAAGATGGTTACATTGCATAAACGTAAAGTGATCCTTTTCAGTAATTTTGTCTAGTAATACTATCTATGGAAACATACCTGCTAAATACAGACAGACTTTCTCAATTTCTATTACAACAATATGCTAAAATGGAACAATGTCAACTCTAATGTATTTATTCACAGGCAAAGTACCTGGTCATGTGTGGTTGAAGTTGAAATTTTGCTATGACCTTCAAAACCTGTAGGATCCAGGCCTAAGAAGATAGACATCCTGAGTGATAACATTTTATATTATCGTTATTAATTATTGCTTAGATAAGGAGCTTCCACAAGGAGAAAGATACTTTATACACTGATTTCTATACAATCTGGTAGAAAACCAGCATAAAATCTAAATCTGTGGCACACTGGCTGTCTGCCATACTTTATACTGATAACATACTAGAGCTAATCAATGATAATCTAGGCTTTGGCACTAAGTTGAAATGTACTGTGGACCAATTCACTTTGCAGTTTATTCAGTTCAGATCACTTTTAAAATGCTTTCATATAGCAATTATGATTACCAACAGTGATTCTAAAATATATCTGTGCATGTAGTTGATACTTCCAGAAGTGATCTACTAAAAGAACTTTTAAATGCCATTAAGTTTTAATGTCAGTTTGAATCCTATGGCTTTAGAATTTCAAATCGTAAGTAATACTGGACATGGGAATAATGGATGAAACCCAGGGGATTTACAGACTCACAGAAGGGTTTATGTTGGAGGGCACCTCTGGAAGTCAGACAATCCAAAACCCCTGCTCAAGCAGGGTCAGCTAGAGCAGGTTGCCCAGGACCACGTCCAGATGGCTTTTGAATATCAACAAAGATGAATATTCCTCACCCTCTCCAGGGTCACTTTGTTTTTAGTATTTCCTTTGGTTTCTTTCCTTGCAAAATTGTAGCATTTTCAACATTCACCGAAACTGCCTCACATGTTGCTATTTAGAGTTTCTTTACTATTTTTGTAATGCTTCAAACATTCATAGTTATGGGGAAAACTTATATTTTATTCTTTTGCTTGTACCTGTTTTTCTTTTGGTCTTTCTGTTGCACTAATTCAGTTTATAAGAAATAGAGAACTAATCCAAACACCTTTGAATTAGATCGTCTGGATACATACATAGTTCTCATTTCTCTTCTAAACCCGTCTTCCCAGATTGCAAAAATGAGCGATAAGGAAGACACCAAAGAGGCAAGTTGTGATTACTTTTTCCTTGTAACTATTTGGAGTAGGAGAAACTCCTATATTCCAAAAAAAATAGAGACAGCATCTAAGGGAAAGTGCCTCCTCTTCTTTTTCAAACAAAATGAAATGAATTGCTTGTCTTTCTTCAGATTTCTATTTCTTCCTATATTTCACAAAGAGTAAGGTGAAGATCCTATAGAAAGTGTGAAGATCCTATAGAAATTATGAAGATGTTTGTTGTATTTTGCATAGGAATTGACAAATTAATATTCCTGAGTTGAGCTTTGTTTGAATGACACTTGGTCAATATCTAGTCTGTGAAGAATACTGGTATTTTTCCTGTTTGGTAAAATGTATGATTCAATCCAACTTTTTTTTTGGTTTTGGAGAGGGTGCTGTTTCTTGGTGATTGACAGTGGGTCAAAAACCTTAGGCATTCAACAATTTCTGCCTCAATGGTGTGTTCTCTTCTTATGTGTCCTTTTCCTTCAAGGTTTGAAATCATTCTTCTTCACTCACCCATAAAGTAAAGTCCCTTTATATGCAGTTACAAGAGGTCCCTTGCTATCTTTACCTTGCTTCCAACATTTCTCCTCAAATATCCGAGGAACTTTTTTCTTTGTGACCGTATTGCTGTCAGGATATTTTTCATTTTAGCACCATTTTCTTATTTCTAATTTAGTTTGCCTCAGCTCAGTTTGCCTAATCCCCTGTGTGTCTGCATGAGGAAGAGGTAGTCCAATGTTATTTTTAGTGGTGGATGAATAGTCTTCTATTTTTAATCAGACAGTTTTCATGTTCCATTTCAGGAATGGACTAAAGCTTCCTCTCATAAATACATTAATTCCTCCTCCCTGTACACACACACCTGCATAAGTGTCAATTTAGGCATGTCATGTGGCCTAAAATTTCAAAAGATATTAGATGATTTAAACCAGACTATTCTTAGGAAATTGCAGGGCATTCGTCCTTTGATATATTGGTGCGGCAATAAAAATCTCTAGTAACCTCTGAAAATTAGGCCAAAAGATGCTGTCTTTGAAGCAGAAGGGAGAAAGGAAGTGCCTTACTCCCACCTGGGCTCCAGGAGGTGGTGAGGCTGTCGGGCTCAGGCTGTTATGTCCACAGTTAGGTGAATGTTTATACAATAAAGGGTAATCTGTGGCAAAGAAGATGAAGGAGTGCAAGCACTCCTGTACAGGAGGAAGTTGGAAAGGCACTTTACTCCTCACAATGCATGCCCAGACACCTGCTAAATTACCGTTGAAGTTGCTATGTGTGTACTGGTGATGTGCAACTTTGCCTCCTATGGCTACACTGCAGAGAAAAGTAGCATTGCTTACAAGGTGGTGCAAGCCTGAGGCATTCATGAGACAGCTCACGATATGACTTTCAATCTTCCTGGATGATTAAGCCTTTGTTTTTTCTGTCCTCAGTAACCCAGCTCTTCTTTGCTTTCCCTTCCGTGACATTATGCAGTTCAACTTCTTTTGATCTTGAATATAGTCATTTCTCAAGCTATTGTATCAATTGTGAGTCTTTTATTCTTCGTAGAAGTACGTTGTGGCAAATCATCTGCAGAGGGCTCTATCTCTAGAGATGCTCTGTAAACCTATTTCGCTACGCATATGCACAATCCCTGCCTGAGAGAAGCATGCCATCTCTTAGCCACAGGGCACGGGAGATAATAGGACTTTGCTTCACAACCTGCATGAGTGACAGAAATTCAGCACAATGAATTGGCTGTGCCTCTTGTGAGCAATCTGACCATCCCAAATAGACTTGCAGTACCATGACATCATATATTGTCTCCGTCTCTCCCTCTCTTTCTCACCTAATCATCCGTAGAATGAGGACACACAATAGTGTGTTTGTGTATCATTTGGGATCGGCAACCAAGTCACCTGTGAATTATACAGGTCAACAGAAATGGAGGTTAAGATTTGGTCCATGTGTATTCTTCCTGTGTCGTCAGAGATTGCAGACAAAACAAATACAGGGATACACCACAGTCATTTATTAAATGTCATTAGAATTACTTTATTGTGGGAAGAATAAGAGGAGGGATTACATCTTTGAATGCAAAGTTTATTTACTTTGATCCCAAGTGATCAAAGGAGCCATTTTAATTGACATAAAACAACTGTTCTCAGTATAAACATGCTACAGTATAAAACTGTCAGATCATGGTACTTTGCAGGCGTAGGGAATGTGGTTATCAGTGGAAAAATGAACATGCCTCCTCATTAATGTTCCTAAAGCTTTTGAGTGGCCTTCCAGAGTGCACAAACATGGACACTGATCTTTTTTTGTCTTTCCCTGAAATTTATCTCTTCCCTGTAATTTTGCGCTGCATTTTCTTCTGCTCTTCTGAGTAGACCATTAATCTGCAACCTATGTACCCCAGTTCCAGTCATAAGGATCCCTGCTTCCAGGACTCTATTTACAAGTTGCCAGTATGTTTGCACATCCATTTCCCATCAGCCACCTCCCTAGGTGCTGCCTGTAGTCTATTTTCTGGAATATTTTCTTTGTTTCTAGGAGATTGTTTTGCTTGATGGTTAAGATTCCAGCAAGGTATCAGCTATTTTATCCTGTGTGGGAGCTGAGGAAACACAGGGTTATGGCTTAGCTCAAAGTCTTCTGATTCCATTCAGTGTATAAAATAAGAGAGAAAAGGAAGTTCTGGAAAGGAATTAAGATTATTAATAATTTAAAATGACCTGAGAAATGTCTTATGGGCTTGGAAACATCTTCCCCCCCTACAACTGTCTAAGCTAGGCTAATAAATGATATTACCTCTCCCTACAAACCCTGCCATTTGAAGTGCTTCCAGATGAGTGAAAGGAGGGTTACAAACAAGTAAGTAGCACCAAAGATATTATGAAGTAATGAAGGCATCCTAGCTGTAACTGCAACCTGCTGAGGCAGATAATTAGTTTGAATGCTGGCAAGATATAAAGCAGCTTTGAAAAAAAGCATTGGTGAGAACACAGGAAATGAAGGCAGAGAAAAAATGAGTGTGATCATCCAAACACAACCACTAAGGCTGAAGAAGAGTCAGAATGGAAAATTGCTATTGGGTATTTGAAACTGGGGAGGGGAACACTTGGAGTGAACAAATACAGGAAAATGTCAATAACAGAAGACAGTATTAAATTATGGAGCTTTGCCATCTACACCCTAATCAAAACAGAGAGTATCCTGGATCTGTTTCTCATGACATCAAATTCTGCTTTGTTAAGAAAATAAGTGAGTCAGAGTGATAGGTTTGGGTTTTTCTTTTCTAATTTCTGTAACATGCTAAAGAAATTACCCATCGCATCCCGCAACAAATAAGCTATTACATATTTTTGCTTCATCTTATTGGACATGATTTCACTGTTTACGGTGTGCTCTATTTTTTTTCGCTGTGCTTGAGTGTTTTCAGTACAGTTTAGAGTGTGAAGGCGATAGACTACATATAAGGAGCTGGTCTGCCCTTAACATCCTAGCTCAAATCTACCCAGCTAGATCTTCAAAGATTCCAGAATCCACTTTCTTTATTAAAAGAAAGGAATTAAACAATTCTCAATTAAATTCTGACACAGACAGGGAGTGTTCGATCACAGGAACTGTTTGTTTACTGTAAGACTCTAAGTGAAGCTTTTTGAAGCAATCACACACAGAGGTTGCATACTTACCTTTTATTTAGCCCCCGAATCTCTCATTTAATTTCCTACTCAAACACAAGGAAGAAGCGGTCTAATTAGTTTGGAATTAATTTCATTAATAACTTTAACTCTCCTACCTCTACCCACATCCTTTCGAAACATTTTTTAGACTCTCTTAATACAAACATATTGAGAGATTTGTCATAAATACTGCACTGATTATTATTACTATGAACAATCTGTTCATTGCATTACTGGTATTTGAAATGGAAAGACCAATTAGACCTGTTAACCCACCTTTTTGTCAGTAAGTTGATTGGGAATTACTGAAGCGTAACGATTCTAAGTGGCTTTTCATGTGAATGCCAAGCTAAAATGGATATTCAGAGATGCATTAAGCATTTTTACCTGGCACTACATCCTTCATTTAAAGATCTACACGTTAATCTGCAGAAGTGCAACATAAACATGGCTCAGGCTTCTATGCATCCTCTTTCCAATATTTGTACACATGTAAGTGTTGAATAGTAAAATTATGAGAAGTCAAATGTTGTAGGGACTAGGAGTACAGTTATCATGGATTATTTGGACATAATACTTAAAGATACATCTTGCAGGTAATGTAAGACTGATTCAAGGATCTGAAGACAACAGCTACAGGCATAAATTGTTAGTTGAGACTCATATCTGAATGCATTTAACAGATGGAATTTTTTTAAAGATCAAGACAGCATTTCTTATTCTGAAGCTTTATTTTGGAAAATAACTTATCCAAGCAAATAGGAATTTGGAAAATTTCAGTCAGTGAAGGATAACCATGTGAGTTACCCATGGAAATGGTGCTACAGATGAACAACAAACAGGATATCTAGACAAGAGTTTATTTCTTTTACTTTATAATGTAATCTAGTCAATAGTTAGTTGATATTTGGTGAAGAAATATACAGAAATGGCTGAAAAATTCAGGCAAAATATTTCTTTCTCTGGAATTTGCTGTTCTTTTGAGATCAAATCATGCTGAGATGGCTGGGAACAGAGGGCATGTTCCTGGAAAGATTGCAATCTCAGAGTCCCGCTACCTCCCCAAACTCATCTTCCTAGTTGTGAAGCAGGGAGACAAATTGCTAGAAGATCTGACCCACAGCCTGTGGTATCAATTCACTTTTATTAAAATCACTAAAATATGTAATCTTATTCTGAATCAAAATAAAACCACATTTCCCTAACAAAGTCTGTCAGTCAGTTGGAATTATTGCACTTCTGTGTTATTCTATTTTTGTGATTATTTTTAAAATTAAATTATACTTATGTATAAGTCTGCTTGCATAACCTCCACTAATAGCCCACTGATCATACTTCTCTGTACCAATCCGGGCCAGGTAATATGGTGGTGCTGAATATCGCATGCACTGGCAGATGCAGAATCCCAGTTTAGCAACACATTTACTTGCTGTATTAAGAAACTTCAGAGACAATTTGCCACTGCCACTGTTGTGATTTTCTTCTCTCCCTGGGGCATAAAGTACATTCCCTTGATCCTTGACTTATTCAGAAATGATTTATCAAAAGAGATCTTTTTCTCCCATCTGAGAAGAGCCAGTCCCTTGGCTGCAGTAGAGATGAATAAAAAGATCATCATGGATTAAGACTAGGGGTTACAGTAAAAACAAACCCCCTTCTTGTGTATCCATTAGACACTTGGCTGCTTCCTATGTAGGCATACAGAACATTTTAAGGGAAGACAAGTTTACATACTGACCACTTAGCTATCACTAAGACATTTTGCAGGTTTCAGGAAAGAACTCTATTTAGAAAAATACATTCTTCTCTTGGCATCATGCCTGGACAAAAGCCCTAGGGACCACTTTGACTTCCAGTGTGCCCAGAGTGCTGAAATCCTCAGTCTCCATGAGGGCAACAGAGATGTTGAGATGTTGAATCAGGGAGCCTGGCAGGGAATACCTTGCCAGGTGGTCTAGGGACCCTTGGGGTTGGGCTGTGTTAAGTTAATCATCTTATCTGATCTTGGCAGCCTCAAACAGTGAGAAGGGTAGCCAGAAGTTTACCACAGACTGTGAACTTTAAAGGTATCCTAAATTAAAATGAAGACATTACATTACTCACAAGTATTAATTTGAAGCTACCTCTGTGTAGTGTATGTGAACAGGCATAGCTAATTGGTAATGCTTACACCAAAGAGGAAAGGATGTTTACTAATTTCAAAGGAAAAACCTCTCATCCATCTCTCAACTGCAGTTTCACAAAGGCAAGTATGAGTCACTGGGAACAGAGTCTAGTGCTTGTGCCTGGGAAGAGCCAGTGAGCCTTTGTGCTCCTCTGTGCTGACATTCCTGGAATATCTTCTCCTCCTTGCATATTCTGGAAGTGAAATCATGGGAGACTTTCTAGAAAACCGTGCTGGAGCTGACCAGTCTGTGGGTCTGATTTTGGTAATGAAAGTGGTAGGCAGCTGGGGCAGCAATCTTCTCTGTTAAATCTACCTGTAATCCTCATTTGGAGACCTCAGCTCCACCTATAGCTATGAGTGTATCTGCGTTCCAGTCTGTCTGAGTTTTGTTTTTCACACGTCTGTAAACAGATTTCCTTTACTTTTCGACTTCTTTCAGTTACCCACTCAAAATATAATTTTTAAAAGAAGTGTTATATGCAAAGTTCTTGCCAACTACCTAGTACTTTTCTTATATATGTGACGATTGCACAAACAGGTTTTTAGACATGTTTACATGTATGTATAAAACACAGAGCTGCCATGTCATAAAATACCATTTTCTGAGATGGGAAAATCAGTACAGTCAGGTGATTCTTACAGAAATCTGTGATTCAGCTCAGTTTCTAAGATATACTGAATACAGTTTTGCGAAGCAGATGTTTGTAAGATACCCATAAGGTCCGCTCGTGACCAGAGAAGATGCTTTAGGAGATGTATCTTGGTGAAATTTTAGACAGTTGCTTTGCAGTGATATAGGAAAAGAAAACAGCTTCAGCCTTAATCTCAGCAGTAACAGACCTGTGCATGAACACACTTTATAATATGTCTTTTCATAAGCTACACAGATCAGAATTTACAATATAAACCCATCTGCAAACTTCAGGAGAGAAACATTCCCAAATACAATTAATAAGGGCAACTAAAATATGCTGTAAATTAAAACTTTGTATTTTGCCTAGAACTGTATTCCACTTATCAGTCTTACAATAAGTACACAAAATATTTGTTTGGATTCAGGTCAAATTTCCATGTCTTTGGTGTAAATAAGACATCTCTCTGGCAAGTTTAAAGTCAAATGACTCTATACAAAATAGCAGCAGAATTAATTAAGCAAATACTTTTCTCACCCCTTGGGATTCTATGTCTGTTAATCACAGGTCAAAATGGTTCCTATTTTGTTGGGATTTCATCAGAGCAATCCTGTTCTCCACTTTTACTTTGGTTGTAAAGTCAAATATTTAAAAAGTGTTAGCAGAGCTGAAGAGGAGCACAAGTCACTGAATAGGATGATAATTTATCACCCTTTATCAGGCCTGGTTTTTTGTCTCATCAGGTAAGAACAGGAGTTTCAGTCATTCCTGGCATGTTCAAAATGTAGATGCTGAACTGATTACTTGCTGTGACTCACCTGACTTTAGCGTGACTCCTGCTCACATGCAAGTTTGCAAGTGTAGACGTGGAAATGTACATATATCTAAAATAGATGTAAAACTGACATATTGATCCCCACTGGATACAAGGTCATTTTGCCCAGTCACGTCATTTACAACACAATTTAATTGCTGTTGTTTTCCAGCTTAATTTTCATTAATATTTGTGACATTTTTTTCTCTGAACATGTTTAAAATAACTGTATTGTAATGTGTTGTCTACCATTTTTAAACACATTTTTTTACAATGGTTAATTTAAAAAAAATCATCATTATTTCACCTCTTGAAAATCCTGGGTCTCTTCATTTACCATTTATCTGTGATTATCAGACCTCTCAGCAGCAAGTATATTATTTGGACTCAGATTTTGTATGCAGTAGGTTAGCATAAAAGCACTATGGTATGTTCAGCCATCTTGGCATTGTCATTTGAGGCTTTTTTTAATTAAAAGTCTGCCTTGGAGTATGTCAAGTGCTCCTGTATTTTTGCCATTCTTCTTATCTCTATGGCAACAAAAATATTTCAACATTTACATGGGCATCATATTCTTTGCTAATGTACTATCTGAACTGTTTGTATGCTGAGAAGGGGAACAGCAGAGATTGGCTTCTGCAGGCTGGGATGCAGGAGTTGTCAAGACAACCAAGAGGCCTAAGGATGTCCTTACTAGTAGCATTAAATTGAAGCTTTAAATTAATTCACTCTCATGTGTTTTTGTAGCTTATGCTGTTAATTGAAATAATAGGAATGACCTTCCCTGTACATTCAGAGCACCTGTCCTATTAAAATTGCATGTGCTATTTACTTAAGTACACTCATCTATCAGACAAATCTAGCGTGAAATAGGGGAAAATGGAAGACACTTATATTGTACTGCTATGTATTGACTTGTAGTAATAGGAGACGCAGCTTTTCTTGTGTCAAGCTTGAGATAGTTGTGATGAACATTTTATTCTGAAACTTCATTTATTTCTGCTTTCCACTCAAGAGCCTTAAGTCTGCATAACTCCAGACATTACAGTTTATTCTACACTATAGAAGCTAATTGAAATGAATAGTTAAAATTGGTTTTGCGGCTGTAATGTATTTGAAGAAGCAGAGTATAATGTTTTTGTGTATGCAAGAGATTGTTTTTTACCTCTCAACACAAAAAAAAACCCCAACAAAACTCCCCCCCCAAAAACCCAGAACTGTAGGAAACTTACTTTTTGTTCAAATCATAATCTTGTACTAACTTAATTTGTGAACTTACTTTTAATGTCCTTTTCAAAAATAATTTTGTACAGGAGCTGGTAGAACTTTTTGTGCCCAGTTTTGTAGATTTGCACAATTGAGTGCATAGCTACATGGGAGGGAAAAATGTATGTGATTATATGTATATTTGTTTCCCTTCTCAACTGAAAACATAATCTGCAAATAGCTGTTTTGCTGAAATTTAAGAGTTTCATTTTGATGCTCGTGAATGTCAAATATTCAGTCATTTTTGAAATGGACAACAATGGGCAAAGATTCACAAGCTCTTAAAGGACTGAAAGGTTTTCATGCTTCTCTGCCACTAGCTTAAAACACCCTATACCCTGGAACACCGTTCATCTCATCAAGACAGAAATGCACTTCTAATTGCCATTATTTTTATGCTGCTAGGTAGATGATAAAGCTACAGAAAAATTGGGAATATTTGATTATCCCAGTTCTATATCCATCGATGTACAAACCCATGTAACGATACTGACGTACCAGCTGAGAGTCTAACCAGTAAGCTAACGAACGCTTGAAGCATGTTTGCTTGGCAAAAGCCTATTAATCTTTCATCGTAGATTAGAAAATAGAGAAATGATTTATATGTTACTTCGGGATTGCTAAGAGAGCTAACATTAAAAAGAGGATTTGATCTCCCTGTATTTAAGAACTTAGGCGAAGTTTCTTGGGGACTCTTTGCTACAATGTCTAGAGCATGTCTCTGAGGAACTGTGGCTCTTCTGGCGCAGTGTTACTTCACTGCATGCAGAAACTCAAATGTAAACCACTAACACAGCAGTACCGAAACTGGTAAAAAGAAGTGTACTGTGTAAACATGAATATCACAGCATGAACTGGAAATGCTATAAATTTGCTTTAGTCTCAGTGAAGGGACAGATTATTGGGAGAAGGCAGGAGGCAGACAGGCACCCTCTCTTATTCCCCTGGCTGCTGTTAATCTCTTCAAGACTGGTACCCTCTCTGTGAAATGTGGCAGAGATGCAGCAACCTCCACATCACATTGCGGCTGCAACCAGTTTACTGTATGCATGCTAATGCTTGTTCCCTCTGATATTCAAAACATCTGTGAGTGCTCAACACATCTGAAAATCAGGCCATTTAATTCTAGGTACTTTAAATATAGATTAAGGGTCTTAAATTTAGGTATGCAGGTTTGAATATTTTGGATCAAACCTCTCCATTAGCCTGCAATCAATAGTGCTATATAGAGATGATATTGCAGAATAAGATACAATCAGATCAAAAGTATTTGTAGAAATAAGCCCATAACATAGTATATTAGCATTAAGCTCATTTTACAATACAATTCTTAAGAGTATAGATGCATACAATGTGTTTTAATAAATTTAAAGTGGCAAATACATGGTTAATGTGATTAGGTCTAAGAAAAGCAGTACTATACTGCATGCAGATTAAAAATACCCATTTGTCCCAATCACAGGTTCTGTCTATGTGCTAAAACAGTTAGTAACACCCACCCCACCTTACTTTTCCAATTGAAGGCATAGGGCCTTGGACCAGAACAGCTTGCCACTGCTTCCTTCTTTTCAGCACTCCTGGATATTTTACTGACACTCAGGCTCTCCTTTTACAGTGTCTCTCTTGGAGTTTTTGCAAAGAAACTGGAAGGCTGCTCCTGTGTTCTTGCATCATATGTCTGTGCTGAACAGAATGGAATGATGCCAAAATAGAATTGTCGAGGATAGTTTGGTCAAGTGAAAATCACCCACCTACTTTCTGGACAGCCTAGAAAAGGAGCAGGACTCCACTACACGGTCTTAGGTGCAGGCGTATGACACCAGTATCAAAGGGTTGCAGGGATCATTGTGAATGACTTGAACCTGCAATGCCACTTTTGCTATCTTTTGGAAATTTAAACACGTCTTAAACTAGGATAGAAGTGGGCTTTAAAATTGATGGAAGGGAGGGGCTATGCTACAATGGCACTGAAACAATTATGAATTAGATCATTATCACTCTTCTTCTCTGAAAGGAAATGGCAGAAGAACAGAGAACAGTCTCCATAGCATCTCTAAGGTTGACAGCAGACTGGTGACAGTCCCAGAATTTGTACGAGACCATACTTTCAGAGGTGGATGCCATCCTACATCCTTTTCAATCTCTCATTCAGGAGATGGACGCTGATAGCAGGAAAGTCTAAATTGAGGTGGTCTTTAACCACAGCATTCTTAAAGATAAAGAATATCTCACTGATTTCCATCAGAAATTACCTCAGTGTCTCTTCTGGGGGCATGAGACTTTCCAGCTGTTGCAGCAGTATAGCTGAGACTAACAGGAACCAAAAGGCAAGGACAGAAGAAAAAATGGTCTCTAATGGCATGTCATGTGTTTCAGGTGGCCAAGTCAGGTGGAAGGTCCTTACAACAAAAAAAAAAACCTGCTGGGCTGGATCAAACTTCTCCAAGAGACTGGGACATCTGGATTGATTTTTCCTTTTTGGATCTATATCCAGATTTCCTGCAAGTGGAACTTGCCTACACAACAGTTAGCACATGCAAATCAATATGGAATATAAATCCATATATATGAATGTAAACTAGCACAACCTCACTGTGTCTCAGTCATATGTTAGCATAAAATACAATACTATTTTCATAATTTAGTCTCAAACATGGTATGTCCTTAAAGAGCTCTCTAGCACCTCCTGTAACAACCAGCTTTAAAATGTCGGTACAGTCCCAGCTCCGGATAAGCAGTTTATGGATCATTATAGGATTCCCGGGTATTTATAGCTAAATTTTGTAGCCAGTGTATATAATCTCCATTTTTCTTCCTATTTCCCCCTCCCCCCTCTCAACCCTCCCAGCTTTGCTCCCTCTTTTTAGGGCCTGGATATGGCACGACAGAGTTCCCTTATTAAAGCAGCTTGCCAATGTTTTCTCTGTCTTCAGCACCGTGGGATATTTCATTGACACTCAGGATCTCCTTCGATATTCTCTCTCTGTCTCTCTTGACATTTTTGCAAGGAGGGAGAAAGAGGCTGGGGGAAGGTGCATATAATGCTTCCACTGCTGAGCAGTATGAATTATATCTGCTGGAGTAATAGTGTGAAGTGGCAGGGATCCGTTTTGATGAATCTCATGCTGATTTGTAGCCCCAATTCTAGCTGTAGGTAACACTGAACACCTGTTTGGAGTACTAGAGAGATGGAATAAAGCTCTGTACAGTAAATACGCTGTGTACTGTAGCTGTTTGTTTATTGTCACATGGTAATTAATTTGCAATTATATTTCAAAACATACCGGAAGAGAAGTGCACTATAATTCCTACCACCCAGACAGAGACTCAGCAGTGACACTTGTTAGACTCTGAGCTGCCTGATTCTCTCTTTTCTCATCACTGATTGCTTTTTTCTTTTGTCTCAGCACAAAACAGAAGGTTACAAAAGAGTCTTCTGTAAAGATTTCTGCCTGGATACTAATGGATCCGCGCTACTCTAGAACAGTATGTCTAACACACACACACGAAACAGGCAGTGTGAGGATCTATATGACTTTATCTCTGTCATCCCTTGCCATACCACATCATTCACAGTGTTCCACCACAAAGGGAAAGTTTGTGATCCCCATTCTTCATCTCCCACCTGTGAAATTCTTGTCTTTTCATCCAAACACCTCCTTTGCCTCTGTTTAGACCATTCAGAAATACCTACTCAGAGATTTCTTTTCAGCATTCAGCATTCTAATTTGCCTCTGACTCTGGTGATAACTCCTAAGAAAAACAAGCTCCTGCCCTCATTCTTTAAAATTCTTATAAGCTCAACTTTGTTTTCAAATGAATTGTGTTCTATTGGACCACTTCAGCAACCTCTCCATACTTTCTTCCAGTGTACCTGGCAGTCTGGCTTTTCAAACATAGATCCCAAAATTGAGTTTCTGCCAGAACGCTTCAAATGAACAGCAGAGTCAGAAGCTCCTGTTTGCCTTCAGTGCTGCAGCAAGATTGCAAGAAAAAGGATTAGATACTGCAGCAAGTGTTTTCAATGTAATTTTACACTCTAATGGTTGGTTCCTCTGATACAGTTTTTAGAAGCAGCTTCCAACTAGATCCATAGCAAATTTATTGTTCCTTCCTTGCCTTTCTCCAAGAGTGATCTGTTCTCAGTTCCATGCTTCGTATCAATGCATCCTAAACCCCAGTGGCTGGCTGTATTTCTTTCCTCCCATGTTTTTTGATTAGGCTTGCATTTTTTAGCTTTCTTTTCTTTCTTCTCTTTATTAGTATTTCAAGCTTTAATGAGCTGATCTCAAGATATTTTAAAGATGCGGTTAAATATGGTTAAATATAGTTAAATTCAAAATCTAAATTTGAAAGTAGATACTACTTTACTAAAGCTCAAAGCTTATATGTATGACCCCATCATTCTATTTCTGTTACAACTGGTTGTACAAAAATGTTTTCCACTGACATTTGCTTTGTAGCTGAGAATATGGATCTTAAGCTGGTAGAGACTGACTTGTTTTATACATATCTAAGATCAACTGCAAATATGTGGAGTATATAAACAAAAATCCTTTGACAGTAAAATAAGAAATAAATCAATATGTCTCAAAAAGAGTGCTAACTTAATTTCCAATTATGTCAGGTAAGAAAGAAAAAGAGAAAAATACTGTCTTCCTCTGAAAATCTTCCCAAACAAGACATTTCTTTGACATTTTCACATGTGCTGAAAAGTTACTCCTGAGGAATTCATTTCCATTGCTCTCACTTGGTGTCCAACAGTGACTGATATAAATATTTTATTAGGCAAACCTGCGGGTTTCTGAAGATTATATGTCTTATCAAGTTGACCCTTATAATTATGTTGTCTTCTGTAACTGTGGGATGTCTTTTAATTTTGCAGTCTTTTTGTAAATATTGAACCATAAAAAAATATACAATCACAAGCAAAAGCTGACTGTGAGTAGGAAAATGTGTAAACAGGTCTCTTCTTGCTCAGGAAGATTCCCATTCTGCTTGTTGCTGCAGAGACAATGCTTTAATTATAACTTATTAACTGTTTACAGTGCAGTGCAAGTTAAGGAACTTGTTAAAAAATCTGTTTTCCTAGACTGTTTTTCTTTATCTTTTAAAGTAATCACTGTGTATGTTTTTTTTTCCCCTCTTCTTTCCTGGAAAATGGGATTTACTGGGAAAATGTTTCAGTTGCTCAGTTTTATGTACTGTGAACTCAATGAGGATTTGCAGTTCAATCAAACTTGTATATAGAGGAAAAAAAGTGCTCATGAGTTTTTATTTGGTACAGAAATCTTTTGCATAGATTATTTTTTTTTGTGATTAGCTTTCATTTACATAATTCTGTGGCCTTTTGTTGCCATTTTGAAACCATTACCTCTGTTATTCTCTTCCTCTGCTTTCTGTAATTACTTAGGGATGATTTTGACTGTTCTTTTCTGGGCAGCAGAAGAAACCATGCAGACCTCCTATGAATGAAGAGGCTGGGAGGCCCTCTAGAGATATATACAAGCCCTTGTACCATCAAATTGGTGCTCCAATGTGTCCCAGTGCATCAGTTCATAAAGAAGGAGATGAGTTAAAATATTGGGCCAGCTACATAATGCAGGTGGGGCTTTTGGCCCACGTTCATCCCATTTAAATATAGTACTCAGCTGATATGCCTTATTTAGGGCAATGTTTCTTCTTAAGCAGTGGAGATAAATGTACATTTCCAAAAAGTGATTCAGATCTTAAATGAACTGAATCATCCTCTTGAGGCATCTTTTTTTTCTTTCCATAGACTACATTAAAATCCAACTGAGACACCTTGGTTTTATGTCTACATTTAATTGGGATAGACCTTTGTCCATCTGTCAGTGGGTGTTGTGTTGTGACTGCTACGCTGTGGTGGATCTTGTGCAAGGCAGTGCAGGAGGAAGCAGAAAATTTCCAGAGTGCTGCCTTTTCTTCTCTTGCCAGCTGTCTCCTGTCTCCTCAGATTTCTCTGGCAAGGTAGGATCTACCATTTCAGAAATAGCCACTAGGATAGAGGGCATCTATCTCTAAGAAGTTTCTGTAATTGTTTTTAAATATAAAACCAGGAGAAAATGTAATTCCACAACAGAGAAGTTATAGCTTGAAATTAGTGAGATGAGCTACAGAATTACTACATTTTCCCCTTTTATTTAAGACTTATTTAAGAATTTTGAGAGAATGTTTTATAAGAATTGTTATTAATGAAATAACAATGGGCAAAAGATTAAGAAGTCTTGGATGGAAGGTGAAAAAAATGAGTGCTCAAAAGAACGGCATGATGCTGCTATGTCTCTAGGTGTCTCTAAAGAAGAACTGAGATGACTTTTGGATTGCTGCTTGGATGATCTGCGAATAGTAGAGAGACCTGTGGCAGCAGAAATAGCTCCTGTTTCTAGGCAGACTAGGAAAGACTTGCACAAATGTGTGATGATCAGGCACTGACAGAGAATCCCACTGCCTTGCTTGAATTCCACAAGTGAACTATCTCCACAAATTACTTGAGACTTCTCACATTTCCTCATGTGCGCTACTTTTGGTTGTTCATTGCGATACACCCAGTGTAATAAAGAGAAGTGACCTGCTCAGTTTTCATTCATAAGCAGCTCATCTTAGGATTCTGGTTTTGAGCAGGCTCCTCGGTCTTCTTTTATTTAATTGTAAACATCCTTAAGGAGTTGTGTACTAGACAGAATTTCTCATTTACTCCCAACGAGCAGCTGTTTTATTTTTACTTTGTGCGTTTCCTTATGATTCCCTCTGCACAGCCTCTCTACAATTAAATGCCTCTGCTGAAGATCAGGGTTTCCAAATTTCAGTGTAGGTAAGTGCAGAACTGCCAGGAGAGCCAAAGGCAGCCTGAGAAGCCATGAGATTCCCCCACAACTCTGCAGAGTGGCCAGGAGTCACAGAATCATAGAGTTATAGAATCATAGGATGCCATGGGTTGGAAGGGACCTCCAAACATCATCTAGTCCAATCCCCCTGCAGTGAGCAGAGACATACTCAACTAGATCAGGTTGCTCAGAGCCTCATCAAGCCTGACCTTGAATTTTCCAGGGATGGGGAGATCTCTTGTCAGGAGATATTGACATTATTGCCAGTGCTGGTACCTCTGTGCTTCAATATTGAAACAAGATCTGTTCATTTCAATATCGATTCTTAGAGCTGCTGTAATTTAATTTCTACAGAGCTTTCCTTGCTAGCAGCAAGATGTAAGGTGATACAACCAGTATTTCTTATATTTAGCATCCCGAGAAGTATAGGTTATAAACTTCAAACTGATTTTAAAACAACAAACACTGAAGTGTTGCATTTAAATAAAGACCTCTAAAAGTTCTTGTAAAGAGAGAGCCACTTGCCTGCACACAACACAGAGTGTGGGAGCAGGGAGCTTCTGGTGCGCGCCTTACAGACAAGAGTAACTCCTAGGAAATTGAGGGATTATGGCAGAAACAATGAACAAGGATGCAAAACAGTGGCTGCACCTTATGAATTCAATTTTTCGCTCTCCCTGCAATTCTAAAACTGCAACAGCATCACTGAAAGAGCTGTTTTGAGTCTCTGTTTGAAAGATGGTGACTCTTAACTTCCTGAGCATCCTCACTGCAAAGGCTAGGAGAAATTGGCTAACAAGCATTTTAACTTGTGTTGATGGAAAGCAGTTTAGTAGCATAAGTGCGATAAAAACCAACAGGACTAATTGAAATCTGTGGTATTTTTTCCAGGTATTGTAGTGCTCTCTTATTTTCTAGAAGATCCCATGAAGTTGTGTGCTGAAGAACTGAGAAGTTGTTTCTGTGACAGCAGCGGCTGTAATTACAGCAGGCTTTGTAGTTACTTGAGATTACAGAAAAGTGTACTTTCTTTTACTTGGGTAGTAGCTTCTTGTTTCATCCTGTAACACACAAGTTAGAAAAATCCTATCAAAATGCATAATCTTATGGAGCAAACTAAATCTTCACTGTCAAAAAAATGACCTAAGCAAATGCTATGTTTTCACTATTCTCATTTTGTGTACTGAAGAAGCTGGGGATCATTTAGGCTGTATCCTAATGCTGCCCATGTTGCAGTGAAAGAAGGCTCACTATAAATAAACACCAAATCCAATTTTAGTCGGCCCTATATCTCTCGATTGGAATTTATTTTTCTTATGCAGAATGAGAGGGCTTTTCATTTCTTAAAAGAAGAACAATTGGAGCACTATGACACATTTATGTAAAGCTTAATTTCAGAATCAAGGAAATTAGACAAACGTATATACTGAGCACAGAATTTAGATCAGTTCAGCTTCTGGGTTAATGCAATGTAGTAGCCTTCTAAATAACGTTCCTTTTTTTGATATGATCTCTATCACCATTACACTCCCTTTCCATCGATGTTCTTTGTCATGTATCTGTTACAAGTTCTCACTTAGCTGAGGAGGGAGGGTGAAGCTAATTAGATCGATGTTGATGATAACAAAACATACCAATCACAACATTTTTCTGTGTGTCTGGGAAAGGGTACATCGGTGACTTATCTCCCTTTCCTGATGAGAAAATTCCCAAAACATACATGTTAGTTGCAGGAGTTCACAGTATGGTGAAGACAGGAAGAAATGGGAAAACTACAGCACAATGTTATCAGCACTCCACTAAGGTATGGTAAGGAGCATTACAGAGTATTCTGTGTCACTGAACAAGATTTGTATGGTTACACAGAGCTAAAATTTGTGTATGATGCAGTGTATGAGGAATTTTTGCTAATTCTCCCCCAATTCCTAAAGACAGCCTTTTTCTAGCAGATTTTTTTGACTGTACAGAACCATTTCACATTGATATTTACCAAACCTGAATTTTGTGAGACTGAAAAACTTTAAAAGTTACACATTTTGCTTCAAGTTCAACACAATACTTTCTTCAGGTTGATTTTTCTTTTTCTTCCTTTAATTAACAGATATTTTTGTTCACATTTTTTATTTCAATCAGACAAGTTGAAAACAGAAAACAGATTTTTTAGAGTTGTTGCTGTTCGAGCAGCGAACTAAATACTGTGTTATTATTCTTTTTTTCTGTGCTGGTATTTTCTGACTGTACATAAATGACTTTCCATCAACTGCACTGTGTCTTTATAAAGCATCTTGAACAGGTCTCAGTTGCAATGCACACCAGTTTTATCCACAGAGATCTCAGGAAAGTCCATAAGCAAGTAATTAGCTTCACACAGAGGAGCAGACACCCTCAGAGGAGACCAAACATCCACAGCATCTGGTTTGGATCCCTAATTAAGGTGGCATTTGGAACTGGTGCTTTTAGGAGCCGGAGTTCCCTTAGATGCTAGACCCAGGAGTCTTCAGAGGGTAATGACAGCAGCCACATTGACTGCCTGAAATGAAACTATGTGAGCGTCTCAGGTAGGAAAGTAGATCCATATGCAGAAAAGTGAATAAAAGCTTACATGTGGTGCTGACACAAGGGCAGGTAGCTTAGTATCCTGCAGCACCAAACAGAGGTTTGTGGTCATGAAGATATACAGCACCCTTTGCTAGAGGTATTTGGTCCTTGCAGTATATTGCAGTAACGAAATCTAGATACACATGCAATAAAATATTTTCCATTTGCAATCTTTTATGAGTTGTAAAATACAGATACTATAAAAGCTCCTTTGGTGTACAACAAAATCTATCTGTTCTTCCAAGAAATTTCTGTTTCTTCATCAGTTGTCCTTTCATAAGAGATTCTCCTACTGGTTAATGTTTGCAAAGTGCTTTGAAGATGAAAACGTTGTGTGCCTGGTGTTATTACTAATCTTATGGAGCATGCAGTAGGTATGCAGAATGGAAATATTCATGTAAAGTAGTTATTTCACATACTCATACTGAATTAACTTGTTCCATGTTTATCCCTGGTTTTAATTCAATGAGGTCAGTAGAAATCTATCACAGTTGAACCTGGTCCTTTTTGGTTTTTATCTGTAACACTATTTCTATCAAATCAAATTAAGGTCACACTAGGACTTATTTCTATAAAAACATGTTTGTCTGCAAAACCACTGAAATACCCTGAGAGTCAGTTTTCAATGTCATCCGTATCCCCCCAAGTGCTTTCATCATTTAAAAGCTTACCATTAAAGAAAACCTTCTTTATTTTCAATTTGTTGCATCGGAGGAAATGTTTGAAAGCTGTCATCTCCCATGGAACAGCACTACAACATTGACTTTCAAAGAGCATGAGTCATTTTTAAAAGTGGGCCTTAGACTCCTAAGTTACTCAACTGCTCTTGAAGATTGTGTCCTTTCCAGTAATATGAAATAGTTGTGTACCTTTTGATATCATAATGAAAGCTTTATACAGCCCTACCTGATAGTTTACTTGAAGGGTGAATAAAATGATGAAATAAGACACTAGGGAAAGCAAGACGGAAGGCTGGAAGAACAGAAAAAAAAAAAAGTTTTTATACAGATTTCACCACTTGACATAGAATCATGGAACAATTTAAGCTGGAAGTCATCTGGTTCAACACTTTCCCTGCAGAGCAGGACAGATGGAATACAGTGCCTTTCTTTTAAAATAAAAAATATATTCTAAAGCTCTAGGAAGACTAATTGTGCATAACTAGCTAGCTTTCTCACCCACAACTCCAAGAGCCCCTCCCATCATCCTAGGACATAAGAAAAGAAGCATGCAAAATATCTTGCTTGTGAATGTGCAGAACACTCATGAGTACTTAGTACTGAGAGAAGATTCTGTGCTGCAGGATACTTCCCGCACCTCACAATTATGTTAGAAGTTTATTTTCTAGTGAAATCATAACTAAAATCCCACCTGAACGTGGGGCAGACACAGTGCACATAATGAGTCAAACCTTTAAAAGTCTTCTGAGATTTCAGAAAGGGTTGGGAATTAATTTATGAGTCGACACTAGCAATTCCAGTTACTCATAAACCAAAGATTTCCCTGTGTTAAATCTTGTTTAACAAATCCTCCCAAGCACAATAACAATTAGCCTAAAAAACTAATTCTGAACTGCTTAGGTTGTAGTTTTCTTAGCTGGAAGTGCCTAAAAGTGGGTACCAGCATCATCTGTAGAGGTACTTATGTTTGTTTGTCAAGGTTCAGGGTCAGGGCAGCCTGCTAGACCTATAACAGACACGTGTTGTTAACCCCTCTCCCTCTCGAAAGGGGAAGAGAAAAGGAATAAGGGAGAGAGACTTATAGTTTAGAAAAGGAAACTAAAACAGCTTTAATGAAAATAATAATAATAATAGAAATGGAATATATACAAATATATATAAAACCAATATTGAACCCAACCCTTCTCCCAATGGCAATTATGTCACTGCCAGCACTGATGCTGTGGAACAGGCACTGGGGACATCCCAGGCTGGACTCAGAAGCAGATGGGAACAGGCTTCAGGGGCTGGATTCCGGAACTGGATTCAGGAACACATGGATTAGGATAGAAGGCAGAACAGAGAGAGCACTTCTTAGATGCCAGCCATTGAAGAAGCGAACTTGACCCTTGTTATCTCTCATCTTCATAAAGAATATGACGCATATGGGATGGAACACCTCATTGGTCAGTTTAGGGTCACTTGTCTTGTCTGCTCCTCCCCACAGGTGTGGCCTTTTGCTTTCTGTGCCCTCAACGTGGTACGCAAGAACTAGCAGTAAACTTGGTCTGCAGACCAATCCTTGGTAGTAATTCTAAACATCAGGCATTACCACTGCTAGAAGCAGACACTGCCTGTGAAAACATGTCGTTAACGTCAGAAAGTGCAGTTAGTTAGAAGAGACTGAGCTGAAAAGTAAAATCACTGAACATACTTATTCTTTTCTAACTGAAACCAGGACATTGTTCTACTACTGACCTGAATCTTTCTCACATTTACAGGAAGGCTATTATGAGGTTTCCCAGCTGTTTAGGTTACATTTTGCCACCTTGAGGATGATACTCTACCTTTCCCGGAGCAGAAGTGGCTATCCCTACATGCCTGAAATTGCAGCATAGGTCATCCAGTTCTGGCAGCACTGAGAAAGGAGATAAACACATCCATTGATTAACATAGTGCTGAAGTTACTCTCTGGCATCCTGCAAGAGAACATGAAAACAATGACACACATTTAAAATAAAGCCTTTAAAACTGCTTAAACTCTTAAAGAATTAGAACTTTAGATTCAAATGACCTGAAGGCATCTAAAAAAGTTTCCAGAATGTTTGCAAAAGCAGTGAATTGTATGCAGAATGTTTGCAAAATTTGGAGGTGGCAGGGTTAAAGGTTTGCCATCTAATTATGAAAAGAATTGGCCCATTTAAAACAATAGCTTTACAGTTACTGCATTCATGGTAATTAAATCACAGGGTTGCTTCCTTAGGCTTTAAGGATTGGCAATGGAGTTCTTGTAATCCTCTGCTGATCTTCTCAGGGCATCAGGACTGTGGTTTATTGACATGTAATTAGATCAGGATGTCACTACATCAATGTCAGTGTAAACATCACTAAGTAAGTAGCTGATCCTTACAAGATCAGCAACCTAATCTCCTCTGGGATGCCAACAGGCTTTGTTAACATTTAGGCTTAGGATTGTATCTGTTCTTTTAATGCTAGGCTCCAAACAACCGTAGGAGCTTTGACATCCAAGTCAACCAAGCATCTGAAGTTAAACTAGTTGTATTGATGTTCTGGCAGCTGCAACACCGTGTCTACTGATAGATTTTATTGATTATAAAACAAACAAATAATGAAATCTTGCTGGCAGCACTTTTCACAGGTCTTGAGAGGACAGGGTTGGACTTCCTAGTTTATTTTTTTAAGCTGGTTGTAAGTCATGTACTACATAGGCAACCAAAACACTGAGGTAAGTCATCTACTACATAGGTAACCAGTAACACTTGTATAGTAGCTGATTTCTTACAGGCCTTATTCATAGCTTTAAAAGCCTGCAATTGCAGTTGAAAGAAATCTTACTAAATAGCATGTTAAAAAATTAATCCTAAATCATAATTTTAAATTGCCAGCAACACAATCAAATGAAATTTTTTCACAAAGTGGAGGCTTGAAGTAAAGGTTCACCTTCTAAAAGCATTTTTAATGGATAAAAATATGCATGAATTTTTATTATGTGGGAACAGAAAAGATATATTAATTGATATCACTTCAGCTCATCTGATCTGTCCACAAACCACAAATCCAGTTCTATAGTCAAAAGTTTCTCAGCTTTTCTTAGGCCAAGGACTTCATAACAATTTTCATTGGACCCATGTTAAGTTAATGCCTATGGTAATAGTCTGGCTTTTCTTAGTTAGCTTTCAGACACACTTCAGAAATGCAGAGTAGACCACTGGGCTTCACGAACACAGTTTGAGAAGCACAGGTTGTTTTTCTTATTTGAACAAAACTTTCATTGACTCTAAAGGAAACTAAGAAATCAAGTTTTTACCACGTGTTTTCTAAACAATTACACCGTAGCTATGAAGCAAAGGAATAAAGATGTTAACATAAAGGTCTAAAACCCTGCCTATATTGAAATGTGAACAAAACTGTTAGCTACTGTTAGCTGTTAGCTGTTAGCTACTATAAGTAGCATATTGTCAGCTGTGCAGGGCTATTTTCTGGAGGGGGCGATGTATCCTGCCAAACTTTGTAATTGTGTGAAATTCACCACCCTAAATATGTGTCGGTGCTTAGACACAATTACATCAAATGAGGAAGAGCATAAACATCTAAAGAACAGTAGTTACAAAAATCAGTGCGTTGAGCTGATATGCATTTTAGGTAGCCGATAGGAAATATAATTTGGTTTTAGGTGCTTACCGGGAAGGTTAGCAAACCGATACTTCCAAAGCTTTTGGACTAATTAAGACTTATAAATAACTGAAAAAGATACCAGTATAATTTAGAACCGAAACAAATTTTAGCACTTGTCTCTGGTTTTATTTGTTGCATCTTGAGCACCTGGTAGGTTGTGAGCAATGAATATGAGCGGGCCCTTCTCTAACCTAGGGCTCACCTTTAAAAAGGGAAAAAAGAACAGGGAAAAAAGAAAAAAAAAACAACAAAAAAACAAATCTTGCAGGCTTTTGTGTGAGGATGTATGCCCCTGTGGGGAACTGTAGTGCTGAGAATCACCAGTCTACTGCTATTATGCCTTCAGGGTTGAAGCTGGACAGCTGCTCTTTGTGTCCTTTGTGCTCAAGAGCTTGCACTCATAGTTTTTCTTGGGTTTGTTTACTCTGACCTGCATACATATCAGGGAAGCTTAAAGAAAGCAAGTTACCTATAATAAATCCAGAGAATGTATATGGTATGATGCTCATTGATGAATCCAATCAAAATGACTTAAGAATTTTTTGCGCAAGATTTTTTCCCTAGGGGCTAAAAGTTTTAATAGATTAGAAAAAATATTTCCCAATCTTGAAACTACACATCTGAATTAAAATTGATATAAATTTGTTTCAAGCTAACAAAGCTGTTAAGTGTTTAAAAGCTGCTATCACTGGAAATCAGAAAAAAAAAAAAATCTTGAATGCAGGTAGAAATAACTGCCTTTTCCTGCCTTTGGTCTCAGTCAGATTGAGTCTTTCTCACAAGCAGGCATGTAGGGAATTTGTGAATGGTCTTGTTGGAAGGTGAGAAGTTGACACTCCATAACACCTGTGAGGATATTTAGTAATGTAGAGAGTTGACGCCTTATCTAAACCCCTGAAAGAGGTAACAGCAGTTATCGTCACATTACAAAACAGATTTGTAGACAAGAGAAACCCATTTCAGAGATGCAACGAATATCCAAGTTTAGAAATTACTTATTGACATGCAGCAAATACACTCTAACCTCTGTTTAAGTGCATGTTTAAAAAACTGTTTCTTTTTGCAGGTAACACTCAAGTTTAATAAGGTCTTTCAAAGAGAGACCTTATTGTATTGGAGGTTAGGCAGAGGTTTGGCTCATTCGGTGAAACAAAGCAAAGGTTTTCATGGTTTCCACAGCTGCTAATCCTTTAAACATTACTTCAGGGAAAAAAAATAAAAAAGTTCATTAAAAAATGTCCATTTTTCTGCTTTAGAAGTGAACACAACACTGCAGACATATCAGTCCCTTTTCTATTTGTCTAAGTAAACCAGCTTATGTGAATAAGGGAAACTGAACAAGACCTCTTCCAAAAACACTCTACCAGTCAAAGCTGGAAAGGTCAGATTGTTTGAAAATGACTAATGATTAGTTTATAGTTCCTTTAATACACAGGTTCCATAACAATGGAATTAATCTTTAGAGGAAAAACATTAGAAGGTAGTTTACTCCCAAGGGAGACGTGCTGGGGTTTTGTACTAATAGTTATGATGAGCACTCATCAGGACAGACAGCAAAACCCCAGGATGTCTCATTGTTTAATCAGTTCGGGTAATATCAAGTTGATTAATCAGCTGCACGTCCTTCTGACAGAAGCTGTTCGCGTTTGCAGCAGTGGTGGTGCTCCTCGCTCTGTGCATCACTGATCTCAATGAACTCTCAGGAGCACCAGTCTCTGACTAAGCAGAAAGGCCAGGGTTTCGTTAAGCGTCTCCTATCTTTTCCTTCTTTTTGAGGTTTTGGGAATTTGTTTTGGTTTGTAGTATGCTTCTTTTGAACAGGCAAATGCTTTGAAGTGAAATCCTAGGAGCATTTTGTGCATTTGCTGTGACTAACGTTAGTGTCTGAAATGTGAATTGGGTAATTTAGCGATCTCAGGGAAGTCAGACTTTCCTCTTGACTTCCTCAGGGACAAGATTTCACTATTTAAGTGAAGTCTGTCTTAATTTTTCTGATAAAGATTTTTTTGAACACTACCTTAGGTGTGAGGTAAAATTAAGAAGGACATGCTAGACTTCTGCATTTCCCAGTCAGAGCACACGTCATTCATGCTGAGCCAACATAGGGCCATTTGGGCATCTATCAAACCAGGGGGCTGTGCTTCTTTCACTCGTGGACGGTAATCCCAGCAGCTTTCTGTCTCCCATCACCATGATTTTCCTCCTTTCTGAGGATAACCCTTGTCAGCACCCTGAAGAACATGTTTGCACATGCACAAATGATGCAGTGCACTTAGATTTATGTGCTTTTTTTATTATGACGTAAGAAAGGATAGGCATATATGAATGAGAGATAAGTGTATAGACAGCCACATGGATAAGTTATTGTGTACATAATAAACTCGTTCCAAAACTGCAGTTCAAGGGCTAAACTCGGTGCAAGGGAAAGGTGTTCTATTAAATGCATTTTTTAAGCATTACAGTGGTTGTGCTTCAGTCATAAGAAAAGTGCTACAAAAGAGTATCATTTGAAGCCCATTGTGCTGATTTTGACTGGGATAGGGTTAGTTTTCTTCATAGTAGCTGATACAGTGCTGTGTTTTGGATTTAGTGTGAGAATAATGTTGACAACACACTGATATTTTAGTTGTTGCTAAGTAGTGCTTATCCTAAATCAAGGATTTTTCAGTTTGCCATGCTCTGCCAGCGTGCAGGTGCACAAGGAGCTGGGATGGACCATGGCCAGGACAGCTGACCCGAACTAGCCAAAGGGATATTCCGTAGCATAGAATGTCATGCTCAGTATATAAACTGGGAGGATTTGGCCAGGAGGGACCGATCACTGCTCAGGGATTGGCTGAACATCAGTCAATGGGTAGCAACTAACTGCATTGTGCATCACTTGTCTTTTCTTGGATTTTATTTGTCTCTCTTTTTATTATATCCCTTTCCTTATGATGTTTTTGTTATATCTCTATGTATTATTATACCTTTATATATTATTATTACATAGTTATAGTATATATTTGGATATTCTACATAAAATATTTATATTTTATCATTTATATATTACTATATTATTATATCTTACTTAAAAAAAATTATTGCTGTCATTTTATTTCAATTATCAAAATGCTCCTATCTCAACCCACAAGTCTCACTTTTTTTTTATTGTCCTCCCCATCTTACTGAGAGTGGGGAGGAGTGAGTGAGCAGCTGTTTGGTGTTTGATTGCTGGCTGTGGTTAAGCCATGACATCCACAGAGTTCATGAATGAGTAAGTTAGAGATGGAACTTGGTGGGCTGTGGCAAATTCCTATGTGGTACAATTATCCATAAGTCAAATTCCTGAGCTTAATACAATGCTACAAGCCTGACACTGTGAAGAAGCGAATTCCATTTTAATTTGCAGTGAGCTGAATTCAATAAAATGCAAGAATATATGCTGTGGTTACATAAAGTCAGAATGTTGCAGTGGATCCAAACTTCTTTTAAGTGAAAACTAGGTAAAACTGTTTTATCAATTTTCATTTATACTAATTTTTCTGAGAGCACATAAATGCTTGTTCATCCATTTTGTAAACAGGAAAGAAAATTATTAAATGGCAATAATGAGCAGTGAGATTCTACACAACCATCTACTATTACTACCCAGTAATGCACTCTGATTTCTAAAGTGTCCACTGGTGATAGCTTTGAAGCAGATCACTGGTGCTTGCTAGCATTAAAGTGCTTCCTTTTAAAAACAATTTATTGTACATTTTGTATGGCTATACTAGGACATCACGCTGTCTTTTTTGCTATGTAGCAGGTGAAGTGTTTAAGGAGGGGACAAATGAGCAATATAAGTACTGTCAGATTTTAGGCCTTTGTTTTTGGAGTTCTTTGAAAGGGTGAATTTGAGAAATATGCAAACTATAAATGGAACTTTGTGTAGTTTAGAAAAAAAGAAGCTTATATATTTGGATGTCATCATCTTCTGTCCTCTCCATTTGTCTGTCTCCGTACGTTTTCTTTTGTCTAATTGCACAATAATCATAAAGCAATAATGTTTGCAACTTGCAATTCTTATGAAATTGTGACTAAAAGAACAAATGCATGTGCATTAGTACGTGCTATTATCCCATTAGGAATAGGAAAAGAAACACACCTTTGAATTTCAAAGACCTTCAACATCAATGCATTAAATTGTAATCACTCATTTAATGGACAGAGATGGGAGAAGAAAGGATATCTCTCTTTTTTTCATGTGTTCTCTTCCTTTTCTTTCTTTAAAAATTACAGAAATAGAATACTGTGAGAAAAGTCAAGTCATCGGTGAGCATTTAAGAACAACTCCGGGCAAAATTTAAAAGCATCAGTTGCTGCAGAGCTGGAATTTCTAAACGCTTCAGTTTCTGACTGATTGTTACATTTCTGAAATAGTTAACTAGTTCATATAGCCACCTCACATTCTAATGGGTGTGAAGGCCATTTAACCCTTCTAAGAAGGAAAAACAGAAAAATTAGTTTGTTAGCTTGGAGTGCTTGCTTCAACACATTGATAAATACTGAAGCCACAGTAGACAGAACTTTAGGGTAGATGGGGGTGTTCCAGTTTTCCCAGGGTTACTTTAGGCAAATTTTCTCGTTTCACTCTTTTTTTCTACCAAGTGATTCAGTCTGATTTTGGCTGCTACCTTCTGTCAGATTTTCATAGATAGTCCTTGACTGTGCAGTCATTTCTGCATGAATGCAGACCCTGTGTGGACAAGAACATGCACTGAAACCAACTGGGCCTTCCAGTTCCATGAGATCTTCACTTTGTCTCCAAAGCTGTGGATGCAATTGTGGAATTGGGACTTCTGCTTACACAATGACTTGAAGTCTTGCAGAGAAGGTGCATGTGGGAAGTACCTGTGAAACAGAGGGACGAGAAGAAACTGAGGCTCACATACAAATTGCATCTGTGTTGACATCTGATCTGATTCATTCTCTTCTGGTCAAAAAAGTAAAACTGGTAACATCAGATGCCAGCCTATCATTTTCCAGTTTAATCTGTCAGAGGACATTTAAACTGGGTATTTTACTTCAGATACATCTCTAGTATAATCCTACACTTCTTTGCTATTGAGAAACAAGTATTAGGTCCTATTGCTGTATGCACATTGTATGAGCTAGTGGGGAATGACTTTGTATTATTCAAATATTCTTAAAAATCCACCTTTAACATAACTTTTTCTTTCCATGCAGAATGAGAGGAGGTCCTAGATATAACACTTGCCCCATGGAGTCATAGTATGTGTAAAGCAAGATGAATGCAAAATAATAGTGATGATACAGAGAGTATTTATTTATTTATGTTCCATATGCAATATGAACATCCCCTGCAAAAGGAAACTCATAAAAATAAAATATCAGCAATTGCGCTGTACAAAGCTTGAATAGCTGATTCGTTACAAGTTCTCCCTGTGCTTTAAAAGGGGTTACTATAAACATTTTTACTTCCCCTCTGTGTGTGAAAAGGTACCTGGGTAACCCCAGAATCATGGTACAAAGACCATTTAGGTCAATGGATGCCTTTGCACTGGCTTCATTAGGCTTTCAGTTGGGCCACACTGTGAGAATTGCAGTGCTTCCAGTGTTCACGGGGTCAACATCTTTTCAGAAATGCATTTCCGTGAAAAACTTCATTTTTAAGTGCCATTAGTCATATGGTTTTGCTCAGACAGAGCTGTGGCTTGCTGTCTGTGGTCTTAATATAGATGCAATTTTAAAGTGTATTTTTAGGTAGGTTTCTGGGAACTGAGCAGGCATGCAGAAAGGGAGACAGGTAATGTACATTTGAAAGCCAGCAAATAGGTATGTTAAGTGATCACTTTGTCTTAGTATTTAATAATAAATCCTATGTTCTATAGAACCCTTTCAAGACACTCATCATATAAATGGCTAACTCTGGCTTTTTTAAACTTTTGAAATGAAGATTTCCATTTCTAGTCTGAACTCTGGGTACCTTGAGATTTATTCATTAAAATTTGAAGACTTTCCTGCTATGCTATCTGAACTATGGGAAAGAAAACAGATTAGAAATACTGAATATGCACTGGAAAGACTAACTAGGCACATCCAGTCAGCATGGGGGTAAAAGTGGAAAAAACTGCAAAAAGTTGCATATTTCTTTCATCTAAAACACTTTCATTAACAGTATACAGGCATATTTCTAATTTTACTTGTCAATAAATCAGACTGAGACTAAGGACAATCAGAAATTTTGCAAGTAAATAATATTTATTTCCTAAGGAACAGTACTTTTGTAAGAGTCAGAGGCTAGAAACAAAATTCCAGGAACATGAATTAGTCTCAGGAAAGATTCTAGGGCAGCCCAAGGGAACTTGTTCTGTCTTAAGCTCTATAGTTTCCTGGATTGGTCTTGGCACTTTAAGTAAGGGTGTGTTTCATGAAACTCTGCAGGGATTGCTCACTTCCACACAACAAATCATACTACAAATCAAAATACTAAAATCAATAATGAATAAATCTCTTTTTTTGTGTGTGTGTTGTGATTTGACATATTTTGCACCCTTGAGGGAAATGTGAGTTAAATTTTAAACTCTTCTTTTTATCCAGTTCTATGCTCTTATCTTTTTTTATAAAAAATAAACCCACAAAACTAAGCTAAAATATTCATATAATCCCTTCAGATGGGAGCTTTACTAAAGATAACAACACTAAACATCACGAGATTCAGAATGAAATCATGAAAGTTGACAACACTGCAGTTTACGAGAGAGTTCACATGTCTCATTGAAGGACATGTATTATAAAATCTTCTATAAACACCATTTCCTTTTCTAACTTTCTGTGTTGCTGCTGCTGTGAGTTTTGGTTTTTTAGATATTCTCCTGCTTTAGATATTCTTGCTTCTGAACAGGATGGAGAATTGTTCTCACATGAGTCACAAATGGCTTGGAGTAATCCCATATCTGACACTTAGAGGATGTGTACCTGACGTGCAAAACTGGGATAGCTCTTCTACCTTGCTGGAGAGGACTAAGTATAATGTGGGGAGAGAGACAACCCTTTCTTTTGCTTCATCTTTTTAATATCATTTTGTCAAGCTGCTCCCTAGATGTACTGCCTTCCAGATTCACTAACAGTTAACCCTAAAAGGTCACTACCACATCGCTGTTAACTGTGCCAGATATTAGGCAGGTTTATGGTAAAAAAAGCACAAGTAGGTCGATACAGCTACATCCAGATCAGCAAATGAAACATGCCTTGATAGCCCTCTGGTATTGAGGTCAAGAGCCACAGGGCCACACATGTCCATGGCATTAAGTCCAAGTCAGGTGGGCTACGTGCAAACTAATGCCTGGAACTGGCGCAGAGCCCAAGCCACCACTAGAACCGGAGCCCAGGCATGGTTGAGAGCAGACCAGGTGGAAAGCATGGGCCAATGCTATGCCAGAAACGTGACACACTGCCTAGCAGTGCGGAGAGTCAAGCTGCACTGCCCGTTCACTGATGTGCAATCAGCCCACATCATCAGCCTTGCTAATTGCTTGTCAGTCTATCGACATAAATTCTTCTTGTCTGTTTCAGACCACCTAGCAGATAGGCAGAAATGAAAAGCAATGAGAGAAGGTGCATGTGTGTTCTCTGTCTCTGAAGAGAGCATGCTGCCTGTCTCCTGCCCAGGCCTAAAGAGGACACTGGCTATTTCAGCTGTCCCTTACACCTAGATACTAGGTTTGCTTTTAAAGCATCTGCTTGATTTCATTAAATGTGCATGTAACTAATACATGTGCATTGATTTGAGGAATAGATTTAATGATGGGCAACGGAAGCTCTGCATTCCTTTGAGGCAGAGGAATGTTTGGTGGGCTGGGTATGTCAAGTCAGGGAAGTCAGGGAAGTGTACATTTACTGCAGGAGTTGTTGATTCTGCTGGGATGTTTCTGACTGACAATGGTGTCTTAAAAAGATGAAAATGCTTTGAGTTTGAGAAAAAGACATAAACCAAGAAAAAAGATTCATGCAAGGCATTTTCCATGAAGCAGGAATGCAAGCTAAGTAATTTTCTCACATAGTGCATGTACTATATAGTGGAAGCGAGCCAGCTCACATTAAACTTCTTGTGCATGCGTGCACTTCTACCAGTGAAGGGATGACGACGTGTTACCCTAGTTTGGACAGAGAGAGGAACCCTTACAACATAGGATAACAAATGAGTCAATGACCAAGGAAGAAGACCCAGAATGTTTTGGTTGAATCTTAATCATGTCTTGATTAGAGTATCTAGATTTCCATTTTTTTGTGAACTCTCACAAAGCTGTGACCATGCTAAGGTAAAGTGAGGGACTGACAGAGAATTTCTAAGAAATAATGATTGATTTTAGCAGACATGGTGGGAATGTGTGTGTGGCTACGTTTATGTACAAATAAAAACACATGTGTGTGTATCTATATATGTGTATGTAAATCTAAGAGCATATATAAGTATAGATGTATGTAGAAACATTATTGTACTTTTAAGTGTATATATAATGTGTGTGTGCTTCTTGGATCATTCAAGAAGGGAACAGAAATGACTTGATATGGCTTAGGTATTCAACTATGTAGCTCAACTGGATAAATATCCAGAGAGGTAAAAATATCCTACAACTACCAATAACCATAACACACTAATTAACAAAAAAATCTAATTTACATGAATTAAAGTTGAATAAACAGTGCACCAGTTTTTTTCATCACAAACTTAGTAAAAGGTCTGTAACGTTGCAAATTTGCAATGAAGACTCTTTATGTGTTGTGAGAAACCATGTGGAAATAAAAAGACAGGATTAACCAACCACCTCCAGAGCAGATCTTGAAATGAATGTTTATGTGCCAAAAAGCACAAACAGAAATGATTGAGTCAAAACCCAGAGAAATGTGATTAAAGAAGAGAAAATGTGAAAGACTCCACTTACTTTTACTGAAGTATTTACAATCTATTGGCCCTTAGACATGTCACAATCCCAACTTCATAAATTTGCCTTAATTATAAGTCTATCTTTGGATCAAGACTTTTCCTAAGCTCTTCGGAATTTGTGACAATAAATTGCCTGTGTTTCCCATCCAGTCTGCAAAGAACAACTGCAAAGAAAGTGTCAAGGCTGAATGCTGATTTTAGATCTAATATCATAAATGATGCAATAATTATGACAATAATTGTGATACTTCATGTCTACACTAACTTTGACACTCTCTGCATTAGTAATATTATTTAGAATATTCATTTTGAAAAATACATGTTTATTCCAAGGAGATGTACCACATTTGCTACATCATGCACAGCACTCCACCACTTCAAACAACCTCTGGAAGTGATAGCTTTAGTGAAAAAAAT
This sequence comes from Baryphthengus martii, assembly GCA_013396935.1. Lineage (NCBI taxonomy): Eukaryota > Metazoa > Chordata > Aves > Coraciiformes > Momotidae > Baryphthengus > Baryphthengus martii. Next base: position 68,760 of record VWZK01001545.1, read on the forward strand.
TTTCTCCATGATGTACAAGACTGCATCTGTTTGTGCTTGGTGTATATAAGCAAGATGAACCCATACTTTAAAAACTAAAGTTGAATAATTTTGTTGCTTTCTGGATCCTGGACTTTCAGAACTAGTTTTTTATTGTCCCTGTTTGGTAGCATAATGAAGGAGGTACCATAACTTTAGGCTAGATTCTGTAAAACTGCAGAAAAAATACTTTATTTTACATTTTGGGGACTCATAAAAAGTATATTCTACGAATGGAAATGTTACTCTTGCATGTCTAGTTATTTTCAGGAATCATGGCAGGAATGGACTTTAAGGCTGTTCCATGACCAAGACTGTGCAGTTCAGTGCTTCCCAGGGAATTTATTTTTCCGTTTACATATTCTGGATTTTCAGTATTAATTTTCACTAGTGCGCTTGTATGACTTCTTCCTCTTAGTTATAGCTGCATATTAGACCTTTAGCTGCTGAACAGATTTTACTTCCTTGTGAAATGGTAGAAACAGACAAATACATAGAAGCTTTCCAAGTTGCTGTATTTTACACCCAAGTTGAATTCAATCTTATTCAGCCGCTGGAGCCATTAGAAGCCATTGGCTGGGGTAGTGCTATCACTCTGGCTGAGGAAACAAAAAAAAAAAATGAAAAAAAGAAAAAACGAAAAAGCTTCCTGTATTTTGTCAATAACAAGCTATACTTGGCCTTCTTGAAAGAGAAACTACAGTTTCAAATAACTGGAAATTGAAGTGCCATTTCAGTAAAGGCTGTAAAGGCTGGTGTAAGTAGGCAACTTCATTTTGTAGACCTGTCGCTCAGATTGCTTCCATCAAGAGTAAACTCACTCTAACGGAACACCTACTAACACAGCAGTATTTTAACTACAAACCTAGTACAGCGAGGTTTCTCTTTTAGGCAGGGGTGCTGCAGCATGTTGTATTGTTCTGGAAAAAGTCGGTCACTTATTGCTAGGTTCCTCCAAGTCAAAGTTAGTCTGGGGAGCTAATATTAGGAATGTGTTTGTCCCAGGATTCACGACTGCCTGTGCAGAGACAAGTTCACCTTTAGAGAGTACTCAGATTACCCTTGAGTTGAAGGCTTTCTTTTCAACAGATTACAGAGGGAGATGAGTTTGGCAAGCTCCTATTTCAACTCTTCAACTAAGTATCTAAAGTTAGGTTGGATTTATCCAAAGACAGGTAAAACTTTTGCACTTCAGCTGGTTTCTACAGGAATGTTACCATTGATGTAAGCCAGCATGTGCTCCTTCATGCTCCTGACGTTGCTCTGAAGTCATATCGCAGAAAATCAGTTCAAACAGCTTTCCACATCTCCTCAAGTTCTCAGCAGAGCACAGCTTGGTTAGCAGAAATTTATCTCCTTGGATTTGCATTGAGACTATGCCCAGTGAATTGTACAAGAACACCAGAAAGTAAGACATATTGAACCTGGCAAAGTGCCAATGATATAGTATCAAATTTAAAATTTCAGTGTGCTATATTGAACTGATTTGCACATCTTTAAGTAAAAATATAGTGTAGCTATGCCAACTGATGCCCATTTTATCCTATGCCTGTGAAGATCAACAATTACATTCCTTCCTTTCTTTACTGAAATATCCCCTTATCCCAAATTGACCTATTCTGAATTCAAAGGCTTTTATAAAAGCATCATAAACAAGGTAACACAATATTTTTTACCCTCCTGCTCAAAAGTATCTCATTAAATTCACTGAAAAACAAAGATGGTCTTTGAATTTGCCTTAAGCAAAGAAAAAGTGTGAAATAAATCAAGGAAAAAAAAAGAAAAAATATTTACATGATATAAGGATTTAAATATCATTCCAGACGGGAGCTAAGGATGTATTTGAAAAAATGTACTAGGAACACACCTTCATATACTGAAAACCAGCTATATATGAGGACTGCTGTATTTCATTATGCAGGTGTGACAGTTGCCACAAAACTAAGCTGCTAGGTTATAAGAATGTGCAATTGCAAGGACTCTGAATGCTAGAGCAGTTATTTTTATTCTACTGTATGAATGTCCAGCCTCTTTAAACAGTTTGTATTTGGCCATGATAGAAAAAAGTTCCGGTTTTGCATGAAATTCCTACAGTTCTCATTTAGCAAAATGTTTAATTTTAAGATGTCTAAGTCTCTGCGAAATAATAAAAATCCCATGGGTATAAAATTATTTTTCTTATTCTCTATTTCTTAGAAGTCACTTGCGATACATTTTCAGTCATTATTTTTGAGACTAAAATGTGTATAAATAATCACACATCCTAAAAATAATAATAAAAAAGGAAGCTCATTTAAAAACAGTGTTCTTTACCCTTTTGACTGAACGATGAATTGGGCCTTTATTGTAACATTACCCTTCTAGGGCTATAGGGCACAAATACAGCAAGCATACTAGAGCTCATTTTGCAGGCTGAGAAACACAATGGATTTCTCATCTGAAATAGAAGCAGATGAAATGTTTAAGTTATTTTCTTTCTTTTTCTCTGAATTGATAAAGGAAAAAAAGCTGACATCAAATACGTCATATTTTACCGAAAAATATAAAATGTATTGTTGTATCTATAAAATCAAATTGCCAAAGAAATTGGCTGAATATCTGCTTGCAGTGACGCATAAAGAGCTGAAAAGCAGGTTGGTAATAACCTGACCTGACTGGCCAAAATTCTGCTGGCCCATTTCACTCTGATTTCTAGTCCTCTCTGTTTAGCTAAAAGTATATCTAACGTGTGAATGTATCACTCCTTCACAACACTCTACTAACTCTTTCTGTATTGTCCTCAAGGGTCACAACTAATATTAATTACTTCCGAAGATGAAGTTTTTCCTTGGATGAGTTAAACCTAAAAAACAAACCCCGAAGAGCAGTACGATCCCCTCAGGACAGCATTATTCAGTTTTAAATTGCTCCCACTAGAAGACTTAGAATTTTACACGTATCCCGAATTGCTTTTATAATAAAAAACAAATGTTCTATAAGTGACAGTATCATGGGAATATCAACATCACTAACATAAGTCTAGTCAATTCTGTGAGAGAAGCAAGCTTTCTTTCACCTCCTCTTTCCTCCTTTTCCTTTTCACGTAGCTTCCTGAGTCACCACCAGTTCTCAACTTGGCTTTATTTTTCAACATCCATTGTCTGATAGATGCAATTTGAATTGTATTCAGCTTCTTTAAATATTTTTTTCATCTGGAATATGAGTTCACCTCTCTTGATGTGCCACTGCTCATATCATTGGATTTAATCTGGAGTATTCTCAAAGTCTGTTCTCACTCTGACCTATATGCTTTCAAAAGGACATTTCCAATTTTTATTTTGACATTTATGACTTGTTCTATTTTTCTGTCAATATTTGACCCATCTATGAGGCACTCCTTTGCTAATCACAAATTAAGTGTCACTAAAAACGTGACATTCTTTCCTCAGAAAGGTATCGCTGCCCAAAGGACATGGAGTACAGCTATTCCACACATTATTACTTGCTAACTATTTTACAAAATGAAGACACAATACTGTAGAACAAAGCAAATGGAGGTGCTATGTTGTACGTGAGCAATACGGGTTGTAAACAGCTAAAAACTACCTTCTCATATCTTGAAGGGGCTATATTTTATTTATGTATATGGTACGTGCACTATCAAAACTGCAGCTCTTGATATAGCTATGGCCTGTCTATTGGTATCATTCTCTCAGGCTAAACTGCATACAAAACTTGTAGAGGTTAAAATCAACACCACGGTGATCTTGTCCCAATCCCTTCTGTTGCTGCTTTTAAACAAAGAGAAATGTAAAATGAGAGTAAAGCCTTAAATAACAAAAAGGCATAAAAACAAGCAGAGAAAGAATGAATCAGGTACATTCATTTATTCCCAAACACTTTCTTCTTTAGCCAGGCAAACATGAACAGAAATGTTCATTAATTTCCAGGTTAAAAAAATAAGCGTTTTTTTTAAATAACCTAGGTACATGGGGGGAAAATGTGCTTAAGGCTGGTATGTGGAGGGAAGTAGTGTAAAGCATTCTCCTGGACAAAGCAGGTGGCACAGCATTTTTGTGAGGTTTTAAAGACCGTACCTATTGTAATAGGGAAGTTGGCTTTGAGTTATTTACACAAGCTTCCTCCGATTTAGAACTGGAAAATGAAATGTAGGTTTTGTGTTCTCTATAGCTGAAGTTACAATTCTCATACAGCTTTATCTGCCGCCAGGAGTGCTGACTGTGCAGGTTTGTACGTTGCAAAGGCACACTCACTCAGAAATGCGTGGGGCACTTTGCTCCTTCCCTTTCTTTAATTTCTTTCCTTTGCCTTGTTGAGAGGGTTAGAGCAGATTTTTGGTTCACATAAAAGTGTACAGTGTTAACTAGGTGACATATGGGTGGATGAAACATTACTGATTGTCCACTGCAGCCAGGGAGGCCGAGTTTCCATAGAGATAAGAAGGAAAAGTGCTCCATGCAACCTAATTGGTATGCATCTCCAGATCAGGTTCATTGTGCTTTTGCTAATGACAGGGTTGTCTCAGTAATAAGGATGGTGCACTGGAGAAATTTGCTGCCTTGGTATATTTTTCCCTGGCAGAAAACTACTTAGAGACTGTAGTCAGTAAGAAGAGTGACTGGCAGGCTGAAGGGGCTGCTTAGCAGCATATGGGGGAAGGCTGGCGCTCTGTGCCACATGCATATGGCTGCCATTAAACTCCAGCTTTGCGCTTTGTGTATTTCTGGTCCCATGCCAGTAAGCCCACCTGCTGCAAGAATACTTGTAAAGCACAACTCAAAAGTGATTGAAAAGCTACTAGAATAAACTGTAATAACACAGTGCTTCACAGATGGGACATAATTGCAAGCTAAAGTGTACAGCCTCTGCAGTAATGAAAACACGAGCCATTAAATTAAAATCATAAGGGAAAAAACTATAAAAGTCTGTTGAATTTTTTTTTAGTTTTATTGCAAAACTTCAATTTTCTTGCCCTCATTAATCAAATACCATAAAACTACAGTGCTACTTTGTCTGAGTGAAGATTCAGGCAATTAAAATGATGAATGTAGATTAAAATGATGTAACTTTTGTTATTTACTTACTTGGATAACTTGAGCTTTGGGCAGTGTTAGGAATGCAAAGCTGACACGAATCTATCAATTTACAGATTAAGGTATGGTTGGGACTTTGCACTTAGAATTCACTTGTAAAAAAGTTGGTTTGCGGAAGAAAAGTGCCAGTATAGATTTTGTTTCTTTGAGATGTTATTTTTACCCGTTAAATAATGCTAATTTGCTTTTTCTGAAAATAAAAAAAAAAAAATAAAAAATTTCAAAAAAAGCAGACTTTAAAACTGTGTAAACACACAAAACTACTTGAGCAATATCAAAGCAGTTTTAATTAGTGGTAGTGTGGTAATAATGAAATCGCTAATCTGACATGTAATTAGTTGTACGGTGTGTATGAGTGTTATGTGAAGCTGAATGGGCTCAGCAGGGCCCTAATACATTCTGGCCTCTCAAGGCGTTCTCTAGTGGAGAGAGGCCTGACAGAGCCATCTTTGTTCTGTTCCCTTTCTGTGGGTGGGCGATGCAAGGAGAAAGAAACATTTGTTTCACAGTAGTCACCGAAGTAAACAGGCTCTAAAAGCCTTTTTCATTTTTAATTATGCATTTCTCCAGCACCCGTCATAGCAAAGTCCGTAGGACAGTTTTTAAGCAAGTAGAATAATAGCTGGCTGGTTAAATATATATATAAATTTCTATTTAAGGGAATATTAATAAATCTAACAATTCAGTTCATCTTTACAACAGGATCTTTCCACCCTTTAAAAGGATGAGCACTCTCTTAAATATGCCTTTTATATACAATTTATGCAGGAGTTGCACTTGATCTAGCAAAGACTTTGGCAAACACTAGAGGTGCTAATGAGCTACCCGTAAATGTTTGATCCCATCTCTTTTCTCCTCTGGAATTGGCTTAAAAAAAACCCAAAATCCTTCCCTCTGAAAAGATACGCATCCATTCATTAGCTGCCTGAGCTAGATGACTGGCATTTCGTAATATACCACTATTCAAAAGAAATTTATTTTTCTAAAAGACTTGTCAAGAGTAAGGTATATTGGCAGCCTTCATGTTACTACCACACTTCCTGAAAGTGTAGTAAAATATATCTGTACCCCAAAGAATCTGGACAATAATTCAGATAAGTACAATGTGGACAACTGAAAGAAAATGGTCAGTTTTATTTGCTTTCACAGAGTTTATTTTTTTCTTCAATCAGGCAAGGCAACCAGGCATCTTTTCTCTAAATGAGATCAGTTTGCTCTTGAGTAAACAGAACATAGTGTGTTTTGCTCACACTTGGTAAATTTAAAGCTTGCTTGAGTGATTAGAGTCCAATTATTGCCAAGCAGCAATATCCAGGTGCAGACAAATAAACAGTGAAGGCAAAGTGTTTGTAATCAGTTTCTGGTTGTTATTACTACAAGTCAGGCTCTAATGCTAGTGTTTATTACACAGTACAGGTATCTTCCCTGAGTCAGATAATTTAATCATTACTCTCCCACTGGTGCTCCAACGTTTGTACTCTATCGGTATTTTTAGTAATAATTATTCTTATTAACCTTTTATTATGGTTATAAGACTACCTAGGTCCTTTCCCCTCACTTGGGACTGTTCCTCTGAGGTGATGTCTGTACATCATGACAGAGAGCTGTAGCAGGTAGTGAGAAATTATTCAGAAGGCTTGTCAAATAGCACTGTTTCTGAGTTAGCTATTTGCTTACTGCAATCATCACATGAGATCATCCAGGGATATTTGAATGGGGAATTTTCTATACAGACATAGCTTTTATTTTCTTTAATGAGCTCATCAGCGATAGAATTGAGTAACATCTAACTTTGTACTCTTACTTCTCCAAACTCCATCCATTTTTCAAACATTGGCCCCAATATTGCAGACTGGGAAACAACAGAGATAGCTATAGATAAAATACTCACATTTTCAAAAATGGGGTTATGCTCCCTCCTTTTTATGTCTGCCTTCATTCGTGCCAGGTTTTGCTTATATATAGGAAGGAGCAACAGTGGCAGCCTCTGCATTGAGAACAGGCTGGGGGTTTGTGCTTTTCTGTCTCAGATTAAAGCCAGGTAAAGCGAAATGACATCAACTTGGTGCATGAATAGTGCCAGCCTCATGTAGCTGCCACATTGCAGTTGAAAAAAAGCCAAAATCTGAATGATTGTGCTGTCCATCAAAGATGTGAAGGCATTAATTAAATTTTTCACCTGACAAATGTGACCTTCTCATTTTATAGGCTTTAGTTTTTGAGCTGTTAAAAACCTACTCATTTGAAGTCAGTGAAACACAGGTGGGCTTTACATTTTTCAGACCTCTTCAAACACACTTACTTTAGCACCTCAGAAAGCTGGGCTCTACATCTGTGCTGCAAAATGCTCTGTCTGGACAGTGAAAGGTATTCACCACCTGTTTTTATTGAGATCCTGACGATCCTGGCATGGCACACTTTGGTATGACTAAGGCTAACAGAATTTGGCACTTTGCAAGGTCTCCTATCCGAAGAAAACCTGTAAAGTGCAGGGTTGGTGGAAAAAATATGAATGACCCAGTAAGTTCTACTATAAAAAATGTAATATAATCTCCATAAGACATTGTTCAGATTTCATTAAAAGAACCTGTAGGGTGATGCTTGGACCTCTAGGATGTTTAGGATGATCTTTCTACCCTGAATGCAATGGGAACTAAGAAGCTCCAATAGCACTTCACAGAGTAGAAATCAACAGCTACTAGACCAAGCTCATAATGTCTAATTTCTGAGAAGCCATTTAGGCAGGGCAGATGTCCAAGACACAAGTCCTTCTTTTTTTGACCCTGTATCCCTATACTGATAAACAGCTTGCCTTGGGAAAGCTAATGGGATGACTCCCCACTAAATAAATTACTATTCCCAGTCAGCAAGGAAAAGCCACATTTCTGCTGTTCATCTACTTTTGTACGAGCTGATAGAGACGGACAAAAATAATCTTTCCATCCTATGAAAATTTTCAAAACAAATAAACAAATTTCTCATTCCATTCTCAACTTAAAAGAGTTAATATTTCAGTTTTGAAAGCCTATGCAGACAACATTTTAAATTCAATTAATTCAATATGTTAGCTGCAATAATTTCATATGATTTGGCCTTCACCTGTTGGTCTTGTTCTCTTTCAACATGTATATACTAAAGCCAAGATATAGTTATATTATATAGTACAGTACATATGCTACATATAGAATTGCATACACTACTAGATACTTCGCATGATTACATTTCAAGCAGAAAAGTAATTTTCTCCTTGGAAAATGTCAAAGTTTTTGTCTGACAATTTCAACTATTTTTCAGACTTTTCTTGGATTGGGAAATGCTTCTGAATTTAACTTTTGACAAAGATAGTTTTGACTTTGCTGGAGAATTCCCAACTACCTCTAGCAAGCACGTGCAAGGGACTCAGTGGTACAGGGATGTACAGTCTGAGCATAATAATCTGGGAGAAGAAACACCACAGGATGATGAATTGACTTGGCTGTAGTTTCAACAGCAAGATTTTAGCAGAGTTCAACATAATATTGAGGGATGTAACCCAAAATTTAATAAAGTCCCTGAGAATTTTGTCTCTGAAATCTATGGGATCATGATTTTCTTAACTACCTCTGGCAAACTTTCTGCAAACACAGGTAAAATAATCAGGGTGTAAAAGAAGTAGATAGATAATTTTAAAAAGCTTGAACCCTAAAAGAGATTAAAAGTTGGAACTACAAAGAATATATTTTAAAATTAAGAAATGAGAGGTACAATGCACGATGGGATTTGGATAATGTAAAGATTTACTTGATAACCATACATAATATGGTAAGCCGATGAAAGGCAACCTTTATCTCTTGAAAGTCCACTGAATACACAGATTCAAATACATCCTTGAGCTGATCAGTGCTGTCCCACCAGCTACATCACACTCTCTTCCTGGATGGGTGTTCCTGTCTCTTTGTCTTATTTGGAAGCTTTAAATAGCTTCCCCTGCTAGAAAGGTTAGTCAGTATGATCCTAAAGGCTGAGAAGGAGTTGTGCTTTGTCCTGGAACATTGCTCATGTGTTACTTGATTCAGAGTACAGTAGTTCCAACACACAGTTTCTGCCCGGCCCTTGTTGGCTGTAGATCCATAAATAATGGCATACTGCTAGATCATGGACTTCAAGATGACTCTTGAGGACTGAATGGATTCAATGTCATCACCCATTCCTGTCCAACTTTATCCCTGCATGTGCCTCCATGGGTCTCAGAAGCAGACATTCAAAAATAAACTTTTAGGGCTTGAGTTTGAAAGATAAAGAGCTGGCATGAATGTTCATTGCCATAAGCAAGGACCACTTGAAAGCAGAGGAAGGAGTTTGTTAGGATTTCACAGAAAATAAATTTTGTCAAAATTCTGCAGTTTACAGAAATACACTTCAAAGCATTCAGATTGAGTCTTTTAACATATTTGCAAGTTTTCATTAATTTGGAGAATTTTTATGGTTGGAGACAGTTATATTTTCTATTTGTGTTTTTTTTCTGTTTGTGCTTTGCAAAAACAGTATTCATGGGAAAAATAAATAAGGAAATAAAAATATGCTTTTTGCTTTTGACAAATGTTGGAGCTGCAAATTACTAGTGGAAAATGAATATTTCCATCTTTGTGTGAACTTGGTGAAAAGCCAACATCTTCCACACAGCTGCAGAGGTGCAGGGCCAAATTAATTCATGGTGCAACTTCTATGAAATTACATCAGTAGGAGTTTAGTTCCCATGCAATAAAAATAGTATATGAAATGCTCATAGTGGTAAGCATTGTTGGATTTACCTTTAGTTCTGTTCTAATTTAAAATTATATGGTTCTTTGCTACCTCTAGAGTGTAAAAATGATAAATAAAGTGCTTAAAATCCATCACTTTGCCTTTCCAGGCTAGGTAAGGACAAGGAGAAGGGCTCTATGATGCACAAGTAAAGCACGATGGAACAGAGTGAACTGAGATTGTTTAGCATGGAGAAAAAAAAGAAAAAAAGAGGCTCAGGGGAGACATTATCACTCCTTAAAACTATCTGGAAGGAGACTGTAGAGAGGTAGATATCCACTGATGGGTCTATTTTCCCAAGTAACAAGTGATAGGATGAGAGGAAATGGCCTCAAGTTTCACCAGGGAGTTTTAGATCAGATATTAGGAAAAAATTATTTACAGAAAACATTATAAAGCATTGGAATAGGCCCAGGGAAGTGATTGAGTTGCCATACCTGAAGATATTTAAAAGACATGTAGATGGGGCACTTAGGGGCACTTATCATTTAGTGGTGGACTTGGCACTATTAGATTCATGGTTGGACTCAATGACCTTAAAGATCTTTTCCAACCTAAATGATTCTATGATTCTATGATTCCGTCATCACGTATTTATCCTTTAGCAGACCCCATAGGGCAACCTGCAAGTGTTTATGGGAATTGATCACAGCTGGATCCTACTGAGATGGTGCAGTTACCTCTGAACAAGAGGTACATATATTGGCCTGCTAGGCATGTAGGAATTCTTAAGCCACAGTGTTCCCAGGAACATTCTGAGCTGGGGCAGGTAGCAAGTGCTTCATTTATACAAAACCCACTTTTTTTCTGTACTCAGTTTTCGCCTGGCCATATTATATTATCTTCTAAGAAAGTGCCACACGATGGTGTGCACCTTTCCTATGTAGATGCTATGCCACCAGGTTTCAGCAAGCTATTGTGGTTCACACAGAATCACAGTTTCACAGAACAAGCTAGTTTTACTCTATCTTGTGGAGTTTATAAGGTGTCATAAGGGCAACTGCCAAGAGCAACCAACTCTGCTTTCTCACTTACAGTTTTCAGGCTTGCTCTCTGATATTTTACATTTTCTTCCATACAATATGAGATAACTGAAAATCAAGATTTCCACTTCATATATACTCTTCCAAAAATACCACACTTAGAGAACTCCGGACTTTGTTCTCTTTGAGAATTCCAATGTTTCTAATTAGAAATGAATTTATTACTCTAATAGCTTTTATTCATATTAGAATACCAGTAAGACATAGAAAATTACTTTTACAGGTTTTCTTTTTCAGCATATTTGGAGGCTGTGGATCCACTTTAGGCAGCACTATGGATTTAATTAAATTCCAGCATTAACTCACAAAGGCTTTTTAGACCTTTACTTTGTCCCTTGGAAGTGAGTTTACATGCGGAAAATTCATTTCACAAGTAATAATTTTTAGAGCATACCAAAAGGTATTAATAATTATGGTTATTTTATATTGGACCTTAGTGACATGGCACAGATGGCTTTGATGTTTAATCAGTAGCTGTGCTTCACAGCTTATTTTCATTAGTGATTAACCTTGACTTATTATATAACAGAAGAACATAGGAGTCTGAGAGACAGTTTCCTTTGCTATAGCTACATTTGCTGTGAAATTTGGCCTCTTTTTCAGAGAAATGTACATCCACAGCTGATCACTTATGAATGATCACACATGGACTTTCATTCACTATACTGGTTCATAAATAAAAATGTGTCATTAGAGTATTCAAATTAGATGCTGTTGAGGTGTCAACCAGTGCTTATTTAAAATGCTTAATGGGAATACTTTTTTATTTTTTTTGATTTTAAAGTCATCATTTAAAAAAAAAAAACAGAGAGCATAGCAATTCATCCTTTTTTTGAAAAAATACTAAGCATGCTAAACCGTACAAGTTAACACGGCCTGTGCTATCTCTAGAATAGATTGATGTCTTCACAGAAAATCCTTTTGTATTGCTTTCCTGCTTTTCCCAACAGAAAAAAAAAATCTGAAGAGTAAGACATCTGAGGTACTGTACTGCCCTAATTGCAATAGACATCTGTCAATGGACTTCTTTCTCTGTAGCTCTGGGATTACCTGTGAGAGAGTCAGGGCAAAAATTACATAACAAAGGAAGAGCCAAAGTCAGAGGGAAAAATAAAAGTGATAAAGACACATTTTTCATACTAATATTAAACGTGATGGAAGAAAAGGCAAATGTTCAGCAAGTATTATATGCCTCACAGTGTAAAATGCTTAGCTCAGAATTCAAAACTTTGTCCTGAAACTTCATTTCTTGTGTTTTGAGAACTGTTATTTTTCAATATTGTTGTTGTATTCAAGATAGACTACTGGATCACAAAGTAGAACTGTATGATTTCGGTATCAGAAGTTGCAATAGTTTTTCTCCTAAACGTTTAGTGTACTGCTATCCCTCATCCCCGAGTAGTGGAACGATACTGAATTGAGTTCAGAGAAGGGCAATCAAGATGGTGAAGGGTCTGGCGAATAGTCCTATGAGGACCAACTGAGGGAATTTGGATTGTTTAGTTCAGAGAAGAGGAGGATGAGGGGAGACCTTATCGCTCTCTACCACCACCTGAAAGGAGGTTGTAGTGAGGTGAGTGCCAACTTCTTCTCTCAAGTAAATAATGACAGAATGAGAGGCAATGACCTGAAGTTGCACCAGGGAAGGTTTAGGTTAGGTATTAGGAAGAATTTCTTTTCTGAAAGAGTAGTCAGGTGCTGGAACGGGTTGCCCAGGGAGGTAGTGGAGTCGCTATCTCTGGAGGTATTCAAAATATGTGTAAATGAGGCACTTCAGGACATGCTCTAGTGAGATGGTGAGGTGTTTAGGAGGTTTTTTTGTGGGTTGATGGTTCGACTTAATGATCTTAGAGGTCTTTTCCAACTGTGACAATTCTTTGATTCTGTGTGATTCTGTGATGTCATGAAAGGAATTGCTACCTGTGACCAGAGTAGTCTCTGTATCTAAAAGTAAAAATAGAGACCTGGAGTAGGCTATACAGCAACCGTAATTCTCAAAAACCATTACAGTAACTCAAGCTATTGAACTTTTAAACTACCACCTAATCTGATATCATTCTTCTCAGTAATGTAGTTGAGGACCATATTACTATTGTCATTTGCCAAATGAAAGTAGCACCAATCAAACTGAAATCCATGATATAATACAGCAACTTCACATCGATCCTTATTCTTTACAGAAAAGAGCAAATGTGACCTTTCACTTTCTTTGGTGACTGAATAAAAACATCACAGGCCCCAAGTGGCAGAAGAGGTTGGACAAAATATCTTGTCTTCCTTGTTTTCATAAATGCCCAGTGAGTTGATTTGCTCCCGTATTTATTCCCACCCACTGATTAACAGAAAAATCCTAATACTCCCAGAGTGTTCAAAATCTATATAAAAATGACAGAGAAATTGGAAAAAAACAGGTCAAGATTAAAGCAGTTGGCATCTACCTCTCCATGATGCCTGTCTGAGCTATATTTTGTACCTTGCTTAACAAAGGCATCTTGCAGTTCTTTTTTGTGGAGCCAGAACCTGTACTGAAACTAAAATCAGAAAGTTACAGATGAACTCAGATGTAGCTTCTCGTAAGAACTTGCGTACTTTAGTATTTCCCCCACTGTTCTGAGTATCTTCTTTCAGATTTTCTAAATTGCTTCTCCATTCAGTAGATTCTTTCGGACTTTTAGAGGCTGCTCGATGCTAATGTCTTGACAAAACAACATTTTTGACCTTCCATCTGCAGTTTTGCTTTCTGTGACTGAACTCATGTTTGGCCCTACTGACTTACATAACTCTGACTTCAGGACTCAGTTTTTTCATTTCAGTATATTTGGAATGAAACAAAATGCCTTGGAAAGAGCTTCAACTAATCAAGGAAGCGGCAGACTGCCTGCTTGACAAAGCAGGTCAATTGTGAACGCATCACAGTGTTTCTTCTCTTTTTCGCCCCATTGAATTCTGATCCCAGTGCAAGGTCTCTTTTTGATTTTTACAGTTCTCCATGAGATTGTTTCTGCCTCTTTCAGCAATTATACTTTCCTTTGCAGAGATGGCCTTCATGACAGATCTGATCCACTAGAATAAAAAAAACAACTGTAACAGGAATGGAAAATAGCAAAAAGCAGATCTTGAACTAGATGATGTAAATGTTTACCATGAAATATAAAAAATATAGGCTTGAACATCTTGAGAAAGAAATGCAAAACTAATATCTCTGATCAGCTTTCATTCAGTTTGCCATCAACTCATGTAGTCAATGTCTTTTTTATTTTTTTTTTTCCTTTCGTCTTCTTTATATACTTGATCTTTTGTGTGTGAGGTCATCGTTTCCCAAGATGCGACTAATACAGCTTTGATATAGAAACTGAGAACACTGGCAAATGTTCTAGCTTTAGAAGGAGTTTAGATTAGCTGTGAGTAAATACTTCAATCTGTGCTCATACACTGTATCTCTATACTCCATAATTACCTAGACAATCCATCATTTATCTGCAGAACTCACACAGGTGAGGTAGCATTGAAAGAAGAGTATCTTTACCTGATTTGATTATGAAGCCTAACACTCAATCTGGGCACAGTAACAGGATCTTACAATATAATCATTTAAATATTTGAGCTAAATAAGATTAGATTTCAAGCCCTAGGTGCTTCAAAAATTCAGATGTCAAAGACAAGTTGCCACATCTTGCAGTGTCCCCACGTTTCTAATGCACTAAATGCTGTCATAAATATGCGATTTTTTTCTGCTCAGGATGATACTTTTTTACCCAAAAACCCTCTAGCAGTGACATGCAGTGATTCTGCCATTTCATTTCAGATCTATTTTTCATTGTAAAGAGAGTAGCAATTTTTATTAAAATGCAAACTCACGTCTAAAGAGACAAACATAAGTTAAAACAAGTGAAACACACATATGGACTAACCATATGGATGACAGTACCAATTAGTAGAGATTTTGTACTTACTTTTTATATTTTGAGCACAGGGTGAGACCTGCCTTTTTCCAGCGAGTGGCAAATTTGAATGTGAAATGTCATTAGTGCTGTTTTTCACTAATACAATTTCTTTTCTGAATAACAAAAAAAAACACATCAGTGTTATTTTTAATAAAAAACCCACCCTTCAATTTACATACATTTAGGGTGAAGTAAATGAAAATGCATTATGTTACCACTGTGCTATTGAATAATGAGCCTATAGGGTTCTAAATTGGAAAGAAAGTTGTTTTTCAACCTCTGTACCCACTGTTCCCTTTACAAAGGCGCCATTGTGATCAGGATACATGAACTGGGTTTCTAACAGTAAAGATCCACCTTCTGGCAGAGAGACTGGGAAATAAAGCACCCCAGTAAGCCGCCACTTCAGCAGGAGAAGCTGAACTAACGAAGGAAGGACAGGTGGAACTGGTCCCTCGGCCTTTCAGTGACATTTACAGCCTCTGTGCAAGGACATGCTCTTTTCTTTCTGTTTCTATTTTCTCCAGTTAATCAGGTGACTTGAAAAGAAGCTAGATAAGGGCATTGTTTGCACTGACAACATCCTGATGATACTGTCAGAGGAGATCACAGGAAAATGTTCCCTTTTTGAACCAATAGAGTCATTAGGGAGAGTACTCATCACTTGAGTGCATCTAGGTTAATTACCACGGAAAATCTGGAACTGGCAGCTATAATTTTTCTGAAGAAAGTACTGCTATTTTTACTCCTGATGCTACAGAATGTCTCTTAAAGTACCTCACAGGACCCCATTTTACAGTTCAATGGCAAAATAATTTTAGAAATGTAGCTTTCTGGCTGAAATTAGAGGGAGAATATCCATGGAAATTTAATGAAAGTATGAACCTTGAGTTATGTACTCTATGAATGAAATTCATCTCTGTTTGCCAGGACTGATTATTCTCCTTCCCGTAAATGAGCAAGCATATTTCTTTATTGCAGTGTCACTTTGGAAAAGAGAGAAGTGTCAGGTTGAGATGAATGACTTATCCCTGCACAGATGTAGCAAATTGTCACATGCCTGATTCTGTTTGCTATGGTACATTACAGCATAAAGTAGCCAAAAACCCTCCAGCACGAGACAAATACAGAATGCCGGGTTTGGATCAGCATCAAAGCACACACAGTGGATGCCTTTTTAGGAAAATGGAGACATGGCGTAGTTTTAATCCACCCAGTATTCAATTAGCGCTTACAAACCCTAACAGTGTCCATGACTTTTAAAAAGCTTCAACAATAAAAGGAACTTGCTTGAGCATGTTGAATACTTATTCAACTAATAATTCATACAGTACTTCTACTGTGGTGCCTGTTCTCTAAGGATCTGCGAAAAAGAGAACTGAGTGCATTTTTCAGCCTGATTATCTTTTTTTTCCAAAATTATTTGGGGCCAAGAGTGCTTTGTACTGTTTACCTATCCCTAGTGCAACAGGCATGCTATCATATCTGTCATGTCTATCATGTCTAACAGGTATCCTCAAACCAGAGCAGTCAGTGGAGCTGGGAAAGTTGCTTACATTCAGTAGCACAAACAGAGTGTACGCATAAAATAGTTGTCACAGGTTCAAAGCGTGGACAGAGTTAAATGGTTAATGCAATGAATCTCATGTACTCCACTTCTACTTCCACTTCACCTTTTTGCCATGGTAAAACTGTAAAAATATTCACTGCAAAATAATCTTGAAAACTGTTTTGTTTCCATGATAGTTACTTGGCAATTTGTTTACAGATTTCCTGTTTGATGTTAGTCATTTCCGATAGAAATGTGGATTATTTGTAAGCAGCTCCCACATATATATTATGAATACTTTGACCTATTTCACTTAAGTCTCACTAAGAAGATGAAATTCTGTCAAGTTTCTTGTTAACAGCAGCCATATTAAGGAGATATATGCTATGAAGCCAGCTAAACCACATTAGGTTTAGACTCATAGAATCTCCATTGGACAAAGAGGAATCTAGGTTTTACAATCCTCTCCCCCTACCTCATGTCATCAAACAATTTTGTAGAAAACTTTGGTTTACACCCATTTCTAAATTCATGAGAGAATGAGGTGCCAATAACTGTTTCAGAGGGGAAAAATATTTCTGGTTTCCAAAGCAAACATTTTAGTAATTGCCCCTCATTTATTTGTATTTTCTAATTTGCTTTACATACTACAGGGAATCCTGCAATTACCCATAGAATGTACTGTCTGTACCTTCCTGATTGAACTGCTACCTCCCCTACACTTTGTTAGAGCTGCCATTCAATGCAGCTCTGATTCAGACTCAAGGGAATAGCCTTGACACAATGCACTGAAGGCAATATTTGCAGAGAAAAGGGATAATCGCTGAACAGCAGCCTAGCTCCACGTTTCCATGTCCCATGACCTCTTTTCTCTCTAGCCTTGACATAAGAACTTAGTGTAAGCCCCTAGGACTCTGCTGTCCCCTTTCATGATCCCTAACCCTCAGGCACAGTTTAGAGGTACTTCTGACAGGTTAAAATACTTCACATGATGAGAGCAGTGAAATATCACAGTCTATTTCCACTAAAGTTGCAGAGAAAGCTAGAGTGACATCTTTATCTGTTGATATTTGCCAAGATCATCACCTCTAACTGCACATATTTTATGAAAACTGCACCAAGTAAAAAAGACTAAAAAAGGAAATTCCATGTCTTTTTTTTTTATTTTTCATTTCATTCAGGAATATTATTTATTCCCAATAATATTTCTTTTATCTCAGGCTCTGCTAGGTTTCCTAAAATCCTAGTTTCACATAATCTTAGGAAAAATCAAAACCTAGATTGAGCTGTCCTTAAAAAATCAGTTTCCTTTATGGTGTTCAGCTGCAGCAACTTTCTTCAATTAGATGTCAGTATGAAATAAAAAAAATTGTCAAAGCACTGATATGAAAACATAAATTTCATAAAATATCGACGACAGAATATGAAAGTCATAATTTGACATTTACAATCTGGGGTTTTTTTAGCATTATGCTAGCTAATAGAACTGTGTTTTATTTATGCACTGCTATAGATTTTCATGATGCATTATAAAGAAAATATCTGAAAAGCTCCTGCTAGTGCAGTACCCTACATGAGGCATGGTACAACACTACCTAAGGAATTGTGGATGAGAAGGGAAACACTTTAACAGGAAAATATAGTATAAATCCCAAAATTCTCACATAAAACTTGCTGTTTTCACTTAACAGGTTTAAAATATCTGGAATGAAACTTGGCTATGCTTCTGTCTAGTGAATTTGCTTTGCATTATCCTGATTTTCAGGAGGATAAGAAGACTTCATCTTTCAGCCTTCTCACTACCTCTACTCTTAGTGGGAATAACGAATTATCAAAAGCTTATGTGTGCTTTTGTATACTCCTCACAACGGTACCCAACCTGAGGGAAGGAAATTGTACATATGCCTTCATCTGGTTACTGAAGATTACTTGCAAGTGATCACTGCAGCTGCGTTTGCTTGGCATGTCCTCTGACTTTTAGAAAATTTCAGCTGATGTGTATCAGCAGCAGTCATGTCATGGAAAGGATGCAACAAAATTGAGGGTTCATCAGGTTATTACATTTATATCATAATTACCTACGAGTCAACAGAACATGTCATGTGTGTCAGCTCTTTGCTGGTGCTCTGGTGTGCTATAGATGCACACTAGAGATGTGTCCCCTTCCCTAGGTCAAGACTGTAACTAAGCTAAAGGAGTATATGAATGCAAACTTTGCTTGTTATTGCTTACTGTGCATTGTTCATGCTATGAAAGTACATATTCAAATCCTACCTACTTTGGCGTTCCACACTTTGTCAAAAGAAAAAAAAAAAATAAGACACATCTAGTACGTAGAATTTGCTGGGAAATCTGTCAGCATATGAGAGAAGCTCAGGGGAGAGGGAGAAAGGAAGTTTTAAAGGCCGGATTAGATGGGGCTCTGAGCAACCTGATCTAGTGGGAGGTGTCCTAGCCCATGGCAAGGGGGTTGGAACTAGATGATCTTAATGATTCTACAATTATTGCCATGAATTGTTTTCCTCAAAATAAACAAATAGAGAAGAAAAAAAAAGAAAAGAAAAAGAGGCAGTATAGAGAGAAAAAAAAAAAAAAAGGGCAAGCAAAAAAACCAGCGGAAAAAACAAACCCTAGAAAATTTCTGGCTAAATCTCAGAAATTCACAGTGGAAATCCTTCTGAATGCTGCAGCTGGGCTTCTTGGACAGGCAATGTAACTCCCAAGATGCACAGCAGCCTCCTCAGTCAGGGAGTCACTATTGTGCATCACAGGAAGTCCCTGGCCATGGTGCATCAAGGATTAGTGCACCAACAGCACCTTTCTGTGCAAAATTTACCTTTATAAAAAGATGGTGACATGTAAAAGACTTTTACTGGCTAACACTACATTCGTTTGACTTCCAAATTCACCAAATTCCGAATACAAGCTTGTCTTGACAATGCAATATTTTTTTTCTGTGTAGCCTTCAGCCTGCCAGAAATCAGTACTGCAAAGAGAAGCAAGACAGGTTAAGAAGCTTGTCACATCTACTACCGCAGATTTTCCCCTGAACAAGGGGTCAAACAAGCCTATGGACCACTTTTGCAACTTACATTCTAACAGATTTTGTGAGTCTGCTGTTTGCAACACAATTTGTTTATTTTACTGGCTTTTAGGCATTTCAGTAAAAGTAGCAATTAAATTTTCCTGTCTTTGCAGCACAGATCTCTCATTTTCGTAATTCTCAGAATATTGGAAGTAATTAAAGTATTTCAATTTTTTTACTTACTTCTTAAGTCTTTTTTTAGGAAGTGAAAAATGAGACAAATTTGAGTCAATCAATCCCCTATTAAACACCCTCCCACTTATTTTAATATGTTAATGATTAGACAACATGCTTCTGGACATCAGCAAAATCTGGGAATGATACAGTAACTCTCTGGTGCGATGTATTATTGTTCTCAGCTACTGATTTTGAATTTATTTATTAATTTATTTATGATATTAGGAGATGCTAAAATTCAAATTTTATATAGCAAAGTCTATGTATGTATTTTATTTTAAGATATTTTATAATATGACCTACTTGCAGCCTTGCCGATAATGGGCATATGAAAGCCAGGCCCTACAATGTTCCTTCGAATAATATTTTCAGCTGCAGTTAGTGAAGTTTTTGCCACCAAAACACAGTCAGAGCCCTTATAATTGGATAACTGAAAGAGGTGTATGTGCCCTACACATGGGTAGGTTACCTAGGAGAGATGGTATCAAAATGTAATAATTACATATATTAGTTACTGAGTTATGTTGTTGAGAGTCATGGGTAGAAACAGTATGTACAGGATATTCCTAATTATGCCTTCAGTCTGGTAGCATGTTTAAAGCACTGGCAGAAATCTGTGCTTCCCTCTCCTTCACTCCCTCTGTCAGCTTAAATCAACAGGTCCCCGTGTTGTCCTCTGTAATTCAGTGTATTTGGCCCACAGTATTTTTACATCTCCTAAGGTGCCTAGGGAATTTTTCTCTTTAATAGTAGATGGGAATATATTTGTTTTAAGTTTCTTCCAAAATTTTATGATAGCTTGAATTGTTGCATGTTTTAAAGTTAATGAGACAATTAGCATTTTCATTCTATCCTGAAAGTATGGGCACTTCAAAGCCAGTGTAATACATATTATGCTTGTTTCATTGCTTGATTGTGTTGAAAAGCAAGGACTTACCTTTAACAAAGGCTAATTTACTGTGAAGTTCATACTTTCTCTGATATGCATCTTCTGGGTACTTCAGGTAAAACTCTTTCCTTCAATAAGATCTGAGAGGACTGTTCTCTTTCTCAAATATTGTTGGAAATACATCATCACCAGTACGGTTGACTGTAGGGCAATTCCCTTTGACTTGTACTGAGGTTGGCTGTATGTTGTCTTATATTCTCAATTTCTCTTTCATTCGTCAGAAATCATTGCATAATTGATTTTCCTGTTGCTCAAGAGACCTTGAAACAGCTTTTCTTGAGCTTTTCTATTTTGAAGTTCTCAGAAATAGCAAGGTGAAAAAGAAAATGTATAGCAGAGTTTATTTTCCTAAAACGTGTTCAACAGGTGGAGCTGTATTGCTGCAAAATAGAGTTCAGAAATGAAATCGGTGTGATGAGAGGTTTGTTGAATCATTTTCAAAGTTTTAGAGAATACTATACGTGTACCAAACACATGGGGCTTTTTCAAGTTTTTCAAGAATCTTTCTGCAGTTGAACTAGATTGGGATAAGAAAAAAAGATCTCTGAAAGGGTTGTTGTGATTTTTCGTGTGTCTTGTTAGTGAGCAGAAGCCCAGTAAGCTTTACTCCACTCCTCTTTAGAAACTTAAGAAGTAATGAATGAAGCTGGGAGATCTTGGATGTTGCACAGCTGGTATTCAGAAATGTATTACTGGTAAAGCATGATGCTACATCAAATATTTATTAATCAGCACTCCTTATGACATTTCTTCTTACTATTAGTGAGAGAAGTTTGGGTGACAGAAAACTCATAAAAGACAGTTTAATAAAAGAGAGTAATAGATATAGAATGCATTATAAAGCATCCTTCTCTCTCTGTCTGTCTCTCCATCATTTCCAGCTTTGACCAGTGCCCCTTTGAGGGAGAAGAGCAAGATCTCTGACTGTTTATCTGCAGCTGCCAATTCCTTTTCCCCTCACAAGAAAGGAGGATTATTAGTCCAAGTTTTCTGATTTCTTTAGAATATACTGAAAATACAGCTGTGGAAAATGAGTGAGCTGTATTAATATCAGTTATTAATTCATATTTGTTAGTACTAGTATGTCAGAAGATGTTTGATTTGCTCATGTAAGAGGACAGAGTATGCATAATCTAGCACAATACTCAGTTTCTATCCCACTTTTACAGAGATAAAGGTATTATTTCAGTAACAGGAGGTAACATTATATGCACCTACTGTGACATATAAATGTACCTAGAAATGAAGTTGGGTGGAGGTGATATTCACAGCTGACGTGCCACTTATTTATTACCCAACCTTTGACAGTGTTGTAACCAGTTTCATACTACATCTCTTTACAAAGATACACATAAGCATTATCAAGCAGTAAAATGGTGGTGACTAGAGTATTTTTTTCACAACAGGAATATTTTTTTATAACGAATTAGATGCCATTCTTTAACATTTTAGGATTTTTTCTTTATCTCGTCAGTAAGTTTTTTCCCCTTCATTTGTGCAGACTGTGCCAGATTTGCTCACCTTTCCTCAGGCTATTGGCACTTGTGAGATTTCTTGGAAAGACATCCTACCCAATATGACAAAGGCACAGAACTATGTCTTATCATTTAATCCTCATAATTACCCACCTTTATTAGATTAGGTACTTCAGAACTGTATTAGTTGAACATGCCACAGTCGGAGGGCTTTACTCATGCTGGGCAAGGAAAGAACGATTTAGATATTTCAGTTGTATTAATATAACTAATGCTTCACTTTTCCCACTAAGCTTGGATTTATAGACCTGCACAGTTTGGGGGTATTATGCTTCTTTCAGGTTTTATCTCGTAATGCCAAACAATATTACCTATGAGAAAGTCCTGTGTAAGAGCCGTGTAAGCATACAGCAACCAGAAGTCAGGCAGTAAATTGCCCAAGGCTCAGGCAGGCAGTGGCAGTGACCAGATAGCTGGACAAAGTGCTGCAGTTGAGTAACACATGTTATTTACTGCGTGAAGATGGGTTTTTTTTGCACTAGAGGGGAACAGTTTCCAGATGTTTCCTTTGAGTTTCCTAAGAAAAGTATTGCTATGGGCTGCATTAACTTCTAACAACTGTCAACATCGAGCTTTTAGCAACTAGACTTTCTTTAAACTGACCGTAAAACAGGACCAAAACACATGTCCCTGTCCAACAGACCATTTCAATATAGGGCTTTAAGAAATACTGTTTGCATAAAGTGAAGAGACAGAAAGAAGGAGAAGACACAGTATAAACCAGGAAGGCAAATCATAGACATAGACCACTTGAACCTAGAGAAACATTGAGAGAAGCCTTTTTGGTCGGTGAAGTCATCAAAATGGTACTG
Source organism: Baryphthengus martii (assembly GCA_013396935.1). Lineage (NCBI taxonomy): Eukaryota > Metazoa > Chordata > Aves > Coraciiformes > Momotidae > Baryphthengus > Baryphthengus martii. The sequence goes on from VWZK01001545.1 coordinate 91,747, forward strand.
AGTCTGCAAGAGAGTAAAGTGCCTTCGAATCTTCCAGCTCTCCTGAGAGCAGATTTAGATAGGTCTGTACGACAGGTAAAAGATTGTATCAAAGTATTGATTGAACCAGTCTCACACACTTAATTTCTGAAACTGTTGTAATAAGTCGCTGCATTCATAAGATAGCTGCCTTCAGCTCCCATGCACTGACATATGACCACAGTGGTGTCCAACACTAGAGAGAAGTAACTGTATCATTGAGCAATGAAATCAGCCACTCCTCTGGTTCACAGATATCTTCCTGCTCAGTCAGGACATCTGCTAGTGTCATTTTTCACGGTGAATATTTAAACTGCTTATCACTGGGTAAAATATCTGTATGTCCTTGCTAGCAAGTCACTACTGAACTTTGGTTCACTTTTTGGCTTTGATTAAAAGAATAAACTTCCAGGACGTTATTGTAAGTTGATAAGAACGACTAAGGATGCTGTTACAGTTAAAAGGAGATTCATCTCAACAGTAGAGAAATAGTAATATTCCTTTCCTGTCTTCTTGCTCTTTGAGAAGATTTTGACGAATTTTTTCCTTCAAAATAAATGTACTTAGAGGTGTATTTCTCTTCTGACCAAAAATTTCATATAGTTACCTGGAGAAAATCTGCAGGATTTACTCAGCTGATTTTTTTTTCTCATTTTTCCTCAGTAATTTATAAGTAAATTACATTTGTTATCATGATGTCTGGTCTTTGCTTTCTGTGATTCCAAGTTCTTTGAAATGAAATAGTCATCTAAAAGAAGTTTAAAAAATCACAATGAAATTACAGGTTGGTCACACAAACTGAGCGTATGAGTTGATCCAAATTTTTATAAAGATCATTTTTTAGCAGGCTTCTCTTGGCATCTCTCAGTATAAATAGAAAAGATCCACTGAACTGTGCAACCTGAGATTGCCTTTTGCAAATTCAAGCTATGCTGCCATAGAAATTAACTAGTACCAACTTTTGCAGGACTGGCAGTTATATGAATGAAACTACAAAATCACTTATGAATCTGACCTGAAAAAGTGAAATGTTTCAAAAATGCTGTAGCAAATACTTTAAAAATCTCTCTTTTTTTTCTCCTATTTTTTTTTTTTTTTTTAATAAAAACTAGTTAACCCTTGATTTTTGTGAGCCCTTGTGTAATTNGAAACAGTCAACTGAATGCAAATTGTAAATACACTTGACTTGTCAGAAACACCTTGTTTAGAGTCACTGTTATTTTTTGGTCATGAAAGTGATTTACTCCTTAAAAAATGCCTAACCTTAATTTTCATCCATTGCTCTTGTAAAGAATATCATAATTATTTATTTGGAATTTGTTCTATTTCCAGATAATAGCTTGGATTTTCATATAAGAAGTTGGACTGGGAATTAAATAAAATCTAAATGAAAGATGATCTTTCTTTTATTTTCATTGAATCATCAGTCCATTTTTCCAGAATTAAAAATTTTACTTATTACTAAATTCCATTGCGGATAGTCATCACCTACATAGATAAGGTTTTTTAATCATAATGAGTGAAATGAACATTTGTTACGTCACAAAACAGGAGAAAAAATTACTAAGCAGCATAATATTTTTTAAATTTTACTTTTTTACTGATTAGCTTAAAAGGTACACCCATCATACTAAGAAAAAGCAGCATGGAGAACACAGTTGAGTCCAAATACGTATGGTATTGATCTCACATAATGAGCATTGCTCCAATTGGCAGGAGAAACTGCACTAAATAGATGGTAAGCTACAATTGGCTTCCTAAAAAATCATGGCCCTTGACTTTAATTTGTCCTCTGCATTAGTTTCTTGTATTTAAGAATGCTTATTATTAGGTCTTCTTGCTGTGCTCTCCTCAGTTGCATGCTACTAATTGGTTGTGAGTGAGTCTAGTGTTCTCTAAAACATCCTCCTCTGCTGCCGCTAAGTCTACTGGAATCGCCACTACGCACCACTCTCCCAGTGCTGTAACAACTGCGTATATTATACTATATAATAACTCTTTTGTAGTGTTTTCCAGTAATCTCTCCCAATCCAAAAGGAATTACTGATAAGATTTTGGCATTGGTATTCATCTTATCTGCCTGATATTTTTATGATCAAATTTAAATTAGTTAGGTAATTTTTTTTCCTCTCTGTTTATCAGTTTTTAATTTTGTTGATGCTAGAATATAAGGGTTTTGCTGCATTCACTGATATTCATATTTCTGGTCATGAGTATTCTGTCCATGCATGTATATAAGAACATGCATGTTTTTGAATATATGTATCAAATAGAATCTTTCCTGTAGGTGATGAATGGATCTTTAAACACATGTTGGTGTGGCCAGATACAGACAGATATATGCTCACCTGCCTGTTTTGCAGTCTGGCCATGTTCCCAGAGGGGTTTATCAGTTTGGGTACGGTGCTATGCTTGCTTACTTGTCCATATCCAGCCAGGTGAGAGGAAGAGCAAGACAAGGCAAATTTGTACTTTCAAACATAGCCCAAAATCTTCTCAAAAGCACTGTTTCTGGGATCCTTTATTTCCTTCTGATCATATCATCTGCCAGGCTGACAAAATTTCCTACTTTAGCTAACTGAGTTGTAAGATTTGACAGTCATCATGGGAAAGAAAAAAAAACAAAACAAAACAAAAAACCACATATTTTTGCTCTGAAAGCATGATAAATTTATTCCTGCATCTTTAACCTGAGCCTGTTTCCTTTGCTGGCAAATTTTGGGGAGAATTATTATTGTCTCCTCTGAGCTGTTGTGTCTTCTTGCCACTTTCCCCTTCAGCTGTTGCCTGCAGGACCCATTCTCTCAGATGACTACAAGAGATATAATTAACGCACTGGGAAGTTGTGGCTCACAACTAAAATTTACTTTATTTGAGCTGTTTTGAGGAGCAGTCATGATCAAAGCTAGTAGTTTTGTAAGACAGTGACCATTGCCATCACCATGAGAACTGGGAAGGAGTGCCCTGTACAGTCCTATAAGTGCTACAGAACATGGGCATTTCTTGTCCACCATGGTATTAACAAAGTTGGAGGACTGAGCTTTTAGTAAGCATAGTAAAAGTACCATTCTAAAATTGTATGTTTCATAAGAAGATGACGAAGAAAACAGTCAGCTTAGGCAGTTTGAAAAAATTTTGATTTAGCATCCGAGGAGAAGGTGCTTAGAACTAATACTGCAGTACTGACTTGCATGAAGTGCTGTTCTGTGTCATTTCCAAGCTATTTTTAGAGCTGGCCAGAATTTCTAGTTTGTTTTTCATGGGAAATGTTTCCTCTTGCTAAGATTTCCTTTTAGCACAGATTAGAAAAAAGCCAACATTTCCTTCTGAAAATGTTTTTGAGATATTTAAGGCATTTCTTGAAATATTTCTCTTGGACAAAAATGAATCATTGAATCCTTAATAAAATGAAACATTTTGATGACTTTCTGTCAGAGTATACAATTAAATAGTATATTCCCGTGAAAGACTTCTGAGCTTTCTGGCATGTTTCTGGCAGTGTTGACCAGCTCTAGTCATTGCAAATCACAACCAGAAGTAATCACTTCTGGTTCCTCACTCAGGCTTACTTGTATCCCCACCACATAGAATTAAGTGAGGTACCTCCTGGTGTCTGCTGAATCTTGTTTTTTCACTAGGTCTAATGACTGCAAAATTATTTTTTTTCTTCTAAGCTGTATCATTGGATATTTAAATGATAGAAAGGATATAGTCTAGATAAATATAGAAAACATATTCCTTTTACATTATAACTTCTTTTTCAGCATGTAAGTTTTGTCATAGCTTTTCAATAGTCTTTGTTTTTACTTTGGTTAACATAGAATCATAGAATGTTAAGGGTTGAAAGCAACCTCTAGAGATCGTCTAGTCCAATCTCCAACATGTAGTCTATCATGGCAGAGAACATGCAGTGTATGACACCAAGAACAATTAAGGCATTTTGAGTTTCTCAGTGAAGAATAGCTTTTAATACTACATTTTTTTCTGTGCTAAGTACTCCATATAAGTAGAATCTATTGTGTTCTCTTAAAATAGCTCTTCTGCTATGTTGATATTTTCACTGTGGAAGACGTTCCTGAGTTTCCCTCATTTAGCTCACAAGGTTACAAGAATCTTTGAGCCACCAGTTGGAATCTCTGAAAGAAAAGTTATTTTCTTTCAGAGATTCCAACTCATCTTTCACAATTTGCTTTACAGAAAATTGTAGAATTACTCCTAGCATCTTTGCATCTTAGAGGACGTTGACACAAACATGTGCTTCTCATGAAGCACACTGGTAATGGTCTGCAAGTCAGTAGAACTATTCACAGGCTTAGTCAGGAAAGTGCTAGTGCCCTTTGTTGGACTGAGGCTGAGGAAACTGCCACTGTACAGTAAAGCAGTGTGCAAACCCTTCCTTTCCACTGGGTCATTATAATTGCTTGTCTACAACCTTTAAATCTTTTACTACTGTAGAGGACATTTGATATCCTTCTTTACAATCCAGGAGATTAACTTTTTGTCAGATTTGTACTCAAGAATGAAAGAAACAGGAAGAAAATGTCTTTTTCTGTTCTTGAGTCATCTCTGGTATTGCCTTTTGAACTGCTGTAGCCTATATGTGATAAATCACAGAAAGTAGCACTGCTGTTTTTCTTGGTGGCTGCCTCATACTGCAACTGGTTGTGACCAACCTCTAATCAAAGAGTAGCTTGTAACAACCCAGAACTCTGAGATTCTGTTATGGCCCTGTCCTACTCCCGTACCAAGAATACATCTCTCACTGCCTTACTCCTGCAAATGAATTGACAAGTGTATACTTTCTATCCATAGAAGCAGTAGAGACCACCTCAGATTCAAAAAGAGTCTGAATCATCAGCATTTAATGTATTAATTCCTGCAGTGATAGGTTCATGGCCTCCAATGTTCACCTTCTTCCTCCTGCAGACCTTCTGTTGTGTCTGCACTGTGAGGTCACCAAAGAGCAGGGTCTGGCAGTAGTGTTCTTCAGGTCACTCATAGTTATGCACTGAATATAACTGGCCAAGTTAGCAACTTGATCATCTTGGCATCATTATATAGTCCCTACAAAAAGACTGAGACTGACCCATGTCAATTTGCCATCACTATAGATAGCAGTCTACGCATGGGCAAGCTAAGGGAAATAGTCAGATCCCTTATCCTTCTAAAGCCCAGCTAAATGTCTAAAACTGGATGCTGCAAAACCTCACATCCTCGTTAATACTGGATTAGTCAGCCTGTGCATATTTCTTAGAGGTGATTCTAGCTCTCAGAAGATTCGCTGGTTACAGACAGGTCATATTTTCTAAGTTTCTTTGTAAGGAGGATGGTTATAAATTTTATTTTGCTGAGGAAATTTAAATTATGTGATATCGTCAACATTTAAATTTGATGAAGATGATTTCAGCTACTCAGCATGAACCTCTAATGTTATGTGTTTCAGGCGCCTTAGCTTGGCCAAGATTATTCAGAGTAGGCTGTCAGATGTAACTTGGATTCTGTAGGCGATCTGTGGCCTTGTGGAATGACGTTTGAAAGCTAAGGCAGATCTCACAGGAGGTCTATATTTGTCAATAATATCTCATCTCCAGTGACTCCAGGAGGAGAAGCTCTGGTTGTAATTCCATGCTGTAGTATTTCCACAGCAGTGCAGGACACTGAGACTGGAAGTGCTCAAGCCTGCATATTGTTTTGCTTTGTGCTCTTCTCCACATCCAGTTTGGAGCTGGCAAATGACAAGTTCAGGCAGATGCTTCGTGAAGGTAGAGAGGATACTGTGAAGGCTGCTGTGTTTATATCTTACTATGGAAAACATATTCAGTGGCAATTGACATGAATTACACTACTAACAAAAAAAAAAACAAAACAAAAAAAAACAAAAAAACTCCAATAAAACAGCAACTGAATGAATATTGCTACTGTCTTTTAATGAATGCTAAGACAAAAATTTGTCATAGAATTGTAGTATTTGTAAGTTTTGCTTGTGGTAGGAGTAGTTTGAAGGAGGCATGACTGTTTTACACCCACAGTTACAGCCATGAGGTCATGAGCAAACAACTTTGCACTGATTCACTTGTACATTTAGCTGTTACAATAAAAGTTTGGGCTTTTTTTTTTTTTTTTTTTTTCCCCTGTGTTTATTTGGAAATACTAAAAAATCTACCATCTTGCCAGATCGGGGATTTGCTATAATTAATGTCCATTTATATTTCCTCTCCTTGCTCAAAGTTTATCTCTCAAAAGTACCGTGGAAAGTAGTCAGACTGGGTCTTTTTTTCAGTGAATGGCAGTCTTTTAAATCCGAAACCTATCTGTGATCTCATGTCTGTGAATTAGCATGCAGAGCTACACAAGCCTTGTGGTGGAGGCAGCGGAAAAAGCCAGTGTTGGGAAAGAGCAGCAGCCGACAAGGGAGAGGGCTAGCTGCAGGAGGAGGGGTACACAAAAAAAAAAAAAAAAAAAA
>VWZK01001545.1:98619-148668 GCA_013396935.1 Baryphthengus martii
AAAAAAAAACAAAAACCAACAGCAGAGAAACAGCCTGGAAGAGAAGTCTAATTTTCAGGGACTGCCAATGTGATAGTCAAATTTTTTCACATGTAATTTAAGACATTTTTCTGAGCTTTGCGATGGTGATGGTAAAAATGCAATTCTTTGGGGTATGGAATTGACTGATTCGTTTCAATTATTGTTTTCAGTACACCTTTCATAGCACCAGAAAAATCTTTTTCATCCTAAAAAATACCATACAGAGGTAGAGTTTAAAACTGAAAAGAAGGTGTTGAAAATACAAGAACAGGGTCAAAAGACCTTCAAACTTATAGAATAAAATTAACAAATTTTAGCTCTCTAACTTTTCCCAGGCAAGGTATTTTTCCTGTGCATATCATTGAAAATTTGTCCTGGCACCTTTAGGTGATGACTCCTGAAGATACACTCAGAACAGCTTACTTCTTTGCTTTTGCTTGCCTATAGCACAGGTGGTAAGATTTGTAGAGGTGAAGGGCTTTCTCCAGCTGAAGTCTGAGTCTTAGATCCCACAGTTGTGTTCTAGTATCAGTGTGTGCAAATCAGCTACTTGGGAATGCCACCTGAGCTTGGGTACCTCAGTACCGCTGCGAACTGTAACTGATCCAGAGAGGAGGAGCAAACTCCTATAGAACTAAAATGTATTAGCACAGTAAAACTATTTAAATGTGAGCGCAGTGTAAATAACATAATGTTTCTTGGAGAGAGGGACAGTCGAAAGAAACTATACTAACTTGGAAAGGGAAATGAATGTTGATTTAATTGGCTATTTAATGATTATCTGTTTTCTTTTTCTTCTTTTTTTTCTTCTTCTTTTTTTTAATCCAAACAGAAAGGTTAATCTAACTATACATTTAAGGCTTTTAAAGGCTCCATTACAAGACTTATTATGCTAAAAGAAACATACCTGGCATGCTGCAGTTTTCTAAATGTATCAGCGATGCATGTAATGATTCACTTAAACCATCATGGTCAGAATTCTTTTACATTATTTCTATGTAAATTGGATGCTTCACGATTACTATAATACGTGTGAAATTCCACTTATTATTTCTTTTAACATGGAAACTTTTATCACTTAACTTCAACTCACTGGACAGAATATTTGAACCATTTGCAGTCATTAGAGCATTTTTGTTTGGTCAAAACCCTTATGGGATTATACTTTGGAAAAATAGCATGAATTACATTCAATGCAACTGAATGGCAATTTTAAATATATAAGGGGCATCAGGAGTGCTCATCATTATACTTAGAATTCAACATTATATTTTATCTGTTATGGACTTGTTTTTACATTTACATCTTTTATATTCAAGAAACCTATTTCAGCATGTAACAAAAAAAGCCACAATCCATATGGAAAAGGCTATCTGATGAAGTACATTACCTTTTCATATTCTGGAGGACCAATTTAAAATACTAGAGTGGGTCACAAGCTTTTTAGCTGCACCTCAGTAGTAAGGAGAGATTGTCCTATAACCTAGGAATCACTGGGTGAACGGGTGCAGCAGAAAGTCTCCTCCGGTAAAACCGAAGGTGATCTTCTTTGCTCATCTTGAGACTTGACACAGGGTCTCTCAAAACTTTCTGAGATTCTCAAAAATCCCAATACTCAGGACGATGAAAAGGCAGAAAAGAAAAGAAAGACTTCAGAGCAGCCAACAGCCTCGTAATTCAGGCATTTAGTTGAACTGTAGGAAACTGTTTTGATGTCTGCTTTGCCATTCTCCCACAGGCAAACTAGCCTACCCTGTTGGCTGTTAGATCTCCTAGGTGGATCTTCCTGGCTAGGCTACTCGCTGGAATAGGGACTTGAAGTACAGGTGCCTTGAGGTTGTTCTAACAGCCTGCCTCAGGGAGTATTATTTACAGACTTTAGAGGAGCTCTAAGAAGAGTTTTGGCACTAGAGAGAGGTAGCAACCTAGAATAGCCAAGAGTTTCTGCAGGAGACAGTGCAGGTGCGTGCCTTCCATGGTCCAGAGTGGTACAACTGATTTTTACTGTTTGGGGGACCTCTCCTTAATGCTCACTTTTCCATTGTCTTCCAACTCAAGTGCATTGAATTGTCATTTTAGAAGAGCTAACATTTTCTGTCTCTGCATCTTCTGGCTTTAAGCTTTCTCAGTATGTTTGTATTTTAACCATGCTTGATAACATTTTTCCATGAAAAAGTTAACAGAAATCATTAGATTTTAATAAGATGATGGGTTGACTTTTTACTCTATCGTGTGAAGATGCCATTTTTAAGATAAACTGATGAAACACATTATGATGATTTACTCCAGGAAACTGCTCCTCATCTCTCAATGAAGCTCTCATTTTAGTTTGAGTGAAAATGCCTCTGGTTAAAAATATGCATCCTGATTCCAATGAGAAGTGCTCCAACCCTTCCACCACTAACCTTCCACCACTCATTTCCAGAAATTAATCTGCTTGAGCTCACAGAGCTGTGTGCCTTTAGTTTCATCATCAAAATATAAAAGACAGTTTTTAAACATGGCTTTTCACAGGAAAGGGGCCTCTGGCGTGTGGGTCATGGCAAGCTGAGTTACTTCTTTAGATTTGATGCTCAGGCCTCTGTGGCTTTAGGAAAAAATCTTTGCCTCAGGTTCCTTTAAAGCAAAGATATTATACAAGGTGATAAAAGTTTTCTTTCCTTTTGACACAACAGTTAATCTAGCAATAATTTTCATTCTATTATTTAGAAAATTCTTTGCTTTCTTACAACATAAACAGTGAAAAATAAGCCTAACATAATTAATTTGGTTATTTTTCTTTATTTCAAGTAAAAGCATCATTTTGTACTTAAATTTGTATTTGCAATACAATTTTTGGTTAATTTTATTAAGTGGTTTGAAGGAGATATATTGGATTTTCCAGTTTGGTTGGTTTGGGGTCTTTTTTGTATGTTTTGTATATTTCAATTTAATTTGATGAATATCTGTAATATGTAAACAAGTATCTATAGCTACATATGTTGCACATGTTGCATATTTTAACTGCAATTTAAAAAATATATGTATTTAAAGTTTATGTAGCTAAAAAAATCCAGAATAACTTAGGTCAAATAATTTTTAAGAATGCCCTACCACTCCTACTCCTTAGCTACTCTGCATATTTATGGCATTAATTTAGATATGCACATACACATTTTTAAATGAACCGTTCTTCTAAATGTTTGCTTTCTCTACTCATTATGCTTTTACTTCACTCATTAAAAATGCAAATTTAGTGCTCACTTAAAATTTTTCTTCTGAAACTAAGCTACCTGGGAAACACAGTGTAGTATCTTTTACCACAATGTAATCTTCAGCTATTTAAATAGATATAGTTAGAAACAGTAAAGGCTTAAGTTTCATCATAACTCATATTGGAATTAATGACTGTTCACAGGCGTTGGTTTGGAGGACAGAGACTGAACAGTGCCATTACAGAGAATAAGCCACTGGCAAGACAGGCAATTCACTGAGGACAGAATGATTAGCCACAAGGAGCACTTAGAATGTGTTCTGGTAATTTAGGTAATTGTATTGCAGGGTTTGTACACTCATGAATTACAGAGATCTTTTAAAAATGTATATATATATAGTGCAATTTGAACATATCCTGAAGCAGACACTAAGAAGAATTAACTATCAAGTAGTACGGATAAGATAAACCGTCACTGATGCACACTATTTGGAAAAATATGTAGGAGACAGCGTGCAATACAACTATAGCACATACATTTGTCATAAGAACTTCTTCACTAGGACGTCAGGTATTTAAACACTCGGAAAGACACAGATTTCCTGTAGAAAAATTAAAAGCAAAACAACAAGCTGGGGGGGAAATACTTAAGAAAGAGGTGGTTTCATTGGAATACAATGTTAGATTGATTCAGGTTATCGTTTCTAAATGTCTGATACAGTCATACCTAACCTAGCATAAAAATCCTTATATTTATTTCCTTTTTTGCACTGCATACTTTCAAAGACCTCCTATAGTTAACATTATAATATAGTTAGTTGCTACATATAATCTGCACTGATTATAGGAAAACTGTCAGTGTCTGTTCAAGGTCTGAAAAGGCTGCAGCAAATAGCTTTTCTCTTTGCCATGGAGACTGGGGTCTGTTTTTACGGTTACTCTGGTAACCAAAGCCTTTCTGGTGCTAGTCCTTTTCAGTTACTTTAGCTATTAAACCCTCTGGTTGAGACAAAAGGAAGGCAGTATGCAGACACTTCCCTATAAAGCAAATCTCAGGGTTAAAATTGAGCAAAACTTGTAATAAAAGAAATAAAAGCAGCTTCTAATCAGCTGGTTACACTGTAGCTGCGAGGTGGTTGTGTGCTTGCCTACGTGTGAGAAGCCTGGGTTTGGTGTGTTTGAATTTTAATCTGGTTATTATGGGACGAGAAGATGGATTAGGCATCCTCAGTGCTGTTTCAAGGAACACAGTCCCTCAAACCTGTGACCCTCACAGTGTAAAACACCTCAGTTTTCAAAGTTATCCATCGATGGGGGATTTTTTTTTTAGAGTGAGGATTCTGACAATGCTTAGGGTGACAGATATTAAAATAATTGTAAATAGAGATTACAGAACTCTGGACCCCAAAGTCCTGAGTTTGTTATGTAGTATTAGTGAACCTTCACAGGAACTGGGATGCTTTAGAAAACAAAGTCAAAAAATGGATGCTTACCTGAAAGCTTATTATCATCACGATAAGAAAATACCAAATTCAGTGATCAGTTTAATGAAGTTGATTACAGAAGATTGGCAACAGCAACAACAAAAAGATAGAAGGTTGAGCTGTAAAATATTTAACAGCTAAAATGGTAGTGTGTCACTTTTGCTTGGAATCAGTAAGTGTAGGTAGACTCCCAAATTATCTTGTTTTTCAAAATAGTAATGTTTTCACCTTAGGTAAGGGCTTATTATTGCAAGCTTTTACCATCCCTACACATGTTTGATTTGAGCTTTCTACTCCGAATAAAGAGGATTTTTCTCTGGAAGAAACAGCAGACTAAATAGACCACAAATAATATGCTTCACAACTGAATAATCCATTCTTGCTTTAACATGGTCAAACTAAGTAACTCTAAATACTGCAATACCCATGGTGATAAACTACTTTTGAGCTGCAAAGTATTCAATTATTTTTCATTTGAACTGTTAAATGTGTCACATAGAAATTCCTCATTGCTGTTTTCACCCACATAGATTATCATGTTGAAAAAAAAAAGGAATAACTTTGTCCTATCAGAAGAGAGTTCAAGCTAAAACACTGTAGGATTTAGCAACTAAATTAAGATCAGTTGGTATTTGTTAACAGAGAGGAAAACACCTGCTGTATTAAAAACTAAAGTATCAGTTCATTCATAAATTAAGCACAAGAACAGAATATTGGTCTGATTTCAGCTCATTTAAATGTATAGACGTAGTCTTAAAGTGGTAAACATAAGGTTTTCTGAGGCCACTGTTTGATGTTAGCATCACTGCTAGAAAGGGCAAGTGCAGATTCCTGATATCAGGTGTGCAACTGATAACCAGGTGTTCACACACTAAGAAATAAAATATATTAATCATCCTTTATGTTCCATTTTCTGGAGAAGACAGGAGAGAATGGGAGAAACATATATCTCTGAAATAGCTGGAATCAGAAGGGTGTTGACTATTTCTGGTTTCACTGTAGTGACCGATCAAAGGAACTTATGGACATATGTGCTGAAAATAGCTCCTGACATTTAACCTGGTTTTGCACGGTATTTCCAGAATTAGTAGGTTCCTACAAACTTTTGGCCAGATCTGTCCCCAGCCTTTCCGCCACCTCAGATATTTTCAAAGAGCTGCATATTATTCATGATAAAACATTGATTTTAAGTATTCATATGTGTGGAAAAATCCAGAACTGTAAATCAGGCAAAATGGAGGATGATGGGTTTTTGACAGCCACATGCGATCACTGAGATCAACACAACAAGCTCTTGGCACAGGAAGATTTTATCACCATGTTTGTCATTGTCCTTTCTTAATAAGTCCTAGAGTTGATATTTTATGTGTCCATGAATGCTCTAACTGCAGTCTCTTTCTCATACCTACATTCAGCAAAGCCCCTCAGAAATAGCATCATGTGGGGCATCAGGTTTCCCCGTGGGGTGAGGATACTCTCGTTAGGCAGAAAATCAGCCTTCTCTTTACCTGAAGCAGCAGATAAAATGAGAGTTGAGCTCTGACCTGCTAGCTTTGGTTTCTCATTCCTATGTCCAAGAATGATATCTCTATAGCTCCCCTGAAAATCAATAAGCCAAAGCTGATGCTGAAGGTAGCCCCATACCTCGTACTCCTTTTCTGCAGGGCCAGGCACCGAGATCTGCAAATTATTGCTTTTGCCCTTTCTGTAGAGGGAAATGGAGTTCCTTACTGCAAATAAAGTCCATGGTGGTTGGCAAACTGCAGTCCTTCGTGGCATTTTGCCTGCAGTGGGAAAAAAAAAAAAAAAAAAGGTCATTATTCCTATTTTACAGCACAGAAAGTTGAGATCAAGGATGAGTAACAACTAAGACTAGAATTTAAATATGATCATTGAGATCCTAATCCCACATTGAACTGGAAACTTTATGGCAAAGGGCTTAGATAAAACCCTCAACAGTGCTTGAGACACATTCATCTGGATAAAAGCATTTCTGAAGTAGAGCAAAGCAATTCAGATTGAACTGAAAGCCTGCTTGTGTGTCCGAGTTTGCATGTTGCATAGTTCAGATGATGTGCCGAAACTGAAACCACAAGGTATGGTCATCTAAGCCACAGGTAAATTATACATACGTAAGTGAGAAGGTTTTGTTGCTTTTGTGCAAAGGTACTGAAACAGTATGGCTGGAGCGGCACGCATCTCCAGTGAGTGAGCAAAAGCCTCACACGCACAGTGCATACCTGGAATGCTTATCCCAACATAAGCTACTCTTACTGATTTTATATCTTCTTTGAAATTTGCTTTTGTCAAGTGAAAACCAGAGGTCTGTGTTTTCCAGACCTTTTGCACTAGTTCAGGACTGTGCATAAGCACCCTCAAGTACGATCTGTGGCAAAGCTTCTAAGAGCTTTCTAGTCCTGCTCCTCTTTTGTAGGATTAAAAGCCATGGGGCATAAGTACTTGACCTTTTCTGACTTCTGGGAGTGCAAGGATTTCTAGGGAGCGAAGGAGAGGAGGTTTTGGGCTGTAGGATTTTAGAGAGGATGTCAAAATGAATGTGCAATGTCTGAGGAGGTGGAGGTGAAAACAGAAAAAGATACTTGTGGAAAAGGGTTTTAACAGTGACTCAATACAGTGACAAGCTGCTATATGCAGCTCTAGGTACTCTGTAGTAGGTACTCTGTCCTTACACTGTTGAACAGGATGGTTGGGAGCATTGGCCGATACTTTCCAGGTGATTTCTTAGCTGTAGCAAAATTCTCTTCTGTTATGTAGTGATCAGCAAAGCAAATACAGTTTCAATTTCAAGAAATACGTGTCCATGTAAAAGTGCATTTCACCATGAGCTATGTGTAATATCCACTTTATACAAGTGCAGACAACTTCTATAAAACATCTTTACAATTGCCTCATGAACGAAGTAGCATGCTTAAGTATGATTTAATCATTACAAAATCAGAGCCTTGAAGATACTTGCCTGAGATGTCTAGCACTGGTCTGAAAGTCATGAAGCATAAGTCCTGAACCTTCTGACCATGTGGTCAAGTCATTTGACTTCAGCAATCTACAGCTACCGTAGCACCCAAAGACATTATGTGCAAGTTACCAAGCAGCACTCAGCAGGAAAGATATAATTAGAAGACCCATTGCTCTGGCTGACAACCTTGTGAACTTGCTTCAGTTGGCTAAACCTAGACAGCTAGAGCCATTTGAGACAATTCAGCTTACCTGAGACATCCTTATGGTGCCAGCAGGTATAATGCAGGAAGTATGGAAGACCATCACTGCTCTGGACAGATGACTGGGAGCCAGTCTGGAGACCCTCACCTCTCCAAACACAGGAACTGCTTGTTTAGGCAAGTTAGGCAACTAAGTTTGCCTGTTAAGGCAACTGCATCACACATGCAGATGGTCAGCAGTAGCAATCCATATGGATTTTGCAGGAAGATGATCTCATGTAGCTTACAGCTTTTTTATGTAAGAACTGATCACAATAGAGTCCAAAGAAAGTCCTGACTTAACTTGTTTATCCAAACACCAGTTTCAGAGAAACTGCATAAATAAACATCTGAGTTTCACCTTCTCTCCTTCAAAATCAAAATAAAACAAAAACAACCTCAAACCAATTTCCTTTTAAATATTTTATGCCACCCTCACAGTAAATTACATGAAGTGTTGCTGAGGAGCTACGCTGTCAACAAATGTGTCACTAACATGAATTAGGACATTAAAACAGATAAAACAAGTTTCAGTATATTGTGGACAGAAATATTGAGATATTTTTATTTTCTACAAATTCTGGAAAAGAAAGTCTTTTATTTCCACTTGTTAATTTTAGAAGAATTTTTTCTATACCATTGATCATTCAGATAGTCATACAGTTCGTAGAGTTAATCCTTAAATTGCTCATTTTATCCTGCAAGTTTTTAATTCACCATCTCCCAGCATCTAGTCCATGGCCCCAGTCAGGTAGACAGCTTCACTACAAGTATCGTGATTATTTTGTCTTTCTCACAGCCCCTCAATGCTAGAGCTGTATGACTGTGTGAGGTTCTCAAGCTTACATCAAAACAATTAATTTGTGTAGCATATTTCAAGAAAAAAAGAAAAGCCATTTAAGCATGACAGAGATTTATAAACAAACTGATGGAATGCATATTACTACTTTTTCAAAGCCTTCTCAAGATTTTACGGGTGGTCATGTTTGTATCAGCCTTGAGTTTGACCTTGCCTGTTGCTGAGAATTGGTTCCCTGTTGTACATACTTTAGGGCTTTATCCGAGTTTGCATCAGGCAACTGAGGTGAGAAGCTTTCTGCAAAGTCTAAATTTTCATTGTGGAACAGAAAACCATGCTCACTTGTGGGGTTTCACTCAGCTGAAGTCAGAGAGGTCTGTTCTCTGGTGCAGGTGGCAGGAGCAGCTCCCTGTGGGGAGATGTGGGCAGTGACAAGTCTCAACTGGTAAGCTAGCAGGTACAGGGCAGTAGATCTCTCACACCACATCCAATACCTCTCTCATAAAACTATCATCTTGCCAGCTAACATAACATGGCTGAGTAAATGAGCAGACTCTGATGCCACAGAGACAACCAAGGGCTTCTGACGTGCCAAAGAACATGACCCATGAATGTGTGTGCATCAAGGCAAAGGTATCTGAGTTATAAAATACATTTCAAAGATATTACACACTTGTTTAAGATTCTTCTCCTACCACTGAAATTTTCTTTGCAGGTTTGCACTGAAAGCAGGACTAGATTCCTATAGCCACTCTGAGATCTGTGAACACATTGATATATTTATAGTAGGGGACAATATTAATATTCTCATAAATTTCTGTTTACTCTGTGCTTTTCTTATAAGGAATAGGTATGTAGTAGTGCCAATATAATACAACACTGCCTTCAAGATTATTGTTTGCCATTTATAAATCAGTGTTTGTAGGTCATTTGGCAGAATATACTCTTTGACCAAGATAATGTGATGACTTTGCTGGAGCCACGCATAAATTCTTACTTTAGCTATTGTAATATTTTATTTAACAAGTTATTAAAATGCAGCATATATCCTCAATTTTCATACATGTTTCAAATATTGTAGGGTCAAAATCATGTGAAGAATCGATAGAGCTTTGATTTACTAAGCTATCTACATCTGTGTCAAATTTTATCTCAGAGACAGTTACACGGGCCCTTACAGAGTTCAAGCTTAAGTTCACTAGGCTTCAGAGCAGTGATATTTGACCGTAACTTTTTAAAGCACAAATAAATTGGATTGTGTGCAGATCAGGAGTCAGTTCTGCTAATATTACTCCTGCCAAGCACCAGCTCATCCTACAAGATTGGCAAAACAGCTGATCAAAACTGTACTGATACAATACAGTACAAATAAAGGTAACAGTCTGTATTTTTGTGGATAAATGGCTTATCAGTTTAATTGTTATTTTGAGCTTTGAATTTTGGTTGATTGCTACTTCTACCTGCAACCAGCTCAGCCTTTCAAAAGACGAGTGGATATAATGGTTTTGACCCACGTTTATTTTCTTAATGTTTCTAGTGACTGACTGTTTTGAGAGAGTTTATCGCATTACCCTTTATTCTCAGTTTTTAATAATATCATAATTGTAACATGTAATCTGTGGGCTTATTTTGTATTAGTAAAAGTACTAAACACTCCTCTGGAAGTATTTATGTTAGGATTCTAAAAGATAGATGACTTAAGAGATCTCTTACTTCAGTATCGTATTCTATAACTCAATGTTACCTGGAGTAATATGACTATTCAGAAATACAGACACAGTTTATTAAGTTTTTATTTGTTAACTTCTAAGCACCATTCTGTATTTTAGTATTTTAAAAACTCTAAACTATATTAGGAAATGAATTACAGTGACGGAAAAAGATTGAGAGTTACAAATCTAATGAAGTTAATCTCTATACTTTAATAGAAGTAATGTTAAAAAGAAATACAACAATCTA
The DNA here is from genome assembly GCA_013396935.1 of Baryphthengus martii. Lineage (NCBI taxonomy): Eukaryota > Metazoa > Chordata > Aves > Coraciiformes > Momotidae > Baryphthengus > Baryphthengus martii. The sequence continues at coordinate 109,294 of VWZK01001545.1, forward strand.
TTCCAGGAATGATAATAAATTCATTTTCCTATATTTTATAATAAATTAAGTTCAGCATAATGGCTTTAGCACTCAGAAAGTTTTGTAAATACAGTTTTTTATCAATTTGACTCTTTGAGTCATATGTAATTAGAGCTTTTTATTTGTCATATTTTAATTGCTTGCTCTTTAAAGGCTTTTCCTAGAAGTTGCTTATTACTTTATGAAAAAATACAGATTAATATATATCACAACATAAAATAAAATAACTCCGTAAATGTAAAACTGGAAACATATATCTGTACTTCACTGATGTTGATTGAAAAACTTGGACATGATGCCATTGCCTTCTAACGCAGAATTTCAACAGGCATTTAAATACCTGGCTATCTTATACTCCATCTCACTGCTCTTCCTTTTGCCAAACCTAATTTATCACTAGTCATTTCTAAGAGTTCTCTTTTTTTTTTCACTAAAATTTAGCACTTCTAAAAAAAATCTCTGGAAACAGGAAGCCTGATTCATTTTTTTAAATGAGATTCCCATACAGTAGGAAGGCCTTGACTCTGCAAAATGCCTAGTACCTCCTCTTAGGAATCAGCCTTCATCAGTGTGCATCAGTACTGTAAAATCAATCCAAATAGTCTCTCTCATAAGGTGGATCTTTTGAGTATTCTCTGTGACTTTGGCTTGAACTCCCTTTTTCAGGATGAATCTTCTGCACTAAGCTTCAAGTCTGAAGCCTGAAATGCCAGGAACAGTTTCTCTGAGCTTTTTATCCAGTCCTACATGGCCCATGCCTCAAGTTGTTTATCTGCTTGTTTTCCAGAAATGTAAAATATTTCAGCTGCATCCTCTGAACCATTGCACCTCAGCAGATGGTCCATTTTGTGTAAAGAAAAAAAATGTTAGAAAACCCCTATCCACCAGAGAAATGTTTTGACTGCATATATTTGGCTTTTATTTAGGTGACCTATATGTTGTTGTATGTCGTCCTTTCAAAGAGGACAAAGAGCTTTGGAAATGTCAGTGCCTTTTAATGGCTCTATAGGGTTATGTCTGTTGTGCGTATACGCGCACACACACTCTCACATACACCGAAGAGAGGAAGTCATTTTATTTTACACAAATCAGCTACTTAAAGTAAATTGAGATATATAGAATTTACCAATGAAATGAGTGATTTGATGTGAATAAAAGAGGTGGTGTGTTGTAAATCAGTACTGACAGCCAAATGGGAAAAATTGACAGAGCACTGTAATCACTCCCAACATCCACTGAAGTTATTGATCCAAAACCTCTATAATCCCCTTCACATAACACAAGCAATTTCATATAATACCTGTAATAACAGTGCATTCAAACTCAAGTAGCCATCAGAAGCTTTGTATCTAATGGTGAAGCAGGCCTCTGCTGAGTAAGTGTAACAACTAGAGCACAAAAACGCCGATGACTCTCGCCATTCATAGGTAACGGTCTGCGATAAGAGCTAGTTCAGAAGATAAACAGTTCCTAACGCCAAAGAAAATGAGCTATTAATTGTCCGCTCGCTAAATAGTTGTAAAGGCCCTAAAACCCTGGGTGCAAAACCGGGAGAACGTAAGGGGGATTTGGGGACTGATAACGCCCCGGGCGCTATCCACACGGCAGCTATCTGATGTTAATTACAAGAGGGGAAGGAGGGCTGAGAGGTATTTAGCTACTGGGTCATTACATCCTTCCCAGGTGCTTTTCCCATGAAATGTTCCACCAGTTTTACAAGCTCCTTCTCTGGCTGATGGATTATTCCACCGCCTTATCAAAGCTTTGCCAGCTCCTCATTAATATATAGAGCGAGCAGCGCGGTTCTATATATCATTGTCTTCTTCTCGGGGAGGGCTAATCAGTCAGGCATTATCAGCCCGTCAGCAGAAGGCAGGCAATCAGGCCTGACAGCGGAGAATCATGGGAGAGCAGGGAAGGTTAAATGAGGCTGACAGTTGTGATAATGATGATTATACTATAAATTAAGATATGATGATAAAGGAGAATAAAAGACACAATCTGAAGCAATATTTGGTTTAACATGTCTCTCTTTTTTCGGTACTGTTAAATGGCCATAACATTTATCACGCCGAACAAGAATGGACATTTAACTACCATGATAAAATAAGACAGCATCAGATTGAAAACCCAACAAGTTGTGATTATTGTGTCAGGCACTTTTCCACTGGTTGAAAAAACTGGAGATAGAGCATATGTTATAATCATTCATGCATTATTCTGCAGAATGAAAAGAAAATAGATCTATTTTAGAAATGTCTTCCAGACTTCAAGATAAAAAAAAATCCAAAAGCAAAAAATTAATATAGTCTCCTGCTTCCAAGATCATTTTTATCAATGAAACTATAGGAAGCCAAGTGATAGTTCCTCCCTGCAACCTCCTCATAACCAATGCATATATTTATTAGGAGCTGATTTGGCTGATTTGTAATTGCCATTAATCTCTTACTAGGCAAAACACTGTAAATGAAATTACAAAACATCAACACATCATTTTTAAAGATTATTTTCTTCTCAGTTGGTTAAAATGAGTAAGTTCACATAGATCAGGTAAGAGTCGGACTGTGGTTACACGTGCAACACTGTGGAGTTGGTGCAACTATTTGGTTGCTTAGTTGGATATATAGATGATATCTCTATTATTTCTTTATAATGTTTATGTTTAGGGTGCTTAGCAATCCTAAATAAGTATCATTGGACTGTAAGATTGACGCTGATTAGCATACTTCCTGCAGTGTCCCAGCCTCCATGAATCTACATGCAGTAAGTCAGGACAGCCAGACCAGGCTGAACAGAGAGTACTCTATGCATGGGTGCGCTTGCCATACACTGCAAGGAAGCAAAAGATTGGGAGGCAAAGTGAAAACTCCTTTTTGGAAAACCTTGCATTTTAGAACAAGTAGAAACAAAATGTCCTGCATGCCTGCAAATAATCGCTCTGCTTCCAGCACGCATGGTAAAGAAATTATCTGTATACATAGAGATCTTTGTATAAAACAAAAGTTTGTGATTTGCACAAGTATATAATTTCTGTGTCCATAGAGCTGGCCATGCTCCTAGTGCAAAACCTCGGGTTGAGCCAGTGGTGTAAAGCTATACTCTTAATAATTGTTTCGTACATGAATACCTGAGTATGTTTTTATATAATGCACTCAATTGTCATTCATCTCTATCTATGATATGCTTGCAAGGGTATCACTTACCCAATATGTGCAAGGAGATAATAGTTTGATAAATCACTGTATTATTTGGTTGCTACCCGATCTGTGCCAATGGAGATTTTGTGTTAGGCATAAAAGAAGAAACAAACTTCAATTAGTGTATGGTGTGTTAAAGTGACAGTGCAGGAGAGATAAACAAATATTTCAAAAGTTCACAGCTTTATTTTCTGCATCTATCCTTTATCACCTCAGTTTGGGAAGTATTGTCAGTATAAAAGCCGATTATTAATCATTGAAGTGGTTGAGATGACTGTGCAAGTCACAGACCCAATTATGTGGTTTATATATTAAACAAAGTTAGTCCACATCAAGCCTCCCATGAAACATGACTTCTCTGGAAGCTGCTCAGACACTACAGTGGTGGCAGTCACTTAAGTGCCCAGACAAACAGAAATCTTTGCTGTGATTATAGTGATTACGTTTTCTGCAGTGATTGACTCAATGGAAATAAAGCCAGTGCTACTTTGTAGCATGTTAAAAAAAATAACAAAAAAAAAAAAAATCAAAAAAAAAAAAATCGCTGCAAACTGAAAAAAAAGCCACCTTGAGACAACTGCTGTAGTATTGTTTTTCACTGGAAATAGCGTATTGTCTAATGCACTTTAGAATAGTATTTTTGTTATTTGATCAGTTCAATTTGCCAGAGTAGTGAAAATTGCACACATTCCTCTCATACAGATGTAAAGGAAGGAACACAGAGGAGTTTATAAACCTGACAGTCTGTAATGGAAATGCTTATGTAACCAGCCCTCTCTGGCTGTGCAGTCTGCTCTTCAGAAAAACCTGAAGATATTCATTATTAAAGAACAAGGCAAGAGCATGAAAAAATAGAAGGAAAGAACTGTGATCAAATGGAGCATCCTAATGCAGCACCCTATGTTTTATTTGTGTTTTTCTGTCATGATACACGGCACTTTGCCTTGTTTCAATTTCAAACATGTTATTGCATCTGAAAAAAATCACTAGAGTTCTTCATGAAGATAGGGATTTTGTTTTGCTATTTATCCTCCCTAAGATCAGGGGTTTATTAAAGGAGCAATGCTGCTTCAGAGACTTTCTCACTAGCTTGCTCCATCAATTCAAGTGCACGCTGAAGATATATTCTCAGGACTTCAGTCCAATAAACCAGCCGGTTTTTGTGAGATAATGTATTTCTTCTAAGAGGCAGAGAGGGGATAAGCCTGGTGCAATCAGGAAAGAGGGAGGAGACCAGTGCAAAGATTATGACTACATATTTTAGGGACATCCACTGCTAGAGCTGAGACACTGTGGAGGAACAGATTCAACTTGTATTCTTAGAAAATGGTGGTAAAATACAACATCCTCCCTTCCCACCCCAGCAATAGCTAATCTGAAAATAAAACAAAGTTGTTAGGTGAATTGTTTGAGGAGATGTGCGTTGAAAAAAAAAAAAAAAAGTTGCTTTCCAAGCTTTTATTCATTTGCTGAGTTGTGGAGCTTGTAACATCTGTTGGGATAAACATTACTTTCTGGACTCAGAAGTCCTCTGTAGGCAGTGACTAAACCGAGATTCAGGTCAAGACATATCAGAATAAACTGCGCATTTTTTAGGGAGAAATAGTAACTCCGCTGAATTCAGTCGGGATTTTGCAATTAACTGTGGTGCAGCTCGGATTCTTCTGTGGAGATTTTAACAGGTGCAGGCACATATCATCGGTGCCTGGATATTAAGGTTCAAGAGCAGGGATCCTTTGTCTTCCTTCCAACTTCTTCTTTCCTTTCCTTCCCCTCCAACCTCTCGCCCCCTCTTAACGGTCCCACATCCCCCCTTAATGGTCCAAGCATAGAGAGTATACCCGCCCACAGTAGATGTCCACTGCTAATGCCAGCCAAGTCTGAGATGCTTAGCTGAGACTCATTAGTCTTATTATAAAAATGCAATTGGATGTGCGGTTTATCATTTGGAGGTAAGGTTCTAATTTTGGCACATAGGAGGCTACAGGCAGGAAAATATCTTGTTCCTTATTGCATTTTATTAACTTTGTTTTGTTCGCTTGAGCCTAGTACTGTGTTAGACTTTGAATAATCACAGCTGTACAGGTAGCTCCAGTGGAGTGAATGAGAGGCTTTTTCAAGGGCTCTGCTCCCTGCAGAAATGATTTGTACCTCTGCCTGATTGTCACTAACAGAAAATGAGAAATAGGAACATTCAATGCAAAGTAATGTGTTCTGTACAATTACTGGATTAATAATTTTATTCCATTACTGTGTGGGGAGAGAGGACATCAGGTTGAAGATCTGCAATTCTAGTATATTTCTAAGCGTCCTGTTAAGAGAGTGAGCAAGGGTCAGGAAACTTAATTATGCCATAACTAGATAGAAATTGCCAAGTGATAAAAAGAAACATCCAGCCAGATTCAGCAGGAAATTACAGCTTTAATAATATAGCATAATGCCTACTTCTATACAATTATTGGAGAGACCCTGAATGATTTTAAATAACAGGCTTGGTTTTCCAGTAACGACAGGGGAAAAAAAAATATCTGAAAATGACATTTTGCATTTTGCTGTAAATATTTTTCTGAGGTTTTGGGGGTGGTTTTTTAAAGATTAAATTATTAAAAATTGCATATTTACTTTTGGTAATATGAAAATGCTATTAGTCTGAAATAAGAGAAAGGTTATATTTATGGAGGACTTTATATTTGTGGAAATTAAGCCTGTGGAATCATACTTTTGGTCTATTGTGTTTCTGTATTGTATTTATAATTTTGAAATGAAAAAGTGCATTGAAATTTATATGAAAAACCTCGGGCTGAGTGGTTTTGTTTTACAATCCCTGTTTTTTCCACCCTATGGCCATGTTTGTGGCCAGTATATTCCCCGGACGGTGTTATTTCCGTAAAATGCCTATGAACTGATTAAAGATGCACTTGTATGATGATACAGGATTTCCTCATGATTTTGTAGCCTTTTGAAAAGATTAAATAAAAATACTATTTTAGCATAAACAAAACTCTTCATTCTAATGAGAAGCAGTTTTTTTTCTTTCTCATCACAGATGAAATAGGATATTTTAAATATTAAACTCTTATCACCTTCGTAAACACTGCATGTGATATTAAGGCCTTTTGCAATATACGTGCATGTGTTTGTCCATTTATTTCTAATGTAAGAAGGAAAAGTCATTTCTGGTGCTAACCCAGGAGAGCCCAGCATTTCATTTTGTATTCTGAGGATGCAGATTAATCAACCTGACTCTCTTACCCAGGGCTAGCCATTCTGCCTAGAAATCTGCATATCTGCATATTACTGTTCTTCCCTGAATTTAATTTCCTACAGGAGCTGATATTAATCACCCTGTTTAAACAGAGGGGATTTGAGGTCTATACAAATATGACATTTTTTATGGAAGTTGTAGAATATTTTCTCCTCTTTCATTATTATTTAAAGAGACAATAGCGTGATGCTTTAAAGCAAACTATAGGAGGTTATTTTTGTTTATTGGAGCTCATATATATTTAGTTTAGATTTTAATCACAAAATGCACCAAGAAAACTGTTTTACATTTTTCCTTCCAGAGTCTGCTTTTCCTACTGAAAATTCCTCCAGGTTTCATTGTGTGTGATGGAAGAGAGCTCAATGCATCCTAGACGAGAAAGTTTATTTAAACCCATTTTTCAAACCCCATATTGGTTTCATCACCTGAGTACCAAGCATCACAAAAGCAGATGAGCATTTCAACACCCATGTTTTGCAGCTGCTGAACCCAGGCAGAGAAACGTGGTTGACTTCTCGGGTTGCTACTGAAATCCATGAGCCAGATGTGGATCTTCTCTGTATTTTAGCAACCCATGTCCTCTCCAGGTGCCAAGGGAAGCACCTGAGGAGTTGAGACATTGCCACTGAGGGGTGGGAGGAGCACATTATATGGTAGGCTGTTCCCTTGTCTTTTGCCAGGTAAATCTGTATCTACACAAGGCCATTGGCCCTGTCTGTGCACAGTCACAAAATTTGGTCACATGGGGAATCCTCATGGCTAATAACTCCTTACTATTTCCAGGCAAGAAAAAAGACAATTTCATGAAGACAGTGGTGTTCTCCATTCTACCTTAAAGCCCCCTCCATATTTTGTGTTTGAAAGTGGAGAACAATGAACTGTCACTATGTGACTCCACTGATGTCAAGTGCATTGTATCAGGCAGGAATTTGGTCCAATCCGTCTGTCCCTCAGCCAGTATTACTTGGCATATTTTATTTTGGCTGCCTAGACTGCAGTTATGGTCCAAGCACAAACAACTCAGAAGAACAACGTGCTTGGAAATACGTGCCTGCATACCCCTGGAGTCTCTGCCAGCTGGAAAAACAGAGCATACATCAGTTACTGGCTAGATATACTGCCCATGTTAAAAAATGAAGCTGCCATCCAGGTTTTTGTTTAAATTTACACCTTGGCCTATTGTGGCTCTCCAGGTTAATTTGGATCGGCACCTCGTTTGCAGGGGTCTCTGATGCAGTTCGGAAAAAGATGGGCCTTTTTTTCTTAAGGCTGTGCCCTTCATAGAAAACCCCAGCCTCCTGCCAAAGTGGTACTTTTCTGTCTCACATACCCTAAAACTTGAGTAGAAGAGATCCAACATTGCATCCTTCTTGCCTTCTCTATCAATAAATAAATAAAATCTTAGATTTTGGGGGAAAAAAATTAGTAAAATTTCACATAAGCTATGATGGAGACTTATTGCCTTGTTTATAGAGGTGAAACAACAAGTTTTCACCAGGACGTGATCTGGTTTCCATCCAAGCTCCTGGTTCCCCAAATCCTTGTGTTACCATTCCCAGAGAAGTTATGTCACCAGCAGTTTTACTGGTCTGCTTGGGCAAGTAAATCAAGGTGCCGCAATGTAGGCAGGTATTTGCAACTCCTTGATAAAAAGCTATCATGATTTTTTTATTTTATCTTTTTTTTTTTCAGTTTTGACCTAAAACTGAATGTGAGGTTGATCTAAACAGTTTTTGGTTTTCTACAAATTTCATCAGGTTTTAGAAATGGTTTCTTGTTTTGGAAAACTTTCATAATAAAGTGAAAAAAATACCCAGTCATTGTGACTAACCCATGATTTTCTGGAGGATTTATTATCAAAGGTCTTGGCATCACTGTGAAGCGATTACTGCTATTCATATCATTCTTCCTGAACACCTAAGCTGCTATATTTTCTTAGCCTGTTACAAATCACAAGGGTATCACCTCAGGCAAATAACAGCTTAGCATGTTTATCTGTCTGTGCTAATAGCATTTCATTTGAAATTTTAAAAGTCACAAGTGGCTTAAAAGGGCACATGACTTCACATTTTATTGCAAAATGACAAGGTCCAGTTTCATTTGTTCTGCTCTGAAGTATTCACGTCCCTTGGCTGTCTCGTTGCAGCCTTTTCCTATTCAAACTTCGAGCACAATCCCCTTGAACCAAGACACTCTGTTCTCCAGACAACAGGGAGAACTTTGCTTGTAAAAAATGCCATTTTCAAGCTTAGTTACCTTGCTTCCAGTGGTGTAATATTATCCACTATTGATGTGGTTTAGTTCTAGCTTGCCCGTAAAGGAAAAGGTTAAGCAAAATTGCAGTTTTGTTGTTAACATATACTATCTGTCTGCATTCATATGGAAGATAAAATTGAATTAAAATAGTGCTCTATCTTTGTAGAAAAATGTAAAAGCATCTCAAAGTGATAGCCTGGACTGCGCATGTTCTTCCTGACATTTGATGGGCTTTAGTTAATTTATAGTAAAAATATTTTCTTCTTAAAGATTGTGTACCTGGACTTTTTTGTAGGAAATAATAAAAAATGCAAAATATAACGCAGTCAGCATATCAAAATGAGGGCAGATACTTAAGAACTTTGCTGAATCAGCATCAAAGGCAAATCTGTGCTTTAATTTTTTTTCTGTTGGAAGTTTTCTGAGAATGGACTAGAGGCACTAAAAATAACGCTGATTTCATTCTGTAAGGGGAAAATTGAATCATATTTCTTGAAATAAATAATAATAGAGAATTTTTTCTGATGCAAATCTAAAGTATTTTCATGCAACTACCACAACAAAAAGCTTGGTTCACATAGTTCCTTATAGGCCCTCTAGACAGTATAGCTACACCTAACTTTTGAGCACATTGTGAGTACTTCATGCTGATTTGGAATGGAAATTTTGTGAACTTCACTATAATAACACGGAAGGAAATCTCAGGACACTTGGAAAAACTCCTTTTGTTCCACTTGTGCTTATTGGAGGAAATTTTATAACACAAATTTTAGTTAGTAGAACAGTAAAAATTGCAGAACTGACAAATGAATTTTACTGTGAAAATGTTTTCAGTCCAGAATTAGTTTTCATAGTGCTTCTAGCAGGAAAAATCTTCTTGTATAACATAAGCGGTATGAACACAGGCATATATTTTCAAGCTACTAAACAAACACCAACACTTTGTTTCATAGCAAATATTACCATCTGGAAATATGCCTGGCTTAGGTTAACATGCTTACACCACATTTTTTGCAATAGCAGGTACAAGATTTTCTGTAAACAAATCCATCAAAAAATAAAAAGGGAAGGAATTGTTCTGAATCACATGATTACACCTGTAAAGCTCGTAACAAGATATCTTATTCTTCTTTAAGAAACAAGAGGCAATGAGACAAGAAGCAATGACAGGAATATTTTTTTATTTGAGTCTTCGTCTATAACCAGATTCCTATTTATTTTACTGAAATCAGAAGAGTGTTCCGATCTGCAAGAATCTGAGCGGGGGAGATATATGTCAGAAGAAAAGATAATTGATGGTAAATGTCAAATATTAAATCTTGATCTGGTTATTACCCAGCATATTAGCTATGTAAGTAGCTTAACAATTACAGCTGTGATTGACTAGGTGGGATCCAAAATCCTAAATATCAACTGCCAGAAGGGATAATTATAACACATTAGCACCTGCGTGCTTAGACAAGATTGACAACTCCAGTCTAACATCTGCTTAATATCACTTTCATACTTTTCATATTTTTTTCTCTTTCAGAAAGGAATAACAAAGATTTTCTTGAAGCATAACAATAATTCAGCATCCATGTTACACATTGAGTTGATTATAGTTGCTTGTTTTGTTTGGTCATGTTTTGCACTGACACATGTAAAATTAAATAAAGGCTTTTTGGGATTAGACAGTCACAGTTGTGGTATTTTTTTGACAAAATGTACCTGTCAGAATCATTTGAAGAAATCCCAACAAGAGGGCTGCTCTTCAGTCAGCTGGGCTGGCCCATGCAATTTAACAACAAAATCAAACTGAGTTGGAAACGAAAGGTCTTACACTCCCACCATGGAAGCAACAGAGAGAAATATATTTACTATTCAGCATGAATAGTGCAGTGAAATTGCCCTGCTGGACTGTTAGCAGAGGTGAGGCCAAATGTTCCTCTCCCAGCACAAACCCTGACTGCCCCAGCCTTGTGTGTAAGGCCAGCGGTGTCCACCCTGGGATACACGCTGCAGTGCCAGGGCTCTTCCTTGGTGACACTTGCTTTTAGAACCAGCCAGCTTCGTGCCCGTGCACTGACTCCCTCCGGGGCTGGCTCCAAAAAGATCCCGGAAGCAATTTGTGGTGGGGGCAAAAATCTGCTTGCTCGTGAGTTTATCTTTACAGTACCAGAATGCTGACTAATTTTACATTAAGTCCTTCACTGTCTTTAGTGACAGTGATTTAATGAAGATTTAGGCCATATAACTCTTTCCCCATTTCTTGGGGCTTAATCTGAGGTTTCTGTTTAAATTCAGAAAGGATTCAAGTACACACTACTCAGACATGATGTCATTGCACACTGGAAGACCAACTCACCCAGCAGTGCCATCAAAACCTGCATAGAGTCAGAGGAGTCTTCTCACAGTATAGCTGCTGGATATTTGGGTAACCTCTGTTAGCAAAAGAAATCCTTTTGCTGTTATAACCACTTCTAACCAGCTTTGGTGCACTTTATCACTCATCAGTTTCTCCATTCTTTACCATTGTTCTGATGTGGTCTTTCATCTCATTGTCACACAACTTTTATGCTGTACTCCAGCCATCATCTTCATAGCACAAGCAGGTCAAAGCCACAGGAGGGGAAGATTCTTCCTGAAGCCATGCATACATTCGGTGATTTAGCATTGCGCAAGAGCTACCTAATACTTTATCTGTGAAAGCGGTGCAAAACGCCAACTCCTGTTGAGCCTCTAACGCACCTGAACACAAACCTAACTCTCACATATCTCTGCATTATCATCCTTTACCCTCTGTTTGTAGTGTAACTATAGTACAGTTTTCATTTTGTTCTGCCTAGCCCTGTAGCCTGATGCCAGTTTCTGAACTTTACCTCTTGTAGTGCAGAGACATTTCAACTTTTATTAGTCAGTGTAATTCACTTTTATGAAAACTTTTTAAAGATACGTATTTGATGATACTAATAGTAATATTTCTCTATTTTATCACGACAACAGTCAAATACTGGACTGGGCTGCCCAGGGAGGCTGTGCAGTCTCCATTATTGGAGGTTTTCAAGATCAAACAAGAAAGGCCCTGAACAACCCAGTCTGAACACATAGTTGACTCCTCTTCAAGCAGGAGAGTAGACTAGAAGCCTTCTGAGGTCTCTTCCAACCTGTATTTTCATATGATTCCAATTTCTGAAACCTATAATGAAAAATTCTCGTACAATCTCTTTGCTAGAGAGTGTGACAAAGATGTCATGTGAATGTTTGTCTCATTCTTCCCAATAAAGTTAGTTATTTTAAAACTCTAAACTATGCTGTATCTTTCAGAATGTTAATTAGGACATAAACATCAACATGGTAAACTATTGGGTTACCTGAAGCCTTTTGCATCCCATTTTGATACCACTGCAGTACTAGTGGTTTGTTAAAAGTTCATGTTGTTTGCAAGTTTCTGCTGAAGAAGCTGCAGGACTGAATTTTGCATTCACAGAACAAGAGCAATATTCTGTTTTTTAGAAATTCTTTAGTGTGCTGGGTATTGTTCTTTTTTATTTTTGGAAAATTAAGGACTACATAAGAAGAATGACCAAAAAAAAAAAGCTTTTTGAGTGTATTATCTAGTTATAATGACTTCATTTGCATTTAGTTTAAAGAAGAGGTTATTAAAGTTTAAGTGGAAAATGCAACAATTTAAAATTGATCAAATTGTCTATTGATTTCTAAGTAAATATCATCACCAAAGAAATGGCCTGAGAGAACTGGACTATTGTGGTGGGTTGACCGTGACTGAGCACCAGGTACCCACCACGTCGCTCTATCACTCCCTGCTATTTCCCTCAGCACAACAAGTGGGGAGAGAATAAGACGGGAAGAGCCCGTGGGATACAGTAAAGGCAGTTTAATAGGAAAAGGTAAAAAAGCAAGCTGCGCACCTGCAAAGCAAAGCAAAATAAGACTTTTCTTCTCTACTTCCCATCAGTAGGCGATGTCTGGCCTTTCCCAGGGAAGCAGGGCTCTGGTATGCATAGTGGTTGCTTGGAGGACAAGCGTCTTCACAACTGGATGACCCTAACCCCTTCTTCCTTTCTCTTCCTTTTCTACTTGAGCTGACGTCACACGATGTGGAATATCTCTTTGGTCAGTTTGGGTCAGCTGTCCTGACTGTGTCCCCTCCCAAGATCTTGCCCACCCCATCTCACTGGGCAGGGGCGGGGAAGACGTTGGAAAGCCAGCCTTGGTGCTGTGCGAGCACTGCTCAGCAGCAGCCACAACACGGGCACCTTATCTGCCTCCCAACGCAAAGCACAGCACCATCAGAGCTGCTCTGGGGAACAGTAACTCCAGCTCACTCAAACCCAATACAACTATCCTGGCTAATATTAAAATAGTTCTGATATTTTAGTGACAGGACAACAGAGTTAATTTAAATCACACAACACTCTTGTGCATGTGTTATGATTAGGAGAGAAAATTTACAGCTTATTTGAAGGGAGATCATCCAAAATTAGTGTCCTAAAATATATACTGAGATACTTTTGGTGCTCCCTGGGAGTGAAGCAGTTTTGTACAGAATTATAGTTCCTCACATCCAAATCCTGATACAGCATCTTCCTATTTATTGATGAAACATGTTGAGTGAATAATATACGTGCACAACTGAAATGATGTTAAACTGAGATGGTCAGTCCTGAGAGGGAGGAGACTGGTAATTTGGTTGAGAGGGAAGGAAGGGTGGGAGAGTGCCACTGACTCCTTTGGCCAACCACTGTTGCCCATTCTTCTCTTTAAAAGAGGCTAAGATGACAGTTTTGTGATATAGAAAGTGCCAGTCTTATGCAGGCTAACACTGTTTTACATTGTGTCGTGTTTCTTCCATTAATAGACTTTTCAAAGAAGGTCATGGTACTTAAAATAGACTACTCTAATATCTCTGCATCATTAACCTGATAAAATTATACATACGTTCCACAGTGATAACAGTTACATAAATGCTTGATTTTACAGGCTAGGAATTGTATATATGAGTGCCTTGCTTATACTCTTGACTATGGCCTGAATCATTATATGATCAACACTCATAAGGCATGTTAGAAGCAGGCCACAAAAATAAGGGAGATGTTTGTTATTCATATAAATGTATTGTCTTATCCAGTGTTGATCTACTAGGCAGCCTGGCTTTATAAAGTTTAGCAGCAGTTAGGTTTTTGTTAAATTTTTAGGCATAGTTGCTGCAGCTTTTTATTATCACCGGTTGTCCCCGTCTTACAGTATTCTGAATAAGGGTCAGTCCCATTGCTGATCTAAGATGTTCAAGAACTTCGGTTCATTTGAAGTTCATTTATAACTTTATAATGTGTCTAAAAGTTAAAACAGCACTTCCACAATACGTAAATGTTCTTTTCGTATGCTTACATGAGATGAGGGAAAGGCTGTGTTCAGTTTTGGGCCCCTCACTACAAGAGGGACATTAAGGGACTGGAGTGTGAGCAAAGGAGGGCAAGGAAGCTGGTGAAGGGTCTAGAGAAGAAGTCTTGTGAGGAACAGCTGAAAAAACTGGGATTGTTTAGTCTGGAGAGACCTTCTCGCTCTCTACAACTGCCTGACAGGAAGTTTTAGTGAAATCAGGATCAGTCTCTTCTCCCAAATGAATAATGACAGGACTAGAGGAAATGGCTTCAAGTTGCACCAGGGGAGGTTTAAATTCAATATTAGGAAAAAATTCTTTACAGAAAGAGTTGTAAAGCACTGGAACAGGTTGCCCAGGGAAGTGACATGCAGATGTGGTGCTCAGGGACATGGTTCAGCAGTGACTTAGCAATGCTTGGTTAATGGTTGCACTTGATGACCTATAAGTCCTTTTCAATGAAAACAATTCTATGATTCTATGCTAACAGTGTGCATTCAATGCAGAAAAAAACAAAGTTTATATATGGTAGAAGGACTGTTTTCTCGTATATTACCCTATTCTGTATCCACATCATTTCCCAGATTCCCCATCAATCCACACTGGATCTAAATTCAAAACAAAATAAAAAATTGTTTCCCATACAAATATTATCATTTTAAGCTGCATTCCCTTCTAGATCACTATTTTACCTTACACAGTCTTAACTCATTTATATTTTGAAACTGAAATATTCTGTAATATTTGCTTTTTTTTCTATGCTAGAGCGTATTACTTAACCTCACCAATCTTGTGGGCTTTAACCTGTTTCACAAAAATGTTGTTGCAGATTTCGCTGACAGTCCAAACTCACTATATTTTCTGCTGTTTATTCATTTCCTGACTTCTGCAAAGAATGCTGGTAGATTGAAGAGACATGATTTGTCTTTACAGCAGCCACTCTGGTTTGTCCCTTGCACGTCTTAAGCACTTGATGGACAACTTTTTTCTCAGACTAAATAAATAAATAAATAAATAAGAATCCTCAGCTAAATGGCAAGATGCTACAAAATGATAAGGGCAATCAGATCTCCTTCTTCTGGCTGTTAGATGATCACAGATACAGCAGTAGTGTTTGCAAGCTTTCCCACAGATAGGTAGAGCAAGTAATTCACAATGAATAATGCATCCAATGAGCTTAGTCTCTCTGTTTGATTGTGGCATATGCATGAACAGTCCATGATTTTATCTAATCTATTCATTATTCAAAGTATTTGATTAGTTTGGGGTGAGCTTTTTAAACTCTGTGTACTGTTTTCTACGAGTGTGTACAATTTGATTTACTTTAGTTATTTGTGATCTATCAGGCAAGTCATGAGGGTAGTGCATTTTTTTGTGGAATGTATTTGTGTGACACATTTGTTGTTACTAATACACTTAAGTTAAAAAGTAATTTTCAGTAAAGAGGATTTTAACTTCTAAATTCACTTTTGTTTACCTTTCATAACTCAGTTTTATGTAAATTCAAAAAGGATGTGCAAACTAGGACCACACTGAAGCCATAAAAAGTCTCACCTACTGTGAGACATTTTGTTTGCTCACTGGGCATATGTAGCAAATACAGGAAAGGGACTTCAGCTTCAAGCCAACTAGATCATTACTTTGTTATTTCAACCAACAGTAGTATGAGTTGATGTATGCAACTATAGGAGTCTATGAAGGCCAACTCCATTCAGATATAGCATCAGTCAGCCATCATATAATAAATGTTTTCATTTATCAGTCACCTCTAATTTATGTCAGCTCTGTATAATTTGATCCCTGTCCTCTATTTTCACTTGGCATTGAATTATACTTTCCTAAGGAACACATCTTGTTTTGGTGATTAGTCCATAAATTCCTTCACTTAAGATCTGATCTCTTCAATTTCATAATTGCCCTCTAATGTTGTTGGGTTCATCAAAGCTGCTGTACTAAATCTGTCTGTGAAAAGAGTGTATTCCATTAGAAATATTTCCATATTTATGTCTGGAACAAATGCAACTCCGATGCTCAGAATCTCTTCTGTTTCAGCATGTAATGTATTGAAGTCCTCTCAGAAACATTGAAGTGGCATCGCCAGTGCATCAAACTTCACAAAAGCCCGTGATGTCAAGGTTTGCTGGATACAGTTCCCCTGTTATGGAGCAGCTATTCAATCTATTTAAGTAGTTAGACAGTTTAAAGTGCCAACAGAAATATAATCATGAGCAAAATTATATTATGCTACTGCTGGGTCTTTTTGAACTTGCAGTCAAGAATGACTGTGGGAGTTCTGACTTTTGCTTTAAGGAATCTGCATTTAAGAATCTGAGATTGTACTTGCTCCCTGTGTTTGAGTCAGGCTTGAGACCCAGACTTTTCCCAGAGAACCCCCTGACCCATCACTTCCATGCCACCACTAGGAAAATGCTGGTCTTGCAGGAGGACTAGTGGTGCCATTCCCCAGGCTGCACTGGAAGGTTTTACTTTTTCCCCTTATTTCTGAGAGGCAGATTCATGCAGTGGCCAGTCCCTGACCACTGGCAGAAGTGTTTCAGGCCAAGAGTTTGCTTTCCAAGGGAGGAGCAGAGGAAAGCAACTCTGGTTGGCAGCAGACACAATCTATTAACTGCCCCTTCCGAGACAGTAAATGCACAGCCTTGCTCCCTCTCCTCTCTCCTAGGATAGACTCCATGATAGACTGATATGAAACAATAGATTTCCCTGCTGCCTTTTCTTTGTATAGCTGATGAATAATTTCTTCATCAGAGAGATGAATAATAATAATTTCTGCATGAAAATAATGTGCAAATTTTCCTTTCGTATTTATTGATGGAAGGAGACTTAGCATGGAATCGTACTGAATAATGCGAAGGAACAAATTTTAAATTTCATTTTAATCTGTTAGTGTCTGCATTACTTCCTGCTAATCACAGGCTTTTAAGTATTGGGTAGAAATTGGGAGTAGATTATATTGATAGAAATATTAAGTTAAATGCCAATTTTAAGGTTCAGAGTGTAGCACAGCTGTTTAATCTGTGAGTTATCTGCTTAAATCACTTTATGAATGAGGGCAATTGTATCTTCAATTTATAATACACTTTTCAGGTGGTAACTATTGATCACTTTTGCATTTTTAGACTAAATGGGCAAAAACCTCAAAATCAAGTAAGATCTTGCCTTTGCTAATACATACGTTAATTGAAGCAGAATGGGAGTAGAAGTGGCTGTGACTCACCAGGAGGGATATGTACAACTTCTTATTGTGTTATCTTAGAAAGGATGGCATCACAAATGACTGTCTTATAGTCGTTCTTTACTATTTCAATACCACGAAAAAATTGAGAACACAAGGTCAAGAGAAAGCTCTCACTGTCTGTCACGCTAAAGGTCCTCTCCTGCTTGTCACATGTTCTGGACATATGGAAGAAGCTCCAGAAGCCCTGAGGTCTTACAACAAGCAAGGCGTGGGTGACAGTGATAGAAGTGTTGTTGATACTGACAGTTGTCTTCTAGTTAATTTTTGGCAGCATGAATGACCACAATTCATTACCTTTTTTTTTTTTTTTTTTCCCCACAATAGTTATTCCCTGAAGCACTTACCTGAATGCAAGGGAGTTCAGCATGAAACAGCTTAACAGTGTTAACAACATATCCCTTAGAGGTTCTCATGTAGGAAAGGTAAAGCGTAACTCTCCTCTCTTCCTGAGGCAGTATGATTTGTCCCTAACCCAGGCAGTGCTGTAACACCAACTCCAGCACCTCTCACACAGCACTGTTCTGGGCATTTTTAAAATCAACGTTTCTATCCTCCATATTTTAATGTGCTAAAGTCAAGTCTATCCACAGCCAAGTGCTTCCCAGCAGAGTGTCCAGTCTGATATGAGAATAAATCCCTGAGAGAATCATTGTGGGTTTAAATCTTCACCACCGCTTTCTGATTAGATCCTAAATTATATATAACAAAGGCAAACATCATTTAAAGCCCAAAAATATGGAAAAGAACAAGGATGGTGGTCTTCCTATGCTACTACTCTCAGTATAGGACTTTATTTCAATGAATTTATTCTGTAAAATATACTTTATCCGCTATTTCGTGCTTAGAAGGTGTTTTCTACAAAGTCCCACCCTCACAAGCAATGTGCCTTAAATCTGTCTTTACTCTGGAGACATCCTCCTACACTGCCAAGCTTCTCCAAAACCAATTGCACTTGTCTCCATTTGAGGAAATATTTGAATTCATCCCAAACTATTTGGCACATCTCTTTAAAGATGATATTGCTGAATACTGAAGGTTTACTTAATTTTAAAGTTTCATAGTTCATGTAAAGTTTGATCTCTTTTTCAACACTAATGTAGTTTTAGAAAACTGTTTAGTTTTCTGCCTCTGTCGTCTTTGACATTGTTCTGTAAGTGCTGTCTTGTTAAGAATAACGTTTCTTCTGTCATGGGTATTCCACTATCGTTGCTCCATCTCCAAATATGTTTTTCCCATATCCACATGTCAATCAACAGTTTGACTTAAACTAGCAAATGATAGTCAGTGTAACTCAAATTAAAGATAAAGGGGGTTATGCTGAAACTTAACTACTGATGGCAGAAGAGACAGTATCCATGGTTTCAGCAGTAACGAGCACAAGTCCACAGCTGGATCTCCACAACTGCTCATGAAGTTCATAGAAATAGCTGCTCATTTCTAACATATGCTCTACTGAGATAAGTGCTTTGTGAAGTTAAAGACCAGTGAACCAACAGGGCACCAATAATACTTGCTCAAAATGACTGTATCAAAGCCAGTAATTACCGTATAGTGTCTAGGAACAAAGTGAAGAACTGAAACAAAATCCACTGGAAGAGGTGAAATGATGTTTGCTGACCTCAAGTAGCTTTGGATCAAGATTAAGATGTAGTAAACATCTGTCTCTCAAGTAGTCTGTGACCAGACTGTTCGAGAAAATAAGTTATGATATTCACCATCTTTACTATATTAGCAACTTCAGAAATAGTCTAGGATACATTTCCAAGTATGTCTCTGTGTGTACATCTAAAAAAGAAAAAGTGCGTATATATATATATATATATATACACTATTCTCATTATCTTGTATTTGGGTTTAGCTTATTTTCCATTCTGTGTCCTTCCTGTTTGTCATTTCATTTATACAAAGCATATCGGCTCTTGTACATGTAGAATCCTTCCCATATCTCATTCTCTGAGTCTTTCCTCGGGACTCACCAGTACCACAAAGTCATTTAGTTATGTGAGAAATAACCATATAACGATTGTTGCTCCTGTCTGTGTACAGGAGTATACACATTATAGCAAATCAATTTTATTCCTCTGTCTTTATGGCACTTATATTTTTAGACATTAAATTCTTAGGATCCTCATGTTCTAAGAAATGCTTTTACTGTATTCAGCATGGTAAGACTTTGATCCTGAAAGGAAACTCTTGGTGGTTTTGTGTTGCAAAAATCTTGTAAAGGATAGTAATAACACTAGTTTTAAAACTTTTTTTTTTTCCCCCACAATGGAAAAAATCATCTTTACATGCTCAAAACTCCTGGAAACTCTTGCTTTTAGTTTACTGCTTGTGAATGGTTTAACAGATCTAACTTCAGATATCAAGTTCTAATGTTTGGATATCTCCCTTTTTTGACCTTTTAAAATAAATGTTATCCTCATAGCAGCTCAAAGACAAAATAATGTATCTGAAAGCTTCAAAACCTTTTTTTCTGCTAGCACATAGACCTCAAATGATATTCCAAAGTAGACTTGTGTCTTCTCATAGGAATTTAAAGAGGCAGCAGAATTGTTGAAAAAAAAACAAATGACACAGACCTCAAGAAAATTTCAAATTGCAATTACCTGTGTTGTGGTGTCTAATACACCACAAGAAGTAACAACAATATATGATAACAGGCGATGACTTTTAATATCAACACTCTTATTTTCTTGGTATTGAGATATTTATGCTCTGATCAGCTGCTGTCACCTTATGCTCCAAGATTTCAAAGTGGTAATAATGAAAACTACAATGCAAAGTGAATCCTCACCTTCTTGTTCCTTTCAGCTGAAATGGGGCACCCAAATCTGCATGACAGGTGGATTGGTGGTTGGTGTGCTACCACAACAGTAAAGGGCCAGATCTTTTTATTTAACCCTGGTTGTTGATGTGGAAGCTACTGGCCTGAGTGAAGTGTTTCAGTGCCTGTGAGGAGAGGACAGACATGACAAGATGGGAACCCTAACATCTGCCTACAGGAGGAGGATCACCTGAGGGGTGTGTAATCACCCTCACATATTCAAGTTCCTGAACCTAAAACCCTCTAATGAGGTCATATACTTATTTCTCTTTCAAAAGATACATGAAGAATCTCCATTTTTATATACAGAGGTGTTTTCATCCACTCATCCATCCTTTACTGCTCATACTATGTTTGTGAAGACTGGCATCCAAACTTCAGAATTTTGATATGAAGGGATGACAGAAAGCTTGTTAAATATTTGTTAAGTTACACTTTCATCAATTATTTTCACAGATTACTATAAAGTCTAACACACTCCAGGGTTATAACCTCACTAACCATCAGAGGCAACACTTTCTGTCTCATGATGTATCAACACATTAATAGTAAATATATGACAACAATATATCAAATCACACTACCCATTCTGAAGGTTGCAAAAAGGTGGGGAAAAAATGAAGATCATAAAATACAGAGGAAGTAAAGTACTTTCACTTAGAAACTGAAAAATATAATTTTTTCCTTCTTTTCAACGTAAATGTTAATTAGTTGAGTTGAAGAGTGCAATCCAGCAATATATGCTAAAGAAACAGCTTTTGGGAATGTAAAATCAGCCATTGGATACCTTTTTTCAACAATGCAGGCTGTCTGATTTCTTCCTTCATTTGTTGCAAACATTTCGATCTATGTCTTGAAGAGTTTTCCAAGATCTAGAGAACTCCAAAAAAGAATATATTTGGAAAAAAAATGCTAAACTTCTTGTCATGGTTCAAGCTCAGCCAGCAACTAAGCCTCACCCAGCTGCTTGCCTACTCCTTCCTGCTGGGATGAGGAAGAGAATCAGAAGAGTAAAAGTGAGAAAACTCATAGGTTGAGATAAAGACAGTTTAATATGGAAAGCAAAAACCACATGCACAAGCAAAGCAAAACAAAGAGTTCACTAACCACTTCCCATCAGCAGGCAAGTCTTTAGCCATCTTGAGGAAAGGCAGGCTCCATCACGCATAGTGGTTACTTGGGAAAGACAAACACCTTCACTCTCAACGTCCCCTCCTCCCTCTTCTTCCCCCAGTTTTATATGCTGAGCATGATGTCATATGGTATGGAATATCCCTTTGGTCAGTCGGGGTCGGTTGTCCTGGCTGTGTCCTCTCCCAGCTTCTTGTGCACCCCCAGACTACTCGCTGGTGGGGATGTGTGAGGAGCACAAAAGGCCTTGACTCTGTGTAAGGGCTGCTCGGCAACAGCTAAAACATCTCTGTATTATCAACAATTTTTTCAGCACAAATCTAAAACGGAACCCCATATCAGCTGCTATGAAGAAAATGAAGTCTATCCCAAAACCAGTGCACTGCTGCACATTAAGTTTCAGTTTTTAAAAAAATCAATCATAAAAGAGAAAATCAGTGGGACTTAAGATTTTGCTAACAAAGCTTTAGAAAGGACTTTGCTCCCACAGATTTTCTTGAGAGCACATGTCTACATAACGACATGAATCTGGGCCTTAGACATCATTAAAACATTATCCCTTTCCATTATCAGCATTTCATAGTTAAAAGACAGAATTGATTAGGAAGCTAATCAATTTGGGCAGCTCGTGCTTAGGTGCATATTATTTCATTATAATAGTGTAATTCTATTATAATGGTGTAATAAACAGAGTCATGTGAAAATAAGTGACAAATCTATGAAAACCGCTCATAACTTGGCATGATAGAAACTAATATAACGGTACAGACACCAACAGAAGATAGTATATTGGTAACATCAGAAAAAAACAAACTGAACCCGTTCACCCTATTTTGATTTCTAGAAAGCAAAAATTTGAATTCTGAAGTATTATTGCTATAAAGGGAGTTGGAGCTCAGGCAGTTAAAAACCTAAATGGGATTTTATTAGCAACAAAAATACGTTTGGCACGTGTTATGCCAGGGATGTGTTGATATCAGGCATATGGTCTTTCCTAGCCTGTGAAAAAGGAACAGCTGTTCCACCATGTCCAGGCTGTAAGCTGAAAGGATGACAAAAAGCATTGAAGAAACACTACTGCAGTTGTCCTTAGGCTTACTAATCAAAAAGCCAGAAATAGAAGAGATAAGGCAAGCGCTAGATGAAAGCTGAGACAGAATGCACACATGCCCTCAGCTTACGATAGTACACATATATACATAGGTGCATGTACTCATATAAACAGACATCCTCTGATGGGCTCAGAGATAAATCTATAAAGAGAGTTCAGAAATCCTTAGATCTCTAAGACCTCTTAGATCTACTATGCTGAGCTGGTTTATATGGGCCTCTGTCACAGGAGTGGATAAGACACGGATAAGTTACATAAGGTCAACATAGAGTCAGTATGGAAACACCACATATGAGGTGAATCTTCCGTTTTACCAAGGGTTGCTCAAGGTGAGAAACAAGAAACCCCTTCCATTCCCCGGATGTTCACAGCCCACCCCTGCTAAAGGGGATAAATCCTAGGATAAATAGGGCTGACTGAATAAATAAATATAATTCCTGGACACCAGAAGCACTATTAATGCTGCCTCTAAACAACAAGGATATATCAAATCCTCTGGGCCCCATAAAGAATTAAATCTTTATCTGAACCATGTTGAGCTTTCTCTTCCACAGGACAAGAGTTTATTAGCCCATAGTTTGGACATGTGTGATGTCAATTTGCATCCTCTCATGAAAGAAGATGTCATTAGACCTCCATCTTCCATATGTGTGGTTTCCCTAGCTGGGCAGCACTTAAACGAAAAGAGGAGCATGACTATGTTTTAAAAGAAAAAAAAATAAGTGAAACTGCATTCAGTAGGAAGTGCACATATGTAAATGCATCCTGAAGGGTTTGCTTCTAGAGTCCAGTTGCAACTATGCATGGCCATGCTATGCAGTTCAATCAAAACCAAGCACCTTCAGTTACTAAAGGGAAATTAGAAGTTTTAAAGATGATGTCAGCAGAATTTAAGTCCTTCCAAACTAAGAGGTTTCCAAGCCAGCTCAGTCTGGGTCTTTAGGATCGTTATTCTTATGGCAGGCACTTTCGTACCGCTGAGATCCCATTTCCAGTACTGAAATTCTTCTGGAAGACCACATTTATGCTACCAAAATTCAGGCAACTGACAAACATTTCTGAGTTACATGTAGTCATATATGTCGGCTCCACATTTATTTAACAGTGGGAGAAAGGAATATTTAGAGTGCAAGGTAGTCCATCTAGAATTCAGCCCTTCTAAAGACATTAGCTACTCAAAAAATATGGCTACAAATTCCATTTATTAACTACACCTCACTCTCTATTTTTGTTCAATTTCCTTTTCATTGTTTCTAATCATGTTTTTACTCTTATATTTTAGCAGATCAAATTGCAGTGCAATTGCTTCTATCCTCACTACAATTTTCCAGACCTCAAATTCCTCGGTATGATCCACTTTGTTTCTCCTCTGCGAAGACTGCAGGCAATTTGATTTTGTTCTCTGACCTTTATGAATAATTAAGTTTGCTGTCTACCTGATTCTATTGTCCAGTTTACCTTTGCCTCTGCTATTTTTATGAGACATACAGAACTCCTCATAGTATTGCAAGTGCATCTTCATTCATAAATCCCTGGTGCAGGAGCTGGAATAACTTCATTTATGATATTATTGTTACCTGTCTGAGACAATGGTAATATTTTATATTACTGTTAGCCACCGTCCTGAATCTTTTTGATCTCAGTCTATCTCCAGATCCTGCTTCTGCTCAGTATTTTATACCACATGATTACATAGGGCATAAGCACCTTCTCTTATTTTGTGTCTCTAATCTCATTATCTTACACTTCTCCACATTTAATTGCATAAGGCACTTATCTTCCTTTGGGCACATTCTGTCAGAGTCGTCTTGACTTTTTTGCCCTTCTTCTTTCTATTGATTGCCCTTTCCTAGTATGTATCATCAACAAATTTAATTCCCTTGGTGCACATCCCTCCTCCCGGGTCAAAGCAAGTTCTAATACAGAGCTAAATGGTGCTGCAGAGCAGTCTCCCTTTAGAACAAATTGTTACTCTTCCTATGTACCTTTCCCCTTTGGTCTCATAGCCGCTCTTTAAACACTTATATATCTGCATTTACAGCCCATTTAATGACCTTCTAGCATAAATTTCAGTGCTGTACTAACTACAAAACTCTCCTCAAGTCCTTTTAATGCTTCTGGTTCTCTCTTCTTGATTGATCTGTGCATTATTGCTGGTTATCTTCAACACCACGGTTGGAAACTTAGGCTGTATTCTTCTCCAGCATCACTATAATTAAGGTCAGCTCAGTGGAAATGAAGGCAGGGATACAGAAAGTAAACCTGAATTGAAATGAGAAACACACTAATGTACCTGCAACATATGTACGTTTATAACAGGTGAATGACTACAACTACATTCTATATGAAGACTTTATACTATTAAGTTTTATCAGCAGATTGGAATGCCAATATTGTTTGTGACTGGTTTTGGCTAATTAATAATTATTTGCTAATTTAGTTAAAGTCCATTAGGTTTTCCTTTATTTACCTTTCACTTCCTTATATATTTTAAATATTTTGTTGCTTTATCTCTCCGGAGATTTGTAACTATCTCCCATTGTTATATCATTACAGGGGAATTATCAGTAATTTGTCTTTATACATTCGAAAATGCCTTTCTCAGCATTTATCTTTACATATCCAAAGAAGCTATTTTGTCTTCTTCCTACTCCTCAAAAACAAATAAGTAAATGTATTAATAAATAAAATGCTAAACCATCATTCTCTTCCTCTGGTGTTACACTAGAGTCAAAAAACTCTTTGAAATTGACAGAGTGGAATTAACCATTATGTGAATATTCTTGGGGAGTGAATAGGGAAAACTCTGTGAAAGGAGCTATTTTCTTGTAATAATTAACAATCATTTAACAATCTCATGGGTCTGGGCTCTCAGCTGATATAGATTGCTCTGCTGGTTTAAACCAGCTGAGAGTCTGACACATCAAGTCTTTCCTCTATTGCTTATTATTTTACATTGAATCAAAACTGTATTTTACATTTGTGTAGTCAGAGGGAACTGGAGGGATGGGAAAAGAGTAAATATTTAATTTTTATAGCTTCTCGTCTGGGTTTCCACATGACCCTTTCATTTCTGTGTCTCTTTTAGATAGTTACTGCCAGCAGATATCTTACAGTTTTTCTGTACTTACCAAATGATTGCCAAAGCTCTTAGTATTACTCTAATTCTACTTTCTTTGATGTGAGCAAAACATTAACTATTGATTTTAGAATGAGTAGATTTAGGACAAAGCCAAGTACCTTAGGGAGTAGTTGCCACTATCAACACATACATTAATAAATAGAAAGTGACCAGGTTATACTCTTAGTTTTAATGCAGGGTAACTATGAAAGCGGGTGTCTCCCCTAACACAGACCCCAGGCAATGTGGAGGTCTTCTATACAAACAAGTATCCTGAAACATCTTTTTCTTTTTCCAGTTTTCTAAATGCAGACACAATAATCCAAATGATCCTACTTTTCATTACCGCAGGTCATATGTCAGTACTTTGAGGTCCATGAAATTCTGAGGGCAGGATGAGAGGTCAATTCAGTAGCTGCCTATTAGACACTGTTCTGGTGCTTCAGCTTTCAAAGTATTACTATCAGAGATATCAGCAGATCTCCTTCAGTTATAGAAACGTTCTTTGTAAGCACTGATACGACAGGATCAAAATTTAAGCACTCATGTTATAAGAGATAAAAAAAAAGATATTCAGGGACTTAATTATCCTCTTTTCCTCTTCCCATTGCAATGGACTGAGCCTGTAAGTTCACACTGTGCAGATAAATGTTCAACACTGCCAGCTTTCCAATGCTCAGGGAAATTATAGGACACACACATTGAAAATCTCAATGTCTTTTTGAAAGCCTTTTCTAGTGAAAAACTAGTTCTAGAGTAATTGGCAATCTATAAATGTACAGACTAAGTGTCTACGAGTGCTCTCTGTTTTTGTGCTTATAGGAATATACTGAAAAGTGCAAACAAATATTTTCAAGGTATCATTTAAGCTCTGGCTGTCCTCTCTGCATTCTCTGTTAATTCTGAGGATTTTCGTGGTTAAATACTTCCTGCATATATGTCATTTCACATAGTCCATACTAGGGTCTTGTCCTGAAACTAAACTTATCCAGGAGCAGCAGTAGCTGCATGAGGGAATCAGAGGAAGCCGTATCACTCCTGCTATGCACACGACTGGGAAGGCTACACCTGGCATTGCTTATTGGGAGGCTGAAGATGGTCAGTCCTGAGAGGTCTTCCTCTTGCCATGGCAATGCTTTCCATAATAGAAACAACAACTCTTCCAGCCAGTGGATGGCAGATGTTTTTTCACTGTAAATGTAACTTTCTGTGAGTTAGCCCATGTCTGTGACTGCAGTGGTTTCTCCGAACGCTGATTAAAGTCTGAGGGATACTAATTCAGGACTGATAGCTGCCCCTTCTCTAAATGTAGTCAATAAAGGAAAATATATAAACTAATGTAAATCCTCTGTTTCATGCATGTGTAAGGCCACTGCAGCTTGGAGTCCCTTGCTTTGTAATAGCTTGTGAAAAGTTGGAATTTGAGATCGTTGCTTTTAGCATTTTCCTCTGGAAAAAAAAAAAAAAAAAGAAAAAGAAAAAGATGTTTTTTCCTCTTGAAATATTCTATAATTAATCTTTATATCATAATTATATTGCTGGCTCAAATTTACAGGCTTAGACTGTAAATAACAACTGTGAATAAGAATTCAGGACTGGAATGAATGAGATATAAAGCTAATTCTTACCATGTTGAGTGATACATTGCTTCTTGAAACAGCCTGCATCCAGACATATGGGAGAGCAAGCCACTTTAGAGAGACATCTGCATGCATATTGTCTCAGTTCCTGCACATTTTGCAGTTCCCGAGTCTGGGTGACCATGTCATGTTGGCCATGTTCTGGAACTACATCACAATGAAACCTCTTTTTCACAGCGACCTCCTGGCTGCTGTAGAAAGAAAACATTTACCCTTGGCCAGGGCAGTAACTCCAGTAGACTCCAACTGATGCCTTGGTTTAGGTCCTTAGAAAATCAACATCCCATGAAGCAGCCTGGCAAGTCATTGTCAACAGAGCTTAGAGACGCTGTCCTCAGGAACAGTTATTCAACCTGAACAAAGATGGCAGATTTTGGCCCAAAGTCATGATATCATGACTGAATTCATAGAAGACAAGGGAAACATATTCCCTTATTAAACCTAACTTGCCAGTAGTAAGAGTAAAACTCAATACAATTAGTTCCTGAATCAAACTGCCTCATTGTGCGGCTCACAGCACAGTTTCAGAGCTCCTGCCCTGACCTCCAAACTGCAGAATACCAAAGCATGAGGATAGTTGGCAAGCTGTCTAACAATCAGGGCATTCTACTTATGGGGTCTCATGGGATCCCAGGGGATTCCTGATAAAAAGCAAGCTCTTTGGCCACAGCCCAGCACCAAATCCCACGGTTTGACTGCCTGGTGAAGTATGACCTGATAGATTGGGTGCTCTGTAGAGGAAGAGAGAGAACTGCCAGATTCACTCTGCAGCTGCAAGATCATTCCTCGCCCCTGCATTTCTGTGCAGGTAATCTTTCTGAAACCTCTTGATAAAAGGATGGAGAATTTACAAGAAATGAAGAGACTGAGCGTTCTTTTCACTTATCTCCCAGGGCTCCACCCAGACTCACTGCACTGTTTAATAGAAAGAAGTAAGCTAGTCTTGACTAAGCCTATACCAATCATAAAACCAAGAAAAAACAATTGACCAAAATGCAACTGCCAGTCACAGTTGGTTCCCTGGATTGCTCCCAGGCTGCTCACCTACACACTACCCTTAATCATGACATCTTTTATAGTTGCAGGCCAGTCTCTACACTAAGTGAGAATAACATTGTGGTGTTGTCATTTATTTTCATAATCCTTTGTCCTTATATTAAAGCGTCTTTTCAGGTGGATTTGTTCTGCCATATCTGCATGCAAAATTTATAAGCATACAATAATGTTTGTACTTCCCAAGCTGTCAAAATTATATCAGGACAAAAATTCCCCAAACAAAATGCACATACTTTTAACGCATCATAGGGTCTCTGAAACAGTTTAGACTCTTTTTCCCACCTTCTGTTTAGGTTCTGTTTAGAATTTACAGTTTTTTTCTCTCACATCTGAGAGATTCAAACTGTGGCACCTGATTCATGTGTGACTGAATGATAAAGACAAGAGTAAACAAAATAGACACACTTCATAGGCAGGGGGTGAAACATAGCTTCTTAGTAGGGGATTGATGTTCTACCTGGTTATTACTGACTGCTTCTGCAGCAGTAAAGGAGTTGGTCCCCAAAGCAAGTGATATTGCAATCCATCAGAGATTGTCTTTTTATAGGATGACAATAGCTTGCCTGCTCCAGAGCATGGCACATTGGAGTATTGAGTTATCTTCGAGTACAGGAACTGAAATAACTTTGGAGGACTCTTGATGGAGCATGGAATTCAGCTTGGGGTGCAGCCTGAATTCATACTATCTTGTCAGGTTCAGAACCTGAAGCAATGTGTCACCTTTTCAACAGTGTCCACACTTCATTTTTGAGGGAAAGAGTTGGAAGCAAGCCCAAGAGCCAGCTAAACTTCTGCGTGGGTGGTCAGGGGATCATAGCTTGGAGCATCCTAGAAGTTAAGATACTTAACACCAGAAATGGAAGCCAGTGTAGATTCTTAAGAAGTGAATATTAATAAAGTTACACCATCTTGCCAGGACTAACTGAATTTAACTAAGAAATTCAAATTTTGTTGTAGATGGCTTGGGCTTACTCATGATTCAATTCAGAGACACAGGGACCTTTCTCTGGGAGTTGCTGTAACTCTTTTCTTATAACAGAGGAAGACTTCAGTCTCTGTTACCTAAACTCCTGGTGCTGGCTTTCCAGTGGAGTGGCTCAGACCATGTAGTACAAATCCTGTTAATGCCTGAACACAGATCACAATTTTTGCAGGAGATTTGGTACAAATTTGGTACAAATTTCCAGCTAAGTTTTTTTAACTTGTCATTATTTTCCAGTTGAAACATATTTTCTTATTATCCTTTTAAGTGCTTTTAGTTAAAAAGTAATGTCATGGAACAGAAAGAAACTAGTGCCTGAAAACTGGAGCATTTAATTCCAATGGATTTGTTTCCTGTTCATCTATTTTTTAAATGAATTATACTAATAGATGCAGTTTGCAAACGTTCTTTACAAACACCAGAGAATCCATACAGGCGAGATGTTACAAACGTTCAAAATGTGGAAAAACTTGAGATTTATGGTTTGTACCTTGTTAAAAACATGTAAATCCACATAGAACAGAAACCTTAAGTGAGGAGCATTTCCTTTAGTGTCTGTTAATGGCTGAGGTCAAGTAAGAGATTTTACCTAGAACAAACACAATGACAAAATAATTCTCTTCTTGACTATCTATTTCCATATGACCTGTAGCTCTGAGACCTCTAATCTCTTCCAAATTTGT
Source organism: Baryphthengus martii (assembly GCA_013396935.1). Classification (NCBI taxonomy): domain Eukaryota; kingdom Metazoa; phylum Chordata; class Aves; order Coraciiformes; family Momotidae; genus Baryphthengus; species Baryphthengus martii. The sequence continues at coordinate 139,226 of VWZK01001545.1, forward strand.
TTTAAACTGGCCAAGGTTTCAAAAGTCTTCATGCCGACAAGAGTGCGTGCATAAACACACACAAATGATATTCTATGGGAGGAAAACCATTTCTAGTTTCAGCTTTAAAGGTCATCTGCACTTATACCCAAACACATATTATTTTGTAAATAATAGTGAAGGGAGGGAATCTTACACGGGAAACGTTTAAGGAACACAGATCCAATAGCAGTGTTTAGAGAGCTGCTTGATAGCTTTTCATGTTGCTGAAAGTTGAGATAGTCTTTGGGTAATTGGTGACTTGCCAGCTGGCATCTGTAACAGACATTTGTTTGTTCACAGCACTTCAGCAGCTTGCACCACAAGTTGGACTACTCTGAAGTATCTGGTCACGTGAGAAGTGGTGTACTTCTTTGTTTTGTACGTGTCACATGGCATGACATTGTTACATTACACTCCACAGTAAGCTGAGATGACAGAATAAAATATTTGTGTTTAAGCATGTGTAACAGAACGAAAAAGAGGAGATGTATAATACATTAAAAGAAAAATAACCTTCCGACTGTGGCTGTGAAGTGGAAACATTACCTCTGTGTCTGGATATGCTAGAATTATTTGTTTACAACTTTTTGCTTAGATCAGCAACTGGTAAAGGTATTTGGGTAAAAGGGGTGAAAACTCATCTGTTCTTTGAAAGGGTTCATTCTGATCAGAATGACAATTAAAATATACTGTTATCATTTTAGAAGAGAGAGTTCCTTGAATATTTGCACACTTTATACTTCTCTGGATTTGTATCACCAAACTGAGAAAGAGTGAACATTAGGGAGTGCGGTTTGTCTCATTAGAGCCTAATTCAGTATGGTACATCATTCCTGTGCCACTCTATTATTCCTGTTCTATAACCTTGCTCTTGTAGCTCTTGATCTAATCGCTAAGGATCCAGAAATAAAGGAGGAGATTCTTCACTGGATTAGAACATATAGATATGAATGGTATGAGTGCTAAAGGCTACATAAACAGGAGAATATCAAAGTTAAAGGCAATCTTTCTCATGTGACCTATCCCGAAAACCTGGCCTTGACCTTTGAGTCACTGATGAAGAAACTAGAAGAAATGAAGGTGTATTAATCACATTTGTGCTATTTCACAGACCAGTGCTTGTAGAAACAACACAAAATTTAGTCTGGCGTCTATGAAAACAGCCATAAATTACTTCCAAGGCAATTCTCTGGTCAATAACTTCACTCATGTAGGTTAGGAAAGATTTATTTTTATGTTTTTTTTATGGGAAGAAAGTCTACAGAACTGTGAAGAAGCATCTTCTGTTGTTCTTCTTCTTGCTGTTTTTCTCTATTTTCTGTTATGTCCCCGTAGTTGCTTCTTCATGATCCTGAAGTTGTCCTGTAGATACTCATGTTATTGCAGCACTATTTAAAAGTAGAGCACAAGCCTTAGCTAGTTCTGGTGAGGCTTCTGGTGAGGCTTGGAACCACTTCTGTTCAATATTTTTATCAATGATTTGGATGAGGGGATCGAATGCACCCTCAGTAAGTTTGCAGACGACAGAAAACCAGGTGGGAGTGTTGATCTGCTTGAGGGTAGGGAGGCTCTACAGAGGGAGTTGGATAGGTTAGACCAATGGGCTGAGGTCAACTGTATGAGCTTCAACAAGGCCAAGTGCCAGGTCCTGCACTTGGGCCACAACAATCCCATGCAACACTACAGGCGTGGGGAAGAATGGTTGGAAAGCTGTCTGGAAGAAAAGGACCTGGGGGTGCTGATCAATGGGCGGATGAATATGAGCTGGCAGTGTGCTCAGGTGGGCAAGAAGGCCAACATCATCCTTTCTTGTGTTAGAAATGGCATGACCAGCAGGACCAAGGAGGCACTTGTGTCCCCATACTTGGCATTGGTGAGGCCACACCTTGAGTACTGTGTTCAGTTTTAGGCACCTCGATACAAGAAAGACATCGAGGTGCTCAAGTGAGTCCAGAGAAGGGCAACAAGGCTGGTGAAGGGCCTGGAGAACAAGTCCTATGAGGAGCGCCTGAGCGAACTGGGAGTGCTTAGACTGAAGAAAAGTAGGCTGAGGGGAGACTTTATTGCTCTCTACAACTACCTGAAAAGATGTAGTAGAGAGGTAGGCACTGGCCTCTTGTCACCAGTAACTAGTGACAGAACGAGAGGGAATGGCCTCAAACTGCACCAGGGGAGGTTTAGAATAGACATTAGGAAAAATTTTTTTGTCGAAAGGGTTGTCAGGCGTTGGAAGAGACTGCCCAGGGAGGTGGTAGAATTGCCATCCCTGGATGTGTTTAAAAGCCATATAGATGTGGTACTTGGGGACATGGTGTAGTGATGGACTTGGTAGAGTAGGGTAAATGGCTGGACTTGATGATCTTGAAGGTCTTTTCCAACCTACATGATTCTGTGATTCTGTGATTCAGACCAGTCATCAAATCCACCTCAGCAACTTTAGCCCCATTTGGCCATTTACTATAAGTTTCCTTCAAGCTTTAACTCCAAGGATATCTACACTTACAATGCTGATGGCTCATTTTAACAAATCTAGATAATTTTACATGTGTTGCTTTTGATAGTGGCAGCACAGCATTTGGAGCAGTTCAGGTTAAGGACTATTATTTGCTCCTGTTGCTATCTGCTACAGATTCTTGAGGTTACCTGTTCAGTGGCTTTGTATGCCAGAGGTTGTTGGAAGTACTCAGGTATTTTTCCTCTTGATGACTTCACATGAAAGTTTACGTGTTGGTATCCAAAATATACATTCAGTCCTTCCATATGATTTTGGTAGAGGTTACAGATCACAGACAGTACCTGAGTTTCTCAGCTGGTAATAAAGTTTCTTTATCAAAAGCCAGTAATTTAAAACAGAAAATGCTTTGAAAAATTGTTGAGTTTCTTGTCTAATGCCATAGCAGATCATCATCTCCTTCAGCCTCATGTTGACATGTTTTGGTGCTATATATCTCTATTCCTGTAAACTTGTGAATTCAGCAAGTTCTGTGCCCTATATTCAATGTTATCCCTTCCTTGAGCTCTGCTTTGACTTGTAACAGGTTGGATAGAACAACACATCATTGTCTTCTTTGTATAGTGTTGCTTCTTGACACATGGGATTCAAGCATACTTGTTTTAATTTTGAATGCTCCATAAGTCATTGCATTTTGCATAGTTTGTTTGGATCTCAGATTGATACCAGTGTGGTTGGTCTATTGAGAAGATGAAAAGAACAAAGATTTGGAGTATTCTGGGATTTTCTTGCTGCCTGGCAAATTTTATGTTCATTATGTATTTACATTTTAGAAGGAAAAGATTACTTATGAGAACATGATAAGACACAAAGTACAATGCTACAGTCCCTTGGATTTGGGTTGATATGTTCCTCTTCTAGGCTTCCCTGCTGCTCATTCCATTCTTTGGTTGTCGCATCTACTTTGGCATTAATGTCACCCATCACAAAGTGTAAGTCGTGTTTTGGTATTCTGTCAATCACACTTTTGAGGCAATTGTAGAATTTGTCCTAGTCACTGTGTTCCTCTGTCAGAAAACATCTCTGTATGATTGATGTCTTTAGGAACCTGGTTTGGAATCTGGCATATATGATATGCTGGCTGATAGCTCCCCAGCCGAAGAGTGATTTTTCCACAAAATCTGTCATGGTGAATGCTATCCAGTTTGCATGTTCCTTGTCACACAGATGGTTCAGCTTTCAGTGGGCTCAGAGTGCCCTATTATTTAATTTTAGCAAGGTTCATAAAAAAGAAATAAAGAAGAGAACATCAATGCCCTTTGCAAAGACTTGTAAGATTGTGGAGGGAGAGGTACAAGAACCCTTCTCTGAATATTAGCAAGACAAACCACAATATCTGGATGTTTACATTGCTTCAGATGTTCCTAGGACCATGAGAGCAAGCAGATAACCATACAACAATTGTATTAGGTAGCTGGTCAGATTGGCCAGTTTGGTGTGAATATTTCTTTTCTTTCTGAGGTAGTGCGCTGTTACAGAACTCTTGAGGACGGTAGGACCCCTGCATCTAGTGCTACTGTGGATAGAACAGCAAACTTTGCCAAAACAGAGAAATAAAAAAGAACATCATAGACTCTGAAAATATTGGCATGATATGGAAATACTATGGGATTTGGCTTAGAAAAATGTGAGTGATTGCATTGTAGATAATAATTATTTGAAACACGACTCAATATGCAAGTGAAACACAGAAAGCAGTAAGACTGAAGAAAACATGGAGTGGAAAGCATACTGTACTAAACAGGAGCTTTTCGTTGTTACAGTGCTGGAATAATCCTGAATACTCCTTTAGACTGTCTACTTAAAGACATTCTTTTTCCAAAGGAACTTCTGTGAGTTCTCCTTGGAAAACTGAAGTCAATCCTGGCCAACCATCACTTAGCAAGAAAGACCCTGCCAATTTGAAGGGAACTTGGAGGAGCAACACAACTGGTGTGAAGTTTGAGTGGACTGCGGCATAGACATAAATATATAAACTACTGCTTGGTTAAGAAGTGACTAAAGTGATAGGCAGAGTGAAGGAAAATAGGGGTATGGCATAATATTAACATATCCATTTATATGTATATAGACATCAAGGAGGAAGCTTTTCCTGGAACAAGTCCAGAGAAGGCCCATGAAGATGATCAGGGGCTAGAACACCTCCCCTATCAGGACAGACTGAGAGAGTTGGGGTTGTTCCCCTGGAGTACAGAAGGTTCCAGGGAGTCCTTATAGCAGCCTTCTAGTACCTAAAGAGGACCTACAAGAAAGCTGGAGAGGGACTTTTTACAAGGGCAGGTAGTGATAGGATGTGGGGCAATGACTTTAAACAGAAAAGGGTAAACTTAGATTAGATATAAGGAATAAAATCTTTTCTGTGACAGTTGTGAGACACTGGAACAGATTGCCCAGATAAACTGTGTGTGCTCCATCCCTGGAAGTGCTCTAGGCCAGGATGGATGAGGCTTTGAGCAGCCTTGTCAAGCGGAAGGTGTCCCTGACCATGGCAGGGGTGCTGGAACTAGATATCTTTGAAGTTTCTTCCAACCCAAACCATTATGTGATTCTACGATTCTATAATTATTGTGCATTTTGTAATTAACACAAATGGCCTGGCACTAAATAAAACCCTTAAAATGGCTATCGCAAAAACTTGGTTTTTGTTAAGCTGTGAAAATTTCTTCTAAGGGAAGTAAAAAGGCCTTTAAAAACTGAAATGTACCCAGCACTGACAAAAATATCTCATACTAATATGGAGACAAACTGGATGATCTTTGGACTCTTTCATCTCTAGTGTTTCAGATTTTGGTATCAATGCATATTTAGTATTAACCTGGTTTAGTTTTCTGTTCTTATTGTGGTAATCTTTGGCCTGCTTTGCTTTCCGAGTAGGAACTCATGTAATATATTCAGTATCAATGTAACATTCAGCCAATCTTCTTCTTATGCCTTGGGCTGTTTCTTTAGATCGCAGAACGAAGAATGTTTTTAAAAGTGTAAAAAAAAAATAAAAATTGGAAGCCAGAAGTGGAAACAAATTATCGATCTTCCTATTTTATGTTAGCTGTGAAATATTTCTGGCTTTCCTTAGTGATATGTTTTGTGTTTTTAAAATAAATATCACTCAAAAAAAAACCAAGAAAATCTGCTTGTCTAGAAAAATAGACTAGTTTATTTCAGAAGATATGGAAAACCTATAAATATAATGTTCATTACAGTCTCTTCAGCCGGCAAAAACAAACATCCTAGAGTTTTGGCATTATTTTTGACAATACTAATATAATTGACTAGGGGATGGGGTAATCTAACAGCAACAGCTTTGGCACATTACAGTGAAGCCAAAAAAATGGGAACAGTTAGTTAATATCCACAGCCTAACCTTCCTATAAGCGCATTAACTCCAGAACCTCTGTCACTCATGAAAAATGTTCAGGGAGAATTTCATCACAAGAGGAAGAACACGAGCACGAGCAACATGCTGGTCTGCAGCTCAGCAAAGCCAAACTCAGATCCCACTATCACCTCTGACCTTATCCATGACCATGGGGATATTGCGCTGCCGGTGATTTATATCTCCTGCCTCCAAATGATCCGTAATAATTCTTCATTTCCCCCATCCTGAAATACCATCTCCTGTCTTTTCCTGAGCAAAAGCTGTGTTCACAAATGCACCCCCCAAATCCTGCCAACAGTTGGATCAAATCTGCTGGCTGGCAATTAGCGTGTTTTGTTGGGGACATGGCAATGCTGGCTCTGCCTGCGGGTGCTGTGCTGTGCCTGCCAGCAGCCAGTGTTGTGGGAAGGCGTGAAAGCATCACAGCCACCACCGCTCCTGCCTCACCAGTTAGAGGGTACCTTGCAGTTTTCTGAGCTGAGGAGTCTTATGCTTTTCCTGGAAATAAGCTATGTTGTCCTAATGTCAGGTTTTTATGTCACTATAGCTGGGAATAAAGATGGTTAAAAGGCGAGAGGAAAATGTATGGTCTGCAGTTTGTGTGGTTCTCCTACGTGCAGTCTCTGACAGCTAAAAAGGATTTGAATGGAATTAGCAAATTTTTAGAATAAAGCATTTTTTTTCCTCAGGTCTACCTCTTACATATTACTTGTGGTGACTTGCAATACACTATTTCACATCTCTTTTTGCAAACACTGCTGTTAATATCTGTTGAGCTCGCTGTATTTCATTTTAAATGAAAAAGTACCAAGTCCTGCAGTCCAACTTCCCCTTTGAGGTAAGGGTTAGAAATCCTAATTTTCTGGTTATCTGTAAAAACAGCCCCTATCAGCCACGATTTTCATCTTCAGAGTCACTCTCCAGCCTCTAGTGATTCAAACTAGGCACCTTGTCTTCCTATTTTCCAGGAGTTTTTGACATCATGTAAAAAGAGAGGAGAGGACATGTTTGACTAAAACTCACATTAATAAACTAAATAATTTTTATGAATAGATTGGATGAAATACTGTAATATTTTGTGTCTTGACCATAAACCTTTAAGCTGACCTCAATGATCATGAAGAGCCACTATTGGAACAAGGCCTGGGATCTTAGTATTTCTAATGTAATTGACATTAATTAGGTCCTATATTGTGTATTAAAAATAAGAGACTGTTAATGTAGTTTGAAGAATTTGTGCATTACTAGGGATGCCATTATATGTGTAAACTACATGCAGCATGTTTTTTTATTGCTGTTTCCAAATTGACTTTAGGTGAAAGCACAGCTGGGTGCTTAACACAGTGGTGCGGAGGAAGCGAGCATTTAAATATTCAGCTCCCACTTTTTGAAAATTGCACTGCAATTTGGAAAGTGCATTCTCTCTTAGGAAAATTAGGCCTTAAAGTCCTCCTGCAGATGACTGACAGTGCCAGCTTTCCAACAGTCTTCCATTCCTCTGATCACTGGTTAATTCTCCATTTAGATGGCATGACTAAATTTCATATTGTCTGCTCACACAGCAAGGAAAATACTTTCTGTTCTGTCTTTGTGGAGACATTAAGCACAAAAAAAAAAACACCTCAATTTTTTCATTAAAGACCTTTTCTTCCAAGATCACATTTGTAAATAAAGGCCTGAACCTCCACTCACTGATTTCGTTAGCAGTGGCCGAAGGATCAAGCTATAGAAAATCTTGGCTTTTGAAAATCTACATGCAGAGCGCAACGTTGGAATTTGATCTGTTTTTAACAGAGATACTGGCTTCCTCAGCTATTGTCTTTCAACGGCTCAGATTAGATAGCACTTGCTTGTAATAGCAGAAGTTACCTAAGTTTGGTGAACAACTAAGGCCATAATTCTGACCAAAGAAGCAGCTTTCCTTCCCGCTGCTCCTGACTGAACATCTGTATGCCTTACGTTGCCTTTGTCCTCCTGTTGGTGCAAGCAATCACACAGCTGCATGTAGAAACATCATAAGACATCAAAATTGACTAAGAAAAAAAGGCTGGCTTTTTAATCAGAGAAACTTCATGATCCAGTCCATGCCATGGCTGCAAAAAGCCATCAGTGCAGATGCAAGAGAGGATGTGTGACTATGGAGCTAAGTTTGGAAGGAAGTTGAGCCACCTTCTCTGGTAGAAGCTTGGATTTAGACTGACTTTGTCTGACCATGAAGCCACTCTTTAATGGTGCAATTTCATGCTGTGTTGACTGTGACTTAAATGCAGAAAGGATGGTTCCGTTCTCTTTTCCTTTCCTTCCATTTCCAAGGTCCCTGGTCCACTGAGTGACCATGTGGTGACCTGGATCAACTTGATGAACTGCTGGAAAGCTAATCGACAGTCCATAACTGGACCACTACACAGCTGCACAGCCCTGGGAAGAGTCAGAATGGAGACAGCATGTGGTGGGAATAAGTTGCAAATGTGCCGGTCAGCAGCAGCTGCACTTAAAACAGATTCAGTGCAGAGTTGATTCACACTCTTGAAAAGCAAAGCTGAGCTCAAATCGTTTCTACACTGGATGATAGCTACCCCAAAGATGTTTTAGCTGTTCACCTCTTCCCTATCTAGATAATCTCAGTGCATTTCTTGTGTCAAGGTAGCACCTTTATTTTAAAGAATGTTACGCTCTCTTTCATCATCTGCCCAACAGGGTTTTGTGCTGGATAGAGCAAGGTGTACATGGAGTCACTTCCTTGATTTTTAGATGTATCTGATCCTCCAAGACACTAAATTATGTTTATACCCACTATAAGACCACTTTGTGCTTGCTGGAATGGTGCTTGTGAGCCCCAGTAGAAAATGGATTTAGATATTTCCCAGCATATTTCTCTACTGATATCCAGATACATTTTGGGATTTTACTCACTTTATTATTTCAGATGATCGATGAGTTCAGTGGTATTTGAGGAGCCTCACATCCCTCTCTACTAGACAGGAGTCATCATTTGTTTTCTTTTGAAGAGGACCTGTATAAGGATTCTTATCAATAAAACTTTCTAAAATAAAGGAGGGTGACAAAGTTCAGCTGAAGAGGGCTCCTTTATTGACAGAGGTAGCAAACAGAGAACACCAAAGTCTCAGTAAATAAATGCCCAGTAATTGACTTAAAGAAAAAATTTAAAAAGTCTTCTAACAAGCCATATCATTAGCAATACAAAACCATTCTTCTTTGTTGTTGCTATTGAGATTTTTTTTGTTATTCCCCTCCTCCTTCCCAGTTCTAATTCAACCTTTTTTATTTCACAAGATTTTGCAGGCACAAAAAGCCTCCATACACCAAAGTGAGTATAGAGTGGCTGGGACGAGGTTCTGTCGAGGGAGAGAATGGGACACTTAGCGTTAGTAGGAAGCGCTGCGCACTTAGAGATGAACAGCTTTATTTTAATCCTTTCATCTAGTTCTTTAGCTACTTTTTGTTTCAGCTGCCATAAACACTTGCTGTGGAGCCAATGTGCCGTATTGAAAGGATTTTTTTTTTTTTTTTTTT
>VWZK01001545.1:148697-191451 GCA_013396935.1 Baryphthengus martii
TTTTATTCCTCTCATTTCTGTTGAAATCTGACACTCAAAATTGGAGATAGGAGCAGAGATCAACAAACCCTGTCAGCTCTTGTCAACCCAGGTGTAACAGTGTGATCTTCTTAAATTGCTGCTAATCTGCGAAAGATCTCTTTATCTGCAGTCTCCATCATGCTGTTTGCTCACATTTGGTTAACACTTTAAATTTCCCTTTTGGAGGTGTCACTGTTTGCCATTTAGCAACTAAGAAGAACTGTGAGAGCAGCTTAAAGCACATGGATTTGGGAAGCTAGAAAAGCTGATTAGCTATTCAGAGAGAATAATCTTATTGAAAGTAGTAAGAGCTGTATAAAGAATGCTTTTCCCTTTCCCCGTAACAATCTTCTAATTATGTTGTCAAGCTTGCTGTCGTGTTCTCCCCCTGTGCCATTAAGAAACCGTTTTCTAAGTTAAGAAAGAGATTTCCAGATCGTGATGATGTTTGCTGATTTTTTTTTTTATTGTTTAAAGAAATTGTGTATATTAAACCAAACATTAAAAAATGATTCATGTGCAGCATAATTATCTCAGATGAGACGTTCAAGGCTGTGATGGTGGCAAGAGAGTCAAGGAGGTGCTCGGCAGGAGGGGGTTATTCTTCCATATCAGTGCCAGGGGATTTCACATCCATGACTGGAATCTGAGTCTAGTAGGAACCTTTGTGACGAAAATGTAGTCACCAATCGATAGTTGCTCCAGAGGTCAGAAGCAAGGCCATCAGATATCTGCAGCGACAGATTTCTGAGCAAAACTCACCAATGTTTTTTTGCAATGGATGGACAAGTCCGGCGGTGCTCTGATCCACTCTTTTATTTTTATACTATCTGTATTTTGATGAGAAGAATAGAAGCCTAACTTTTAAATATTTCCTTCAAATTTTATGCCAGTACAACATGGATCTGTTCACTAGTGTATGTCCAACAGCATGTTGGTGCACATGTGGTATCATATAGTTAAAATGAAATGCACTAGTGGACAAACAAAACGCAGACCTGCTCAATGGTCTTCTTGTTTCCAATTAATGGCATAAATATCACCTATCTATCTATGTACAATGTTTTGGAGTTGACAGATCTGCATTTTCAGATAAAATCATAGTCTTTTGCCCAGTCAGACAGAATACACTTTTCTTTCATATGGACACATTCTATGTACTGTATTAGCAAGGACAGTATGTACTACTGTGAAACCAAAATCATGGCCATGCTGAATTTGATAACAAAGCTGATGCTAATACTTAACATAGAATTTGCCTGTATCAGTGGAAAGCTAGGTAAGTGTCAAAGACTTGACAAGCAGGAAGAACCTGATATATATTTCATATATTTCATATATGAAATATATATCTGTTACTGGAGAGAGCAGAGCTTCACTTTCATAAAGTATGCATTTACAGTGGGAATCAATTTCTGCTGAGATTTTTCTCTTTTTTTTTTTTTGGTCTTCTGAGGCACTATAATTACAATGGAAACCACTTGCCAAAAGTAATTGCTGTTTTCAGACCAAATGTCATCCTAAAAAGTATGAATTTTACATAGAATTTTTTTTTTTTTTTTGGTCAGCACTGTATTCAACAGAGCCTCAATAAGCTAACTCTGTCACACACTCTTCCAGCATGTGACCTCCACATCCATGAGGCCCATATCTGCTCTTCATAGAGTGTTTTATCAGAGCAGGTTTTTGATCTGTACTGTACTCAACTCACATGTACAGTGATACTGATGCTGCCTGACTCATGGGCAGGTTGCATGGGACTGATGCTGCCTGAGTTCTGACCTTACTTTCAATGGTAAAAGTCAGTATTCTTCCCATATAAAACATCTCCATTGCTTTAATTACTATGAATGGCTAATACAACGAATTATGTCCGGTTCTGAATTGCTTAAAGCTCATGAAACTCAGTGAAAGAAAAGTGCCACAACCTGATGGTAAGCAATAGCTGAAGGGTAGATGATCTGGGAAATAATGCAGATTGCCTGTGCAGTTTTCATATGACCTTTGGCCATTCTATCCGCTGATGTGTTCAGGAATACTCTGCAAAAGTGTCATCAGGCGCAGCAGTAACATAACAGGCGTACTTCAGCCTGCGTACAATTTGACGTTGGAAGGTATGGGAAGCATCTTTGAAGCTGATAGGTATATTGGATGTCTTCCATTCAGGGTAAGAGAAATAATTGTGTTCTTTCTTGTAGTTGCAACAACAGGAGATCACATTTAGTGTTCACTCTCTTTCAGAACTTTTCTGCAGTAAACATGCTGCCATACAAACACACACTTTCTGATTCCTATTTCACCTTTCATTTGTTTCCTCTTGCCTCCCTCCTCAGGGATGCTATTGAGAGCTCTTCCTGCAAAGGAAGACACAAGCTTTTTCTGATCATTCTAATATTCTGATCATTCATAAGCTGTATCATTCTTGACCCAGAGTATATAATTAATTTTGATTATCCACAATTTATGCATGTCTCCAATGAATCATAACTTTTATACATAACCTAGGTTTCTCACAATTATTGCACTCCAAGTCCCCAAGATACAGGAGGATGCAGTTTCTGATTTGAAGAGCTTGCTTTCTAATTTGATCCAAGACAGAGGTGAGCATGAATGAGGAAAGAAGGAGAGAAAGTAGAAATAATGGGTTCCTACTCATTACGTAGGTTAGTAATGTCACAGCTTGATGATTCTGAATAATTTTCAAGTATCCCTTTTATAAATGAATAAATAATGACTGCTGTCATTATAGAGCTGTTCCACCATTACTTTTTGGCTGAGTTCCTTAAGTATCTCTTACAGAAGTGGGTTTTGAAGAGTAAAGGGACAGAAGGGAGAAGAAAAAGAGAAGATACCATGTTTCCATGTGCATGAAGTAACACAGAAAATGAGTGTAGGCAAGTCTTCCTAAGGACCTGTCTGTGGGCTTCTTGTCTCAGCTTATCTGGGAAGCTGGAACAAAGATGGAAGTTGATAGTCCCCAACACCAGAAGACAGGGACAAGGGGCTAAGGGACAGAAGAAGGTTAAAAAAAGAAGGCCATTATGGACTTACTGTTGCACTCAACACCTGCACATGTGAATGAAATCCAAGTAAAGTGCCGAAAGGAAAAAGACTAGATAGGAGCTAGAATTTGGTGAACCTCATACCAGATTACTGCTGGAGGTTGAGCTGAGGGCTTAGAACAACATTATCCACGCATATGTGCCTGTGGACAATGTTGCTATCAACCTTAACTATGAAGAAGATTAATTTCAGCTAACTGTAGTCATCCAGAAGTCAAGTGTCCAATCTAAACTCTGAAGATAAGCAGCAGCACTTCCAGAGCAATATTTATACCTTATTGAAAGTAGGTTGCAGTCATCAAGAACAGAACTGAACAATGAGCCCTCTGTTTCTGCAGGATAAGCTACTTAAACTTGCATGTGCAAGTAATTGCTTTCATTCTTATATCGTCTGTGTTTTTTCCATGATATGCAGAGGAACATAAGGAAGTGTGCTGTGTGTCAGATTTTAGGATTTGGTCTTTTTTGCTAGATGACACTATGTAGAGTCCATTCCAATTGTGTGTATTTTACACACAGTCAGTAAATATCTCTCTCTGTTTCTTGTGGTTACAAAGAGAAAGTGTCAGTTAAAAGAAAGTTAACATAAATAACTGTAGTTTTTCTGAGATAAAATACTTTGTGAAATAATTTGCATCAAAAATTACGACTGCAGTTAGACAGATATCTGGGTATTAATATTCCATTACGAACTAACTTCAGAAGAGGCCCCAGGAGGTACTACAGCTATTTCTACTTAAAAAAAAAAATCCTGCAAATGAGATATCTTCCCGTTTGAAGACCCAGCCTATACCTGCATTTTGCATCAGTATTTCCTAAAGGTTACGTCACTGTGAGAAATCAGCAGAACATCTCCTACTCAGCTGGTTGTTCCCATGGGCCTGTTGTGCTTTGTGATCCTCCAGGAGGATCAACCTCCAGGAGCACCAACCACTGCCTTCACTCTGGGTGCAGCTTCCTATTCTGAAGGGTTATTTCAAAATGGCAAGTCATAGCAGAGATGAAAGGAGGAGGGGAGAAAAGGAGAGGCAACCTTTGCAGTGTCCAACAGCTCTCCCCTGGACTGGTCTTACCAAATGAATGTGGCTCAGAGCAAGGTCTAAATGAAAGTGTCAGGAGGTGGGAAAGTTCCTGTTGTACTTTGCAAGGAAAGTCTTAGAGTGTTGCAGGGATGTAACGCACCAGACTGGAGCTTAGTCTTTGTTCCTAAGGTGAACCAAAATCCCTTTAAACCTAAAGGACTCCAGCAGAGGTATGTCACCAAGGAGCTGGGGTTAGTCCCAGTTGGAGTGTGCATGCCTGAAGCACTATCTTTCCTGGTGTTTGCTTTTAATTTTTATGTTGAAGAACAATGAAATACACACTTCAGCCTAAGCATCTTTGTCTTACCTACCGATGTTTTCTTTGCAGAATGTCCATACTTTGTTTGCTTTCTTCTGTGCCTCATCTCTTTTGCTGGACCAACCTGTAGCTACAAGTTGTAGCACTGGTATATTAGAGGGTACATGAATCCAAATGGGGCGATGAACTCAGTGGAGTAGATGGAATATGCTTTGGGAGGTTATGGTCAGAAAAGCTTAGAAACCATCCTTTGCAGTATGTCTTTGTATAGTCAAAGTCCACTGTTTAGGAGTATAGAGTTCTGTTCTATATTCTCATTAGGAATATAGTATTATTAATATGAACTTAATGAATGAGCTATAATTAATTAACCAGTTTACATGAAGGTTATATATTTTCTAGTTGATGTAAAAAAAAACCAACCCTCTTCATTTTTGACTTTCTAGTTCCACTGTCCAAAATTAGAGCTATTAAATCATGTTTCCTTGGTGCCTTCTCAGCCCTCTCACCAGCACTGGTATCTGGCTACTGATGGTCAACTCCAGATTCTGAGTATTGGAGATGTAGTGGAGATGGAATGTAGAGGCTAATTCACTATAAAAAACAACTACATTTGGTCACCCCAAGTAATCTCTAGGGGTTTTTTTACTGTATGTTCTCTGTATGAGAGCTTAAAAAACCTTCCTCTCGTGTAGACTCTTGCATTGCAGACACCCACAGGTAGGTGCCTGATTATGAAGCTGAACACTATTCATAAATTCAAAAAATTGCCTCCAGCTTTTCATATAGAGCAGCTGCTGCAGGTAGATAATCTACTTGAATGAGGTAGAGAATATTTTCCCTAAGCCACTTCTCCTATTGCTTCTTAGTCACTGTCAAACAGCAAAGTGATCTTCCCGATGTCATGAAATGAACAGGTTAAAGTTCAACGTCATTAAAAACTATCTTCATGCTTTGTTTTTGGTCAGGTCTTCTGGTAGAAGTAGGATAGAGTTTTGCTTTTCTGTGTAAACACAAACCAAACCAAAACTGACCCACATTTCAAAGGAATGGCACATAATTCTTCAAGGCTTTTCTTTGTCTCCAATTGAATTTTGCTGCTCAACCTCAAGGGAGCATCTAGTATCATCATGTCTCTGTACAGCTGGACAGGTTTTGGTGGTTGAAATTTCTCACTAAATGAAGTGGTGAACATTATACAAACACTGGAAAAAGGGAGAGAGATCAGTAAAACTTGAATTAGATTGATGCATGCCAAGTCTTGTCATTCTGGTAGAATGTGTCCTAATTGTATCCCTGTACCAAACTAATATATTCATAACCTTCTAACATCATATCAAGTATATCTTCCATGTGTGTTTACAGACTAGCTTGTTGTCTATCTTCATTAAGTAATTATTCTCAAGATAATTCAGTGATGGGAGTCATATGAATACATAGCTCTACACAGAGTTTTCCAGAGTCAAGTTAATCTTTGTAATGAATTTCTCTTTGGAATGTTCTCTTAGTAATTGTATTAAAAAAATGCATTCTTTATTTTTTTCTTGATCCTTGATACCTGTGGTTTGCTATTCTTCCCTTACTTCTTTGCATAAGC
The DNA here is from genome assembly GCA_013396935.1 of Baryphthengus martii. Taxonomy (NCBI): domain Eukaryota; kingdom Metazoa; phylum Chordata; class Aves; order Coraciiformes; family Momotidae; genus Baryphthengus; species Baryphthengus martii. The sequence goes on from VWZK01001545.1 coordinate 154,719, forward strand.
GATTGGAGAGCCACTAGTATTTGCTTTCCTCTGTTAGAAGTAGGAGAAGTAGGGTCTGCATAATGTATTTTCAAGTACACTAGTTAAAAGTCATTTCAGGATAAATGATCTATAACAACACTTAAAGAAGAGTTAGAATGAGAAATTCTTTTTTTTCTCTCTCTCCCCACCATTTCTATAACCCATTTGTTATACCTAAATTCTGACCTTGCTCAAAGTTGTATCTGTTGACAAGAGTTTTCTTATTTAGGTTTCTTTCACTGGCCATTTGAGAGGAGCTCATAAAACACCATCCCTGATGAATGGCTTTTCTTCCAGGAGGAGGGGGGCATCCCTGGTGCCAAGAGTAAAAATCTTCCTAGTTTCCTATGGAAAGTATTGGAAATGTTAATTGTGGTTGGAAAGGCAGAAGAGGGGTATAAGAGGCAGACCACTTTGGACAAGAGCAAAGCAATTCGAAAGACATTTTTTAACATCAATGTCTCAATCCCTACAAACAATTCAGACAAAGGAGACGAATCCTAATGTAAGACCTAGACAGAGAGAAAATACTTAGCTGTTAACACAGATCCTTCCTATCCAGATCCAGTGTCAATCTCTGTCAGCATCCACAACAAGAAAACATAACAATTTGGAAAGTGTTCCCATGAATGGACCTTAGGCCACTGTCTGTGTTGCTGGAGGGCTGATTACATGCAATAGTAACAGCTGGCAGTCAATGATGCCACCTGATCTTAGGTATTTTTAACATGTCTGGAATTTATAAGTGCGATTTTTAAAAAGTAGGAAAGTAAATGAGCCTTTCATCTGATGTCAGCGAGCCCTGTTTAAGCTCCCACAANAAAAAGAAAAAGTGTTTCTGAAATTTACTCCGTCATTCAAATATCCGGAGATTCTGAAAGCAGAAAGAAACACTGGAGTATTTGGCTGGATTACTTGTTCATATTGGATGTGGCACCTTTCCTAGAAATTGCACTACAGCACATCTTGCAGAAAGAGATCATTTTAAAGACTCCAGGGACTAACAAGCTTGTTACCTGCCCTAGTAAGCAGCTCCAGCATTGAATTAGCCTCATTGCTAGGAAAATATTTTTTTTATCCAGTTTGATTTTGTCTTCCAGCTATTGTTACGCATTTGTTTGAAAGACTGAATAGTTTCTCCCAACATAGTATCTTTTCTATGTGTGATAAGCTAAAGACCATGATCAAGTTGCCCATCAGCTCTTTTGCTACTAAATGAGGTAGAGAGATTTTCACAAGAATGACACTGAGTAGATTTTTTTCCATCTTCTGGGACATTTTTGTGCTTCCATTTTTGAACTCACTCGAGTGTTTCCCCAGCCTTCTAAAAAGGAGTACACCACAGATGGACACAAGATTTTGATAAGAGTCTCATCAAGGCAAAAAAAAAAATCAGTTCATGGTTTCTGTTTCATATTTCTAGTTATCCAAGGTCTACATTGGTCACACCATCACAAGTAAAACTCAAGACACTTGATGGCAACACCCACCTACTCTGAGTTTTCCAAGACAGGCTTCTACACTGTAGATAGTTCTTGCAATGTTCATATGTAAACATGGATTCTCAGATTTCCAAATGAAATTTTATTTCTAGATGTGTCTGTTCCACATAAAGCACATTATCAGTGGATTGCACTTTATTTCACTCTCTGATCCACATGATTTACTAACTTACTAGACTGTGACATAGAAATATAACTAGAAAACATCTCACTTTACCAAAAACGGCAGCAAAGAAATTAGAGTTCAAATGGGACTGCAACGGTTAACATGTGCTTAGGTGTGTATGAAGGCAGAGTAGAGGGATGAGTCCTGTGAGACATTAATTGTTTTTTGTACCAGGGAAGTATTTGTGAGTCTGAGTGGAGCAGAAAACCACAAACAGAAAAGTTTGGGAACCATTTACCTATGTAACTGATTAAAATAATTTAATATTGTGAGACCAAGGTCCATTCCCTAGAAGCCCTGAAAGTAATGCTCATTGATGCCTTCCTACTAGCAACCACACTCTAAGACCTGTCACTGAACCAATTTTTAATCCATCCAATGTGCACCTGCTAATCCAACGTAATATAAGATTTTTAATCATGCAGTACTGTGTCAAATGCCTTGGAGAAATCCATGTAAACTATGTCAGCACAGTTGCCTTTATCAAGCAGACCTGTAATCTTGTCACAGAAAGCTATCAGTTTTGTTTGACAAGACCTACTTTCCATGATACCATACTGACTGGCATTAATTAGATTTTTAATCTCTATGTCTGTGTTGCTAGAATCACAAATTAACTTTTCACGAAGCAAGCGAATCGACCCTGCTAGCCTGGGTCATGGAACAGAATCCTCTAAATGCCCAAATTCTATTGCAGCTCTCCATTCTTCAGGGGTTCCCCAAATTTTAAGAAGTTTGCTTTAAGTACTTTCAGTTAGACAGGCATTCTAGTATCTTCTTTATGTCTTCTTCAAGACTTGTAGGAGAGTTACTAATTATGAATGTCACAAACACGACATATAGCACAATTTGAAAGAAAAATATCTAGATTAACTATTTTTAATGGGAAAAAAACAATTAATGCATTTTAAGTGCATCGCTGGAATTACTTCTGTTATAGAAGAAAAATGCTTGCAACAATAACTCGGTTGGGAATAAGTTTTACTAAATCCCCCTGGATGTGTGTGAATTCTTCCTTTTACACCATGTAGAATTCACTACAACACATCCCCCACGACAGACCAAGAAGAAAAAAGAAGTGGACAAAAAGGAAAAGTTTCTGTGATTTTCTGTTCTTGGCACTCATGAGATCCCTTCTATAATCACAGAATCACAGAATCACAGAATCACAGAACGTTAGGGGTTGGAAGGGACCTCAACAAGATCATCTAGTCCAACCCTCCTGCCAGTGCAGGAAACTAGAGTAGGTCACACAGGAACACATCCAAGCAGGTTTTGAATGTCTCCAAAGAAGGAGACTCCACAACCTTTCTGGGCAGCCCATTCCAGTGCTCTGTCACTTTCACTGTGAAAAAGACTAATTCATGTTTCATTAGCACATTTCAGGAAAGATATAGACCAGTAGCACAAAGTCAAGATGAAAGCAGCAGCGATGAAGAGGCAAATACTGTGAAGAAATGTTGAAAAATTTGAATTGCTCTCTGTAGATATTATGACGGGGAAGAACAGCCTTCAAGTATAGGAAACATCACCGCACAATAGAAGTAGGAGCATCTGTTCTCCTCAGCCTTTAAATGAATTGTGACAGTAAGACTAAGGTTGAATGTGCAGAAAAACCTCCTAGACATAAGAGTAGCGAAGCTTTGCAAGTGGTAGTCTGGAGACTGTGGTATCTTTTGCCGGGTATTTTCTACCTTGGACCATGAAGCAAGATGATCCATTCAGGTCCCTTCTAGCCCTGACAGGTTATAAGGAACAGGACTCTTCTACCCAAAACCTCTCATGTGACTGAAAGAAGAATGAGGGTGTAAGAAACTCTCTTTCTTTCAGCATGTCCCCCAGTTATGGGGTTCTTTCTCTTGTGCAGATTTGTGGGGAGTTTTCTACATATCCTTAAAAATAGACAGACTGACATTCCCACTGTCACAACATGGAATCATTTCCATTGTTATGAGCAATGAGTTAAGAAGTGAGGTGGACAACTCTGTCACTGTAACTTACCTCTATTTGTCTGTCTACATTAACTGCTCACTTGAGAGTTATTTTATCATTTTTAAACGATCTTGGCATTTATTTTATTTACTAATAGCAAGAGTGTTATTGGTTTTGTGAGGGCTGCTTGTAGTGGCAGGCAGCAGTGTAACAGAACCTCTGCACAGCTGCTAATGTCTCTTCTTCACGGGGAGTGAGTGGGAAGAGTGAGGAAATGAGTGGAGATTTGGCTTCTTCCCTTTGGTGTGCCAGCTAGCACAGTTGAATCATCACAGCAGGGAAAATGTATAACTGTATACTAGCAGTAGATGACTTCCCTCTGAGGCTTAAGAGCAGTGTGATATACTTTCAGGTGCTTCTCCTTAAAAAGCATGTCTAGATGGTACAGGACATATCACACACAGATGCTTGAGTTAGCTCTGAAAGAGCTGGTTCAGGCATGAGATGTCAGACAGATACATTATTGTGGTGTCCTGCCTTGGCTAATTTATCCCAAATGACTGGTATTCGGGATAGGCCTGTATTGTGCTATGTAGAAACCTAGTGAGACTCAGGTAAGGTTTAGATTTCTAAGCTCCAAATATCTTCAGATCACCACTGAGCTGCTAACAGCAAAAGTACCTTAATGTTTGGCATTAAAATCGTCTCAAATATGTCCTCTCGTATGTGTTTGTGTGTGTGTCTGTGCATGTGTATCTAGCAGGGCATCACTATGGACACCAAATACCTAAATCCCTGTAATCTACCACCTAGGTATTTCTTTTCTTCTTGAAGCTGACTCCTAAGAAATCCAAGTCAGTAATCAAGAGTTCTTTGAAATCGCCTTTTGGAGCAAACGCTACATAAGGTACTGAAGCAACCACATTCTATTTAATAACTTAGTAACTTTGGATGCCTTGTGCTGAAGCAATATGACTTACTATTAAAGAATTAAAGATCCAGTGTGCCCCAGAAAAAGAGATATGTATAGTCTAGGGGACAATCTTTTGCCTAGGGGCTGGGCAGTCACATGGTCGTCCTGAAGGAGCCCTAGGAGCTCTGGAGTCCACTCTTGGGAATTGTTTCCATCTAATAGATTAGATATGATCTTTTTATAAAATAACCATAAAATTACTTGGAGCAAGATTAAAAAACAGATGCATTCCCTTCTTATATTAACTTGTTTAGTAGACATATCTCATGCTCTTCCTAATCACTCCTCGACAGATCTTCAGGGTTGCCACAAAGTTGAACGGTCAAAAGAAGAGGCGAAGAGCTGGATAGTTCCCCACTCTTGATAGATAAACCATAAAGGGACACCCTGCTGTCCATGAAAGTTCCAGAGGCAACATATCCCTTCTGCTGCGAGAGTTAGAGTAATCTTTTTTCCAAAAAGCTAAAAAAATCCAAAGTGGCATAAGTCCATCTCCAGAAGGACTTCAGTGTTAGGATAGTTTATCTATCTATCATCTCCCACATGCTCCTCTCTGGTCCTGCTTAGCCCTTTGTAGTCTACTGATCCTTCTAAAGTACCAGTCAAGATAGTATTAGAGAATTTAAACCACATCAGAACTTACTTAAAACACTCATATGGTTGTTTATTGGAATGTTTATTCATGTGTGCTAATATTGCAGTTTCCTGAACTTCTGTAAACTTCAGTCGAACTCCTGATAGCCAGGGTTTTATTTTATGTTTTCATTCAATGAACCACATTAATCATACATTATTTATTAAAATCCTCTCTTTCGGCTAGCATGGAGATATAGTTTTGTTTACAACTCTAAAAGTGTATGATCTTCCTAGGGATAAAATCCCCAATAGTTTAGCTACTAGAAAATAGGGCTGTATAGTATCAACAGCATTGTCAAGGCCTTGAGCTCTACATCAAAAACCTTACAAGTTATGTAATTTATATGTCTCATAGCTTCTCAATTTTTCTGTTATATAGCCTAACATAAAAGGCCATTTTGGGAAACTCAAAGAGGCAAAAGAAACCAAACAACCTCCAGGTTCAAAGGAAGCACTGGCGGTTGTTAGAAGAGCTCATGAAACAGGTTTTTTTTCCTCTGCTGGCAAATTGAAGAGGAGCAGCAAGAGTGCTCCTCATTTACCAGTGTTTACCAATTAGTTCCAACTGCTTTCTTTTCATACTCCTCCTTCCAACGTGTCAGGACAATTCTTGGGCACTAGATCATGTAGTTTGAAGGGATAGCATGCAGACCACTAACTAAATATTGTGCTGTACCACACAAGGGATAAGAGTGACCACACTATTTCATAGAATTATAGAATGTCTTGAGTTGGAAGGGACCTTAAAGAGCATCAAGTTCCAACCCCTCTGACATGGACAGGGACATCTTCCACTAGATCAGGTTGCTCAGAGCCTCATCCAGCTTAGTCTCAACTATTTGCTGATTTTTGATGCTTACCTGTGCAACTTTAACAGTGTTTTAGGGGACTGTAGTAAAGAAACAGCCAGATGTGCCTTGCTTTAGGATCCCATCAGTATGTACCCAATGTGAGTGAGCCATCCTCTTGAATTTTCTGTATCTAAGTGTATCTAGTGCCTTGCTGAGCTGAGATAATACTGACATTCTTAAAACAGCTTGAGATTTTTCTCTTGCAAGTCTGATGTAATTTTTTCAGTTTCATCTGGAAATCAAAAATCTCACAGTTAGTTTAATAGTTAATGAAGAACTTAAGGCCTAGTATTATGGAAAGTGCCAAAGAAAAAAGACATCATGGAACTTTTGCACACTGTGTGAAAAGAAGTGCCATTTTTTTCAGTATCAAAAAAATGTACCATTTTTCCTTTCTGAACTTGGCAGTTCTTTCCTTCAAATTCATAAAGCCATAGCCAAAGCATTTTTGTTTATATGTGTAATTCAATTAATTTTTAAAGAAAATACCTAGTTAGATGCATGTAAACATACTGGTTAAACTGTATATCTTCATTTTTTCCACTTCAGTGACTGAGATTGTGCAGAATACACTGTAAAAACTGCACCAAAGAGCATATTCTCTTTTTATTGCCTGTCAGATTACTGCTGTGACACCCATAGTTGGTAGTGAAACATTGTGATCCACTGTTAGTAATGCGGCACAGAGTGTGAGTTACTCATTGAGTTTAGGTAATGTACCATAAAACATGGCATGAAAACACTAATTTTCTCAATATATATTAGCAGATAGACACAATGTTTACCAATGAGAAGTTGAAGATGGTTGTAAACACAGTTTATTCATTCGAAGGCTTTCCTAGGCTCTACTTAATCACTTTATATTTGGGGTTGTGTTAGGGACAAATGGCCTATGTGTTGAAGGAGCAGAAGCTACAAGTTGACCTATATGTCTATCAGTCCTAGGAAGAGATTACACCTGACATGCATCATATCTTTGACGCCGAGCTATCAGTTAAGGCATCAATGATGTTACACCCACTGTAAGTTTTTTTGGTTTTGTCTATACCATGTTTCTTTGATTACTCTTCCTTTTTATTTTATGTACGTGCAACATACAGGAAATTCATAGGTCATCACTTCAGTCCTACCTCTCTTGGTAGTCTAAACACCGCACTTGGCATTTGCTCCTTCCTCACAGACCTGCCTTGACTTCAGGTATCTTACTGAAGATGATCTTGAGACTATTGTTACAGTGTGGCTTTAGGAGCTGTATAGATAAGAGCTAGTTTTATTTAATTTATCTCAGCAGTATAAAGAGAATCATAAAACTCAGTATTGTCAGCCTTTAATAATACTACCATTGAAACCTTTCATTATCTTAATATCAGTGTATTCAAGGAGAGGTTCTTTGTCTCTGTCCTTGTTCTTAAGATGCCTGTTTCTCAGTGCTAAGTAGCAATTGTTGGATGAGACCACCAGAGGGGAAAACACTGTTTCTTGGATAGCAAAACTATTGACCTAAGCACATAGTAATAAACTTTATAAAGTGAAAAACACTGTGCCTCATACATTTGTTCATTATCTTTTCTCAGTTTTTCCCTGTAAGGTTTAATTTCCATGTAGCTTCTTACATTGCCTTTGTGGCTCTAGATGCTGATCTCTCCTTCAGTACTGAGTTCAACTTTTGTTGCATTTGCTTTATTCTCTGTCCTATCATCCTCTGGGGAAGAACTGCGTGCATGGTGGATTTGGTTTTGTGAAGAGATTAGAAAGGGACCACCAAACCCTAGGCACTATAGGGAGGCATATAATGGAGATTCAACACAGAAGTCGTCCCCAGGACACTTCCACAACAGGCCATAAGGCACTGCCTCATCACAGAAATTAAGTCCCTTCCAGCTAGATTCTCACTGCCAGTGCCTAAGCATCAAGGCTATTTCTCTTCACTGACTTAGAGGAAGCCAGAGGCTAGAAGTTCCAGAGAATAGACAGCGTGAATCATTTACTGCTCTCTTGAATTCAAATGCTATAACAGCCGTGATGACAAGGCACATCAGGAAAGCTAAGTATCAGTGGTACAGAGATATAAATTGTAGCGTAAATGATCAGAAGCCACAAAAGCTATGCCTTGCTGCTGGAAAAGAAAGGCAATGATCTCAGAATAGTCAATATCCTATGCTCTATATTGTCATTTATCCAGGCATCCCAAGAAATGGATCATGCCTCATCAAAAAACAAAAAAGATTTTGATAATCTTTGTCACTCCTATTAGGAATACAAATGTGGTGACCATTAATGTAAACTTGTTATCAAAATATGACAGATGACCATGGAAAGGTTTTCTGTATCATTATGGCTAAATCTATATCAGCTCATGCAGTGAACACCTTCTAGTTCTGCGTACATACCTCCTCCTGGAGAAAGACTTGGGAGGATACTGTTCCCCTGTTCCCTGTATCCTGATGTCTGCGCAGGGGAAACCTTGACCTGCAACCCTGTATAAGTGGGAGACTAGAACCTCTAAATATGTCATGGCATACTGTTTTGGGTCTGACTGAGCTGGAGTTAATTTTCCCTGTAGCAGCCCTCATAGTGCTGTGCTTTGTACTGAGACCTGGAAAGGTGCTGATAACACACCTATATTGTGGCTACTGCTGAGCAGGGCTCGCACAGCACCAAGGCTCGTTTTTCAACCTTCCCCCTACAGTGGGATGGAGTGGACAAGATCTTGGGAAGAGACACAACTGGGACAGCTGACCCAAACTGACTAAAGGGATGTTCTATACCACCTGACAGCAGCTCAATAACAAAAGCTAGAAAAAAAGGGAGGGGAAGAGGGTGGGGAAGAGAGAATCGTCTTATCCTAGGGAGCAACCAAGACGTGTATTGGAACCCTGCTTCCCTGTACGGGCCAGACATTGCCTACTGATGGGAAGCAGAGACTAAATCTTTGTTTTGTTTTGCTTCCATGCGTGGCCTTGCTTCGCTTTTCATTAAATTGCCTTTGTGTTAACCTGCAAGTTTCATCTGATTTTCTCCCTCTTGTCCATCTGAGAGTAGGAGAGAGGGGGAAGTGATAGAGCGGCTTGGTGGGCTTCCAGCTTCCATCCAAGGTCAAACCATCACACATACATCAAAGCCTAAGCCCAGGCATGGCCCAAGACCAACACTTCCACCTCTGACATCACCATCCACTCAGTTTATGCTTGGGTGAAGCCTAAATTTGGAGCTTCAAAGAAGGGTAATCCGTTTACTTCCCCACCACCACCACTCAAAAGTAGTTCATTCTGGGAGAAGAACTCCTCTTCTGTTCATGGCCAGTCAGAAGTATACAGATGTTCATTTATCAGTAAATGAACGGTAACTAAATCTCTTCAGTTTATTCCAAAAAAATCAAGTACCTCAGGTGTTATAACACTTGAAGCTTGTTTATATTTTATGTGTTTTGTAGTCACTGATATGGCATGGTTCTCATCAGAAAAGATGGCAACCTGATACAACAGCATTATTCCTCTAGTCTAAATCTGATTAAATAAGGAGTATTTTCACTGAATCTTGCATATAGACAAATTGGTTAGTTTCCTTGGGCCTGTAAATAACATTTATGTATTCATTTATCAAAAGTTTTTTGCTAGCTCTGTCTTCACTATTTGAATTTCATATTAAAGGTATGGGAATGAGTCAGACCTTTTATCTTACCCTAATAAGCATCTTGTAACGTAAAAATGAGCACAGATCAACCAATGCATATGGCTGGTATTCCCTTCATGTGCTCTAACACCTGGCAAAATTATTCATTAATTCAACAGCCACATTTAAAAGCAACAGTTCAAAGGCCTATGAATGGTAGAATAATATGTTCAAACCTGAAGTGCACTTCAGCAGCAGCAGTGTCAGAGTTTAGAGAAAGAACCATTTCCTGTGAGATGGAGGGCTTGGGAGAGTGAGATAGTGGTTAGGAGGATCTCTACTTTGTAAATTTGTTTCTTCAGCCTCTGACAAGGCCAGCACGGATTAGTTGACATACATTTAAGAAAAGAGAAGTAAGCATATAGTGGGGAAAGTTTTCTGCACGAAGATTTCTCCATAAAGGAAACTTTCTTGGCCTATGTGACTTTTTCCCCCCATGAAAAAGTAAATATGAAGTAAATATAAAACACAGAGAGGAGAGGAAAAGAAAAGATAGGACTTTGGTGCAATACTTTGATATATGTCAGTAGATGAGTAATATGTCACATAGTGTCTATCAGCTGAAAAGTGTGACGTGCTAGTCACACAGAGCTATTTTGAGAGTTCTTGTGTTTGTTTGTATGAGATGAAATGCACCATGTACAAGAAGCTGTCCAAAACTGGACTTGCTACACCTCAAGTTGCTTGATCTTTGAGATTCATTTTTGCCAAAGACTAATTCCTAACTTCTCTGGCAAGGTACATGTTGATTTTAAGAGTAGGTTCAGTTCTATAGTGAAGCAAATAAATCCCAAGCTTTCATACTACTTAGATGCTTTCACATAGGGAATTTGTATGAGCTCCAGGGTTTAGCAAGACAAAGACCCGGTGTTGTGCCATCCACTGCACAGTCCCAAACACCCATGACTATCTGCAGCATGGAAGAACCACACTTGAGCATGATTGTCCGTACCTGTTCAGACCACTGTATGCCCAAAACTGCCTCTAGGGAGACGAAACACCAAATCCATGACAGACCAGCCAAGACAAGGCCCTAATTATAAATTCATAATACTGCATACAACAAGATGTTACTGAATATACAATCTACTAATCTCCAGATATTCTCAGTCTTACAGTGTAGATGCACATTTGAAGATGTGGTGCATGAGATGCATGGAGCAGGTCACATACCCATGTCCACCAAACAGTTTGGAGAGACTCTCTAAACCTGCCCAATTCCAAAGCTTTTGCTCTTGCTGTTGTCAAATATGTTAATTTCAGGAAGCCTGTTTCTGTGAAGGAGTGCTACAAACTTAGGCTTCAGGTGCTGACATCTATTTCATAACAAATATTTCTCTCCTGAAGAACTATACCATCACAAGAGGCCTCATACAATACTTACTGAGGTCCACTGTCATTTTTCAGTGAGAATAAAATCTCCTGCTGACCACAGTGGACACTGGATCAAGCCTCAGACTGTCTTTCCAGGGTTCAGAAATTACTCTTCCTTTGTCTCACAATTTTTTTTTCTTCTGGTTATGGTACATTTCTCATACAATAAAACACTGGAAGATGGACTCTCATTTGCATCTTAAGACACTATCTCCAGAGGATGGAAGCAATTATTCCATAACACCTTTCACCTTCTTCAGTCTATGAAATTTTAAATGCCTCCATCCATTAAGTGATTTTAAATTGATCTTCTCCCTTAACTCCGCAATCTTTCCTCTCAAGGTTATTCAATTATATGTGTTGTATTGGGTAGTGTTCCATTAAAGGGTTTCGCGTTTTTGATCCAGTAATATGTGTAAGCCTTGAGTGAAGGAGAGGCAGCAGATGGTCTCCTGCTTTTATTTTAAGACCTATTTTTGCTGCACTAGATTGTACAGCTGGAAAATTCAGGGCTTCAAAAAAAATCTTTTTTTTTTTTATTTAGTATTTGAACTGATCATTTTATACAGGAGAGCAAGATGCAAAGGGTGGGCTTGTTTGGAAGGAGTACTTTCTCCATATTTAAAAAAAGATTAGTTAATTGAAGACTAAATTTCCAGAAAGATAAATTTTGAATTAAATTTCCAGTTTAAGAAGTCACATTTCTACATACACTACTTTGAAAACATGATCCTTCATTTCAATTTCCTAGTATATAGCAAAGAAAAAGTTCTAGGTACAGAAACATTGTATGCTTTTCTAAAGATTCTCCCTGCTTTTTAACTGAGTCAGAGGGAGATCAGCTTACTGAGTTAAGATAATGCTAAGATAGCATCAAGATTCAGATAATGTGCTGGAATCAAAATAAACACCTTATGAACCACATTTTCAGACAGGTAAAAAGAAAATCATATTCAGGTATACATAAAGGCAATTTTCTGGCATCAGTGTTTTCTCATTAATTTCCCAAATTATGTCAGTGGCTGACAGTAAACAGAAGCAGTTAACATCGAGCCCTCTCATTGTCTTAAAATGGAACTGCAGATGTGGCATTTGGCACTGTGACTTGTTTCAGATGTCTGTCATGTTGTTATATGTTGAGTCTCTGCAGCAAAAAGGTAATAAGAAATCTAGTGTGGGAGCAGAGGTGACGTATTGTAAAGAGCTCACCTTACAACAGATGCTGCTCTAGGAATACAACCACTCTTTCAGGCTGAGAAGCACCATGTCACCCACAAGGCCTATTAACACTGATGTAATGAAAGAAGATAAATGCTACCGTAGAAGATTATGAGTGGGTAGATGTTTTAAGCTTGTACCTCTTTCATTTTGGATCACAAGGACTTTGCAATGTTGCATTGTGTTACAGGTGGTTACACTGAGTGAACAGCTCTCCTCTCACCCATGGTTATTACCTAATGATGGAACCTAAGTAAGCACATACATCCTTAACCTCAGTGGATCTTTGACTAGGTCACATCACTGACTTCCAGTTAATTTGATCTGATTAAATGAGAGTTGCAGTTGGACCACAGTGTATCCAGGTAACACGTATTCAGCTACTCAGTCCCTGTTAGCTTTGGGGTTTATGACTACAAATGTTGAAAGCTACTATAGCTTTGGTCAGACGTGAACTATATGTTTAGGTACTTTGGGGTTTTGGCTCACATTCAGCGAACAAACAAACGGCTTTTTAACATGCTGATTCTTTCCCTATCAACTGTTTGTAAGGTCTTGTTGCCTGTGGTTGACAGCGGAGACAGCAGATAGGAACACACATCCTCACTCCAAATATTTCAGGCAATAGTTTGGTGTCTTATGCTAAGCTTGTCTCTAATAGAAGGAAGATCTAAAACAGCATATGGTGAACCAAGTGGTTGGAAGTTGGGCAGCACCCCATATAGAGGGATGTGAAAGCTACCATCTCAGTCACCTTGTACTACATCTGTTTCAGTTTATCTGTGATAGCCCATGTCCCACTGCAAGGTCATTTCTAAAATGTCCCTTATATGAATAAATCCCACAATAATTTTGCAATTTCCTTGAGAGAATCACAGAATCACAGAATGGGTTGGGTTGGAAGGGACCTTAAAGATCATCTAGCACAACCTTCCCGCCATTGGCAGGGACATCTACTAGATCAGGTTGTTGCCTTATCGAGCCTTACTATGAACACTTCCAGGGATGGGGCATCCACAGCTTCTCGGGGCAACCTGTTCCAGTGTCTCACCATCCTTCCACTGAATTCTTTAATTGTTATAGGAAACGGGCTCCTAAAATTGCCAGTTTACATTATCTGATGTTCTGTTCCTTATAATGTCTTTTTAAGTGTAAAGCTCTGGCAGCCTTCACTGAATCTCAGCAGGCTTGTAAGTAATGCAGGTTATTTAAAGCACATCAAAGACCCACTGAACCAGTGAGAGGTATGTCTCACCCACACCAAGCTTAGGTTTCCCAGTAGCCAGTCATCATCCACAGTAGTCCCTACCTATCATAATCATGGGGTCACTATCTATGTGTCTGCTTCTCAAGTCATAAGGGTAGCACATTCGCATAGTGGTTTCACTTTTTTTTTCTTTTGGCCTTTTCTTGCAGCTGCTGGTTGGTAGCATTTTCCTCTCATTTTGTTCCATGCAACCTCTTTGCACTGAATCCCAGATGCATGTGAAATGGCCACAAAAGAACTATCTGGGTTAAATGAGTACTAAACAGGTTTAAAATTAGTGCTTATTGTTTGGAAGCAGATGCAAGCTTCAAACAAATGCAAAACATCAATGCAAATGCAAAAAGGAGGGCAATTTGAAAATCAGATTGTAAGTACTTGATTCTATAGGTTGTTTTTTCTAGTAGTAATACCCAGAACAGTTCTGTTAATGTAATGGAAGCACACTGAATAACTACTCTACCAGCATTTGTATTTGCAGAGTTCATGAATCGGCAAAATAACACAGGTTCCCTGCTATTCTCATTTTAATGAACTGTTATCTCTACAAAGCTACTCGTTTAGAAGCTAGTAAACACTGCTAGACATCTTTACAACACACTTTACAGAAATTATTATTATAGAGTTATTTTTGCTCTTTGTTTTTCCTTATGTTATGCACTGCTTTTCTTGAAGGCTAGTCATATCCAGAATCATGGTCCTGAATATCTACAGTGATACAGTCTAGTGAGTTTATCCGTCCATGCTAAATGCAAACTGATGGCAACATATGAGGGAAATGTCTGTGTCAAATTTCTTCAAATACAGCATTGACAGAATTCTTATCTTTTTCTGAATTTTCGTTCTTTAATCTGCTGTGCAACTAGAAGACAGCATTTCAGGTAATGTCATGGGAGGGATTTGCTTCAGGCATAAGCACAGCAGCAGGTTCCTAGATGGTACATGGTTTACAGAGACAAAATCATGGTCTAAAGTGAGAGAGGGAAATCTCCCAAGTTTAATACCTGTGGTCTCATTCCTTCCCCTAGCCTGTGGAGACTCAGAGGTAGGCAGAGTACTGCTCTTGTGAGCTATTCTTGCAGTACATACAAGACACCAAGATGGAGTGAGCTCCCCAGCTTAAGTAGCTGCCCACCGAGGCTGTACCGCTGTGTCCAATTTTGTGTTTGCCTCCACCTGTGTTGTGCTGCTGCTGCTGAAGGACATGACTGTGCAGCTAGTAGATGCTTCAAGAGCAGGGAAGGAGGCAAGGGAAGCTGGATACTGGAAGCTGCCCATGGCATTCTCTTCCAGTTTCCTGGGAGCACCTCATAATGCCTGAGGGACAGACACACTCAACCAGTGCTGGCAGGGAAGCTGTTTACAGCCAGACACAGAATGAGACTGGCTGCCCAGGCAGTGGAGTAATGGCTGCTTGCATCAGGGGCAGAAATACTCAGTCTCAGTTCCCAGATTTGGAAAGATAGCGCTCTGAATTTAATTTTTTTATTAATATTTTTTTCATCTCTCAGATACATTTAATTTGGCTTTGGCCTTGTGAAACCTTGATTGAACTGGTTCTAAGAGTTGACCAACAATGAACTCTGAAAGCGTCACAGTGCACAAGAGGTAGGGACCATCCAGAGTGGCACTACTAAAAATTCAAGTTCCCTCTGCAAAGAACAGACGAAATGTATACTCCCTCAAGTAGCGTTCACTACCAGCGTGCTCCAGCTGTGACTCAATGGACTCTCCCCTGGATTCTATGTGTCATATGCTTTCTCTATAGGAGGTAGTTACAAAAAGTATTCAGCATAGACAAATAAACAACTTTCAGGTAATATTAGACTGCCAGTTTTCATTGCTCAATAGAACACCTCAACAAAAAAAGTTACATCCTGCAGAACTGAATGATCATCTGTCTTGAAAGAATTTTTTTTAAGACCTACTCTTAAAAATGACTTACAGTTGTCACTTGGGTGAAAAGTAGAACTGAGAGGGAAATTAACTTTCCATATTTATTCATAAAGTGCAACAAAAATCTGTCAGCGTGTGCCAGTTAAAATAGTAGTGACTTTGATGTAGATACCCAATCACTGAAATCAGAACAGGGACAACAGCTAGTTTCAGAAATAGTTCTGAACATACACTAAGTGTAATGGCTTTTAGGAAGGGTTTTGATTTAATGATGGCATTTGGGGAGAAAAAGTTGAAAACCACTGGAATGCAATGGTCATTACTCCCCAAAGTATTGTTGCCAACAGACTCTCATGTTAAGAGCAGCCTCAGTTAACAGTAGATACTCACAGAGATTCATTTTCATTGCAAGGCACATTCACTTCTGCATATTATCTGTCACTGCTCTCTAATTTTACATCTGTTGCTTGATTATTTGAGCTCTTTCAAATTTGATAGAAAATATTATATTTTATATCATTTCAACTGTTTACCAGTTTATAAATATTATATTTTTGCATACATCTTCTTTTTTTCTGTATTGGTAAATATCAGAGGCATGAATAGAAGTGAAGATAAAGGGAAGAAGACCATATTTTTCTTTAAAATATGTGTCTAATACTCAAATAAAATATACATTATATTACAGCATTATGACTTATGCTCACTTTAAAAGCACAGAGGTTGCTCTTATATGTCACAAGAGCAGTGCAGAGCATACAGTTCTATCTGTATATAGAATGAACAAGAAAATAAAGATTGCTATTTAGTGCTGATGGTAGCGTCTTGGTCTCAGGAATGAGGAAATGTCCCTTCTTCAGCTGTTGGAATAATTTGCAAGCACTTGACCATAGTGGGGCTATTCCTAGAAATAACCTGAACTCGATTTTCCTGTACCTCCTCAGTATTTTCTGACAGAAACACCAAAATAACTTTGGCAAGATTTACCACAGACTTGCATACCAAGAGTCTACAACTATGACTCCTCCTTACTTATTTCTACCTCCATTCCCAGTCTATCCTTCGGTTTCTAGGCAGGCCAAAGGCAATCAGGCACATATATATTTCTCCAGACATGGAGGCGCTACCGTAATTCAGGTGAAGTGAAGGCAGATACTGATCTTAAACTGCTACCAAGGACTGCAGGACAGGCCTGCAAATGCACAGATCATGACAGTGAGAAGCGTGCCATGGTGCCATCACTAAGAAGATGTACAGACCTAGGTCATCAGTAATTAGCATTTTCATTGCAATCCATGTAGTTACACTGGAGGTATTTTTACTAGCCGACTGCTGACTATTGGTCATAAATAATTGCGTTGGCTTATAAAATCGCTCTAATCATTTTATACAAAATATTTTTTTTTTCCAGATTTTATTATTCCTACACAGACATAACATTCCTGGTCACAAGGAACATATCTGTGGTTCATTTATATCTGGATGTTGTGAAGTGGATGTTGCACTGTCCAACTAGAGGCTAGCAGAATGATTCACAAATTTTCCATCACTATTCACCACTACAAAACAAACTTCTATAATATAATTCTGTCTCCTGGTTGCTGAAAAACAGACCTTTCTATTGTAGCTGAAATCTTCAAATCTTCAATTTGTGCTTACCATTTATTCCAAGAGAAAAAAAGAAAGGAAAAAAAAGACACACTTTTTGGTAGATACAAATCATTCCTGTTAAAGAGAAGGTAGGCTTAATGTTTTATAGGTTGCTTCAAAAGAACTGATTCCTGAAAACTCACTAAAACACACTGTTTATGCACAGGAACAAACTGGATTGATTCTACATAGAGAGTATCTCTGTGATACGACTTCCAAAGCATACAACAGCTTTGTAGTCTGTGTCACTTTGCTTTTACCAAATCCGAGGTTCACAGAGAGGTTGTTCCACATTCTGACCACCCAGTGTGGAGTAGTAAATATCCAGAAATAATGCAGTGTTCCTCTTTTTATAAAGCATACTACAAAGTCGCCCTTCTCAAGGTTCTTTATCCCCAAGAAATACTCCACAAAATATGTCTTCAGACTATACAAATGAGCCTTTACAAACAAGATAGATATAGTGTATGTACTATACACACACAGAGAAAGAAAAGTACTTTCTAAGCTTATTTCTGTGTAGGATGAAAAGCATAAACACAAAGAAAGGGAAGAGGAAAAAAAATGAGGAGGATGGAATAATTACTATTTAAAAATGCAATGAGATTATTTTAAAAATAAGCTTGCACCATAGTGTGAGACAAAAAAAAGAAGTCCTGGTAGGGATAAAACCTACAGCCATATCTAAAGAAAAAGAACTGTTAATGAGTAAGATCTTAATTCAGTGTGTTTCAGGTATACAACTATATTTCCCACTATCACCAAAAGATTACAATTTTTAGATTTCTGTATATTGAGATAAATGTATTTCATAAGGTCAGCATTAACTCACAAAACTATAAAGAAAATAAGTGTAAGAGAAGCAAATTTAAATAGTACCCATTCAGACATTATCATGAATAAATATGTAAAAAGAATGGAAAATTAGAACTGACTTTACTTGGGTAACTGGAGAAGGTCACAGACCTGAATTTCTTCTTCCATTTTTAGCACTATGAAATAGAAAAAAAATGGTGTTTGAAATTAAAAAGAAAAAGCCCCCAACCCTTCCAAATCCACCGCAGTTCTTCATTGGAGAGGGATTTTGACATAATGCTACAATCACAGAAAAGTGTCAACACCATTATAGTGTCCTGCTGAAGAGCCTTACATGCATTTTAATGAAAGAAATAATGAATGGCTAAATGCACCTTTCCTACTTTATTGTTTTGTAGCTGTAAAAAAGATGTGTTCAAAAGTAGCTTTTAAGGTTTCATTTGTATCTGGTTCTTGTCTGTATTTTGTTGTTTCCTGCTGGTAAGTCACCTACCCTTGGAGACAGTGTTTAAGCTAGGCCCATGTTTGGACCTGAAAGTTTTAGATGCAGCTGGGCTTAAGCAGCATCAAGACACTACTGTCAGTCAAGGCCTCTGGCATGCTGCCCTGTGGTGTAGACCCATGCCTTGGGACTCCCCAGGGCACCCATAAGCATGTAAGAGCTGTGTGCTCTTAGGGCTATACAGCAGCCTATGTGTCCTGTGACAGAAATGCACTTGCATAGGAAATTTGGCTCAGACCGTAAGTCTTCAGAGAGTAACAAGACAGCACAGCAAGGAATAGGGGCTTTTGAGAAATTCTTATATACATACATATACATAGACCTCTTAGAAGTCTTCTAACTCCCAGTGCTGGAGAAATTCAGAGCAAAAACAGTTTGCAACTGATATTTTCTCACTTCAAATAACATGAGCTAGATATCTGTGCTCTGGGCAAGTCATCCTGTAAGAAACCAAGCCATCAGATAACAGCATTTGGAAGGTGGGGCAAGAGGAATAGTTGATAATAGAAAAGAAAAGAGGCAACAAGGGAAATTCTGACAAAAGACAAAGAAAATAACTGAGATAGAGTGAGGAAGCACTGGCAGAGGTGCCCACAGAGGCTGTGGAATCTCCACTCTTCAAGATACTCAATATGCTGCTGGACAAGACCGTGAGTAACCAGATCTAACTACAAAGTTGTCCCTGATTTGAACTCAGGGCTGACCAAGTGGCCTCCAGAAGTTATTGTTGCCCTGAATCATTGTTACAATTTTATGAAATGCTAGAAGGAGGGATTTTAGGTACTTTTTTACATATGTGAAATTAATACCTCCCCAGTGACATAAAAGAATACAGCAGTACTATATTTATTTACACTTCTGAAGTAATCAAAACACACAAGAGGCTCGTATATTCCTCATACAACATTTGCCTCAGAAATGTTGCAGTCTGTAGTAGAGACAAAGGCAGGTGAAAAGTATTAAGAGAGGACTAGGTCATAGTACAATATCCAAGCAGGGAAGATCACTCCAGGTAATGAGACTCAAGCATGACAGCGTGGTTGTTATTTGCACTGTTCATCCATGTGGAGAGAATGGGACATAAAGCACAATGACAGTACATTTATTATCTTTCACCAGGTCTTAAAAAGTAAATACAACTATTTGCTGTGTTTACTGGCTGGAATTATCTATTTTAGGACTCAGATATACTACAAAATACTTGGGAAAAATGAAGAAACATTACAGAAGTAAACACATATATTGTGAGTGCTGCATGGCTTAGTACAAACCAACATTTAGGATTGGGCTCAGTGGCAGAGGATTCATGACACTGATAATGAAACCGGGATTTGGCATGTTTCTGCAGTAAAATAATATAATCAATTAAGTGAATAATCATACATTGAATTTCATCATTTAGTTTGCTCCAATTTCAGTCATGTGTCATTTAATTCTGCATTCTGTTTCTGAAGACATTAATTTAATTGAAAGCATTGAGAAAGGATTTTGTGTGTCCATGTTGCAAGCACAATTCTATCGGATGCAGCCTGGATTCAAAATACTGATGCTCAAAACTGTTGCACTTCACAGAAGCATTATAATTACATACAAACACCAGATACCTTCATCTGTGCAGGCAAGCCATGAGTAGCACAGAGCAGCTAGGAGTCATGATTCTGTTTAAGCCCTTGTGGGCTTTGCAAAATAGATATCTATCTCACCCACAAGGCCCAAATCCAAATGAATTGGAAAAAAAAAAAGAAAAACAAAACAAAACAAATCACTAGTCTGGCAGTGCCACCAAACAAGCACTTTTCTGTACAGAAAGCTTCAAGCCTTGCCTGTATTTGAAAAGACAAGAGTACACATAGTTCACATTCCAGAAAAGTGACTGCCCTCTAAAAGGCAGGGTATTCTGAGAACTGAAGTAGCCCTCCATCTCTCCTTTCCTTCCAAACATTTCAGTAATTTGGGAATTACTAAGATTTTTTGACAGAAAGTCAGATAAAAACTCACTAAATTAGTAATTTGGGCATTGATTCATTGATGGATGTGAAATCCACATAGTTCCTTAGTGTGCTGAAGTTTTATATATAAAATGGAAACATCTCAGAAGAGGAAACTGAACTCAGTGCCTGGGTCTTGCCATAGCTGGAGAGGGTTCAAACTCCAGCAGGCAGAGGAGTGATCTCCTCTTTTATTCTCCCAAAACATTTGGTAGTCAGTTGGTCATTGACATTAAGTTTATTGTTATTTGTAGGAGAGCCAAAGGGCAGGAAAAGGTGAAGTTGCTGCAGACACTTGATTTCAGGAGCAGATTCACAGCAGAGTTAAGGAGTCATTCTTTGCAGCCCAGCACTGGTCCCTTTTGAGAACTGCAGGTTTTTTAAGCAGCCCTTTCTCCTCATTTTTTTCTCTTCATTTTCTAGCTTAGGTGGCTTCTTGGTCAATTCACCAGCTTCTGCAAAAAGGCATGGCCATGCCAGTCTCTGAAAAAAAATGAATCAAATGAAAGAAAATATGCTGAGGGAACAAAAAATATTTATTGCCAAGAACAGAATCACAGATGATTCTCCATTCTCCATTGAACACAGTTTTTCTTGAAAATTTCTGAGCTGATGAAGCCCTGCTGCAGGTCTGTGTAAGATCCTCACACTCTCATCCTATTGCTGCAGTAGCCTGACTACCTTGAGGAGCAGTACTGGGCTGAACAGCACTCTCTGGACTCAGCAATCAACCCTAACACACCCTTGCCTTTTCACAGATTTTACCATACGGCTATAGAAGAGAACTTAAAAGCTCTGTGAATATTTTCCCCAAGCATTGCTTTTCCTCATTTGTGAGACTGAAAAGACACACCAAAAGAATAATTCTGAAACTATTAAATACATGCAGGTAAATTGGGAAGTCTAGCCTATCTGCAAACTTTGAAAGACAATGCAAAAGAATTTGTTTTTAAAGGTTCTGTTATCACAGAATCATTAAAAAAATTGAAGAAACAAAGTTTGCCATGAAAGGCATTTTCATAACTATCGACGCTAATGCATTTATCGAAATATCTTTGCCTCAGACTTCTTACTAGGAATTATACTATTCTCCACCTAAAGTTTGTACAGTCATGCAGTCAAGCCAATCTTAAAATCAAGATGTATTTCAGAACATCCAAACAATGTTAATTGCTATAAGATCTCTGATTCACTAGATATGCTATATTTGACTTCTTTATTCAAAGCAAACAGAAGAACATTGGAATGCTTTCAAAGACCTAACCAGTACATTTTCTCTACTTCAGTCACTACTCACAGGCTTTACACTTAAATATAGGAAACTAATGAAAACCGCAGAGCAGGAGGGATTGCTGTTTAAATAGCCATACACCAGTATTTGTACATATCGTTCCAGCCACTGCAGTTTTGGACAGGATAGGACTATCTGCTTTTGTCAGAACATTAACTCATGCTGACCTAGAGATAAACTCACCCCAACTTTACTTAGATTGAAAAGTGAGATTACAATATTTAAAAAAAAAACCAAACAAATTATGCTTATTCACATTTAATTCCAACCTAATTTCATGCCCTAAGGTAAGAGTGAGCAGACACATAGAATCAGCATGATAACCCCTCATGTGTATTGCTGTTGACTAACAGGAAGCACAGACAATGAAACAAAAAAGGAACTAAGAAAGAAACTTAAAAAAAAACCCACACATTTAGATGGCAGTCTTCACAATTGTCATTCTATCGGGGACATGTCCTTTGAAGAATGGAATGTAAACCCTGTTGAAGTCAATAGCACAGCTTATAAGAGGTAAAAGGTAGGAAATCAATTAGGAAAGCTGAGGGAGAAATTGAGGAGCAGGTATGGAAAGACAGACACAAATTAACACATTATGTATATAACCTGTGGAGCAGGATGGTTTGGAGAGAATCAGTGGCTCTACTGGGCTCTTAGAGAATTAAAGGAGAAATTGAGGAGCAGGTATGGAAAGACAGACACAAATTAACACATTATGTATATAACCTGTGGAGCAGGATGGTTTGGAGAGAATCAGTGGCTCTACTGGGCTCTTAGAGAATTAAAGGAGAAATTGAGGAGCAGGTATGGAAAGACAGACACAAATTAACACATTATGTATATAACCTGTGGAGCAGGATGGTTTGGAGAGAATCAGTGGCTCTACTGGGCTCTCAGTGAATTAAAGGAGAAATAAAAGGGGATTTTAACCACATCTGTTAAAAGCTTTTTTTGCTTCAAGCTTGTCAGAGAAAAGTCTGTTCCCCTCATGATATGAGGAAGAGGTACTGTCAGAAATTATAGCTTTTGAGATATTCTCTAAGAGCTTTTTAAACGAAATACTTTAATTCGTCTTGAGACACTGAAGAACCAAGACTTGATTCATGAGGGCATTTGTGGTGTTTAATTGCTGCCTCATCACCACTCTCAGGAAAAAGCAGTCCGAACTTCAGATCCTTGCAGCTTTGATCCAGGGGGTGTACTCAGCACAGTCTGGGTGGGTATTGTGCAAGGAAACTCCTCGGTCCTGAGCATGCTGAGGTCCTCAGTGCTTTGCTCTGCTTTTTATGAGAAAGTTGTTCCCTAATCACCACCCACATTTTGCTGCTTCTTCTTCTTCTAAATGCAACACCTTGCATGGGTCACTCCAAGACCGACTTTCAGGCACTATGGGCCACCAGGACTGTGATTAGACTATTAAGGAAATATCTCTGTTCTTCTGATATATCAAGGGGAAACTATTTTTATATTGTCTGATTGACTGACACTAGGACGAGCTCTCAGCCCATGAGAGACATATTATGAGATTTTTTGAGACAAAAGCAGTTCAGAAAAGTATATAGACAGAGGGACGCCTACTCAATATCAAACTCATTTGCTGAACCATCTCATGATCAGGGATTTTAACAATTCAGAATCTGGCACGTCCATTTCAGATTAGACTATACAACTCCCTGCTGCTCCTCATGTTTCCAGGTTAATTTACTCTAGTGTGAATTCAAACAGTAAAAAAAGCTAGGCTGCTATTTCCTATTGATTAAAGAAACCCTGTTTACTTTTTATCTGCATCACTTTCATGTGAGAAGGAGCTGGGCAGAAGGTCTGTGGTGCCTTGCATCAGTGGAAGAGGGGGGTGTTGAGTTCTTCCCGGGGGTCTGAGCCCATTGCAGTCAGCTCCATCAGCACATGCCATCAGCATTATCTGCTTGCTCTTGCGAGGCTGGTCATTGTATGGTCCTTTAGAAGGTGACTCTGGCAGCAGAGTCTCTCCTTTAGTTCAAGTATTTCACCTCTCCCTCTTCTCCACTGAACAAAGATGGCCTGCGTTTGCTTCATCAGTGAACAGACAAAACAGTTGTCTGATCACGGTGTGAACCATTTCCTTTGGGTGGCAATATATGCAAATTGGATGTCCTACTTCTTTCAGCAGAAATTATGTATTACCATTTTAGTATGCTGGAATATTTTTAAGAGTCGCATTTTTGTGAGGGGTCCTGAAATTTCCAGTATTGAAACAAAATTAATTACAGAGCAAGACTGTGAAGCAAATTGATATAGATATGTTACAGAAATAATCATTAATGGAGGACTGTATTATGTAAAAAACCAAATTCACTCTCCAGTCTGACTAACTCAAGCATCCTACAAGAGTGGTCAGCAGTGAAAGACAACGACAGTCAGGTTTGTTTCATTCACCTTCCCGCTGCCAAAATTTGCACTTACATGAAGGAACAGGTTTCTTATGCCTTCATCATTGATGCTGTTTCTGTTTACTCTTCGCTGCTGGTTGAGAATTTTTGAAGTTATGGGCAACCTTGTAACCTCACATCAGTTGACAGCGTTGTGAAACACTCTAGGAATTGCCATTGAGAGCAAATCAAATACCACCAGGTCTTGTTCTGATTCTGGTGAAAATGAGCTGCTAGCTCTTGATTTCTCAGTTGTCAGCTTTGGTAACAGTACTTACCAAGCCAGCAGGTAATTCCTTTCTTTCCCAGAATTTCTCATGGGCATTGATTTCTGGGGTTACCCAGTTCCCTACCTGCTGTTTCAGGAAGATCTTTACTTTTAGAAGTGTGGTTTTGAGTGGAAAATTACCATGTTTTTCTAGTGAAATTGCCAAGGAAGAGACCAGATAATGAAGGGAGCACAGCCCAAAAACTAGACTCAAAAAACTCCACTTGTTACAGAAAGAAGTCTGAAATTCCGGTCTAGTAAGCAATTACATGAATAAATAATAGAAATAATATTTACAAGGTTATAAATAGGCTTCAAAGTAAACACTCCCTTAAGATGAATGGTAAAGTTTGCACTCCTCTTAGAGCTATTGATTCAATCTGGATACCTGTAGATTCAAGAAAATAGCACTGCAGCATCCACATTTTAGAGGGTTTTTTATTCTACCAAGAATTGCTATATTTCAAAACAAAATAAAATTTTAAAATTATACAAGGCAGTTGTCAGAAGCTGCTCCACGTACTTTCAGCTTGATGTTATTAAACTATTAGGATTTGTTTTCCAGTAATAAGATTCTGCCACTGAAGTAATAGCAATAGAACTGAAAAAAAAAAAATAGATCAAATCAATTTAGAAGAAAATACATCGTCCTATTTAAAAATACAGTTTTACTCTATGAGATGCCACCTCAAAACCAGTTTTGAAAACATTCTGTTGATGACAGGCATTTATGCCTTAATTTTTATGCACATAACCCTCTCCTTATTCGTGTCACTTGTGGAGTAGCAGAATCTGTTGATCATAAGAGATGTCTCTTAACGTTTTTTTTTTTTTTAAGATAGAATTTTGTGTCTCAAAAGCTCATATAAAAGTTTTGTGGTTTTGTACATGGAAATTGAGTTCTAGATGAGCCACTTCTCCTCCGTCAATTAGACAAAAAGTTCACACACATCCATTTTCACTGTGGACCTACAGCCAGATAAGATGAATACAGCCATTGAATTCTGTCACTGCCTTCATGAATACCCTCCAATTACAAGTTCCTTTTCGGTCATGCACACTACCAGCATGAAAAAATATCACCAATGGGTTATAGATTGTAATTTCCAAACCCATCACTTTTTTCACAGAACATGAACCTGGTTCTAACTGTCTTCCTATGAACTGTATCAGTCCAAAGTTTGTTCTTGGTATCTCTTCTATGATTTTGCATGTAGTCCTGTCTCCAGCTAGAATGAGTATAAATCTAGCCCAGCATTACCAGTGTTCTCACAAAATCCACATGGCTTGGTTAAAAGGGTAGTCACTTCTTGATGATTTGTGCTTTTATTTATAACTATCAGCACTATTCTTTAATCATATGTGATTGATTCAATTGATCTTATTCAAAAAAGGAGAACAGACAGAAAGATAGTTTAGGGTTTGAGAATCTAAAATATTGAACACAATATGGTCTTAAGCAGGAGTGAGAGTGCCCTGTCAGTGGATTGGGAGGTACATAAAACCACTCCTTTCTTCTGCAAGATAGATAGGTTTGAGCTAATTGCTAAACCACTGTTTCAGATTTCTGTTGGTAGTCACCCAGCCTTCACAAGAACACTATTGTATCTTGAACAGTGAACAAAATTCGTGGACTGTCAGCTCTCTTTCTGCTAATTCACGAAACACCTGAGCAGCACTCACAGTGGGCTTGTGGTTGGACTTGATCTGTTACCACTTCTTTCAGTTTAACCATTAATTGTCCTTAAGTATGGCAACTTGATGTCCCTTCTGTGCTATAATTTTCTTTGAAAAATATATTGCAATATTAAGGAACCATTCTCTTCTTTAGAAATTCCACTGAAATTTTTGGTTTAAAGCCAATAATGTTTGGGTTTGTGCTGTTTCAAAACAGGTTAAGACATAAATTAAAAGACATTGTTTATAGTTATCATATTTTATTCAGGTAATTCATTTTATATGTCCTCAATTTGATTGGAAGTAAACTAACCAGGCCTAAAAAAGACATGTCTTTGGTTTGCAAGACTCTGTCTCACAGAATTACGCGTGTGGATCCGGCCATATGAAAGAGTCTCATTGTCACATATTTCTTTCATCTGGCCTAGATTTAAAGTAGGAGAGAAGAATGGTTTTACATACTTATACAAACCATCTCACTGGCAAGACACGGGAGGATATTCCAGTAGTATGAGCTATACTCACACTTCTTATGCTTCTCGAAGTTTTTCCAGGATCCTATAGTCTATCTGTCACATGTGGTTCATGAACCCCAACTGTATGAACCCAGTTGTTTTCCTTATCAATTCAATTGACTTCTGGTGACTCAGATGCACAATATTATCATTACCATAAGGTAAATCCCTTTCTATGTGAAAATAGCATAGATATGATAAGAATTGAATTAGAAGTACTATAGCACGTTGAACATACTCAACAAAAGGAAGCATGGTCCCTCAGAGAGTTTGTCTTTTTAATTTACAATCTGAATCTCCATTTCTACCCTAAAAAGTTCTCTTAAAAAAATTGCACTGGCTGGCTTTACAAAACAGGGTAGTTCCTGCCTGTCTGTCAGGTAAAGACAGTTAGAATCATTACTGGAGAATGTGGCAAGCAGTCTCTTGGCACAGAGCTGTCTTGGACTGAGCAATTTCCACCGTCTAATGGAAAGTGTGGCAGATCTTCCTAGTGGAAGAGTAAGGAAGAATATCATAAGGAATCCTCAGGAAGATATCCTTCCCTTAGGGATCCTGCTTGCAGTTTTCTCAACTTCTGTTTATTTTTTAAAGTATGCTGATAAGGAAGTCATTATTATGGGGATCATGTAGATGTGAACACTGTGTTCCGCTAATGGAACTTCAAGGATGTTGTTTTGCATCTTGCCTAAGAGGCCAAACACATCAACTTTATAATATACTCAACCTGTAAGAGCATTTGTCCTTAAAACTCCAGTCTCCTCACAAAGACGGATCTTCCGTTAATGGAATCAATTAGTAGACTTCAACATACCAGCAAATGAGAGCAAACAAAGCCAAACAAAATCCTTTTTTTAATGAAACCTGTTGGCTTTTGCCTTTCAGACCCATCCCTCTTTACTTGCTGCTTGTTTCACTGCCATTATGTCTAAACTAATGATGTGTTTGGCAGTCAGAAAAACGATTGGCTGCAATGTCACAGTTTGAAAACGCTCATCAATCCTCCAGCCTACTCATTTTTTCATGATTGACATTAACACAGCCATTGAACAGTACGCATGCTGCTGCTCTCCCCACGCACACAGCACACAAATAACAACATTTAAATTAATTTGGTGACTATACCATCATGCTCATTGAGTGTGGGAAGATCCATCGCAGAAGAGTGGGGAGGGAATCATTGCTGGATGAACACTGACTCTGTAGATGACTCTGGGAGTCCAGTCCAGTATTGCACAGTCCCTTCTAGAATAAGACAAGATAGGCTTTTAGAGGAGGAGTTCTCTTAAGCTGGCAAGCTAGAATACTTGCATTCCAACTACTTGGCTCTAGGAAGAAGGCAGAAAAAAACAAAGCTATTCATATGTAGGTCATTCTGGTGCTGACTCAACAAAAGGATTTGCACATCTTGCAGTGATAAAACAGAAATCCCTCTCTTCCACCATCCAGATTACCAATGACAGTATGAGATAGTACAATAACTAGGAATGTCAATGCAATTTAGGCTTCCATTTTGGCAGTGAAACACCACTAACTACTAAGTACATTTTTAAAACTCATTTTATAGATATCAACTATTTTTTTTATCTGTACATTTTTTCCTTCACTTGCTTATGTAAATGTCATGTGAAACAGTGCCAGAAGGTTTACTAAGATGAAGAAAAAATAGCATCTGTTGTTTCTCCTCAGTAAGCAAGGTTTGTTACCCACTTTGAGAAAGAAATTGTATTCGTTTCATGTTGTTTGTTCTTGGCAAAACAATGGTGACTGCTTCTCATCTCCTTACTTTTCAGGTGCTTAGAAATATTTCATTTCATTGCTCATTTCTTTTTAGAAATTGAAGTTAGTCAGGTAGTCTGTAATTTCTCACCACCATTTCTTTTAAAGACAAAAACTATAGTTGTCCAGAGACGATTTCCTGAACATTTCATTCACCCTTCCCAAGTTCTCAGACATAACTGTGAAAGACCATAAGATTTAATAAGTCAGTTCTTTAAGTATCCTTGGAGCAAATTCTTCAGGCTTAGCTGATAGAAAAGTCTCATTTATGTTCTCTCTCTTTAAAAGGCTGAAATCTTGCTTACCCTTTTGCAACTGGAATTCATTGTATCACTTGGCACCTGAAAACTGACCTCTTCAATGAAAGACAATGTAAAGAAACTTATTTCAGTATATTTTCCTAGAAGAAATCTCTAATACTTAAGTTGATGTCATATGCATTACAGCTAAAAGCATTTTCCCCTAGGTCAAGTGGAAAAATCTTGAGAAATGAACAAATGAACTTTTTCCCCTTTTAGTTCTTCATTCTGCAGTGATTTTTTTTTTCTTGAACTTTCAGTATGGCTACATATTAACAGCAGTATTTTCAAGAATATTGAATTCTAATTAGTCTCACCATCTCACTTTGGCTTGTAGGTGAAAGAATTTCTTTTTTCCTGGACAAGAACAAATTAACAATTAAAGCACTCACAGTACAACTCTTATCTATATATCAATAGGTTGATGTCCAGTCAATTTGTTTAAGCACAGAACAGAGCTATCCTCTGAACAAGTGAGTCCAAAGATAGTCAATAACACCACAAGGATGTAGCAGATTAAAGACAACTGGCATCTTTCTCTGAAGCATCTACTATTAGTTTTTTTCAGATGTATAATTGATCGGGTCCCTCCAATATACCAATATTCTACATTGTTATCAACAACATCTCATCAAATATTCTTTGCTTCAGAACTGTAGCCATACTAACCATCTCACAGCAAGAGTTAAAAGTTCTCTGACAACTGATTCAGAAGACAAGAAAACGGCTAAGAATAGCAAATGAGACCACCCATGCCTCACACTCAAGTTTGAGAGCTCTGCAACAACAAAGCTTACTTTCTTACTTTAAACCTTTCACTGCCACTCAGTTTTGCTATGGAAATCAGGGCTTATAGAGGACAAGCAGAAACTAATATGAGAATGAAATGCATTGAGTCAAAGACAACCTTTACATACTCGATCATTTAGAATGTATGTCAGAATTATGCATGTGAACCAAAGGCAGTCAGAGTTAAATGTCAGGAGATTTTCTAATTGGAAAAAAAAAAGTCATCAGTCTTCTTGATTCGTATAAAAGACACATGCTTTCCAGGCTTCTGGCAGAAATATTTCCGCCTTCTTTTAAAAAATAATTGTTATGTTCGAGTCATGCTTTGCCAATATCTATATCTAATATTCTATAACTAATCACGCTTTTCAAAATAGGCATATTTTCCTAAAATCAAGGATCCTCCTTGAAGCAGGTTTTCCTGGGTAAGCAACTGCTGAGAATAGAAGCTCAAAAGATCTGGCAGCTATTAAAAAAGGTTACATGAAAAGCACAACAGCAAATTGTGCCAACGTGGAAGGAAGTAGGAAGCAATGCAAGATAAAAATATAGAGTCTTTTGAAAATCAAAAGACAAGTAGGAAAAGCAATATATGACTAAGGGTATCACAGAATGACTTTTGTATTTCACTGTAGCAATGATTTACGCTAACACATTCAATATACCATCGTGACAGATTAGGAGCGCCTTAGCTATGGAGGCAGTAACCTCTAGCAGTAGGATGGTAATGAACAGTAAGCGGCTCTTTCAACCACTCCAGTAAGACAAATTAGAGCACCTCCATCTATACCCATAGGATATGTATAATGAGACAATGTATCATCTAACTTAGAAGAGTCCCCAAAATTAAGTCATCTTACACCCTACATCAAAACTTCTTCTACAAAGAAAAAAAAGACAGGTCATTGTCATAGGTGAGTCCCTTCTGAAGGGTACAGAGGGCCCAATATGCAGACCAGACCCACTTCTTAGGGATGTGGTGAGAAAACTTTCCACTCCGGTACAGTCCTCAGATAATTATCCATTATCGATTTTTCAGATAGGCAGCAACAAACTCGCAACAAGAAATCCAAAGGCAATCAAGAGAGATTTCAGGGCCTAGGGAGAACTGGTTAAGGGATCAGGAGCACAAGTAATATTCTCCTTTATCCCCTCAGCTGCAGGGAACAATGAGGGAAGAAACAGGAAAGCCCACCAGATCAATACCTGGCTCCAAGCCTGGTGTCATTGGCAGGACTTCAGGTTTCCTGGTCATTGGGTTTACATATCAGGCCTGCTGGCAACAGATGGGGTACACCTGTCTCAAAGGGGAAAAGGATTTTTGCACAGGACTTGGCAGGGCTCAGCGAAAGACCTTTAAATTAGATTTGAAGGGGAAAGGGATAAAATCTGCCTCGCTGGAGGTAAGCTTGGGAGAGGTACATCAGTGTTTGTGGGAAGGTGTGCTTGTGAGGTCCTTAAGTCTGCAACCCCAGTGGAGGTAGTGGACAGAGTATCGTGTGATAGCAAAGACAGATGGGATATTGATGGTCTAGAAAGCACAGGAGCACTTGGGAATGGTCAGGTAGGAATTAGGCCAAGTGTCAGGTCCTTGGTGTCACTTGGATCACAACAACCCCAAGCAATGCTACAGGCTTGGGGAAGAGTGACTGGAAAGCCTGAAAAAGATGTGGGGCTGTAGATCGACAGCTGGCAGAACATAAGCCATCAATGTACCCAGGTGGCCAAGAAGGCAAACAGCATCCTGGCCTGTATCACAAACAGAGTGGCCAGCAGGACTGGGGAAGTGATTGTCTCCCTGTGCTGGGCACTGTTGAGGCTACACTGTTGAATACTATGTTCTGTCTTGGGCCCCTCACCACAAGAAGGACATTGAGGCGCTGGAACGTGTCCAAAGAAGGACAATGAAGCTGGTGAAGGGTCTAGAGACAAGTCTTGCGAGGAGTGGCTGAAGGAACTGGGATTGTTTAGTCTGAAACAAAAGAAGTTGAGGCGAGACCTTACTGCTCTCTACAGCTACCTGAAAGGAGGTTGTAGTGAGGTGGGGGGGTCAGTCTCTTCTCCTGTGTACCAAGCAACAGGACTAGAGGAAATAGCCCGAAGTTGCACCAGGAGACATTTAGATTATATATTAGGAAAAACTTCTTTACAGAAAGGGTTGTAAAGCATTGGAACAGGCTGCCCAGGGAAGTGGTGAAGTCACCATCCTTGGAGGTATTTAAAAGTTGTATAGATGCAGTGTATAAGGACATGGTATAGCGGTGACCTGGCAGTGATGTGTCAATGGTTGGACTTAATGATCTTGAAGGTCTCTTCCAACCAGAACAATTCTACGATTCTATAATGTAAGCATGGAGGATAATATTAGAAGTGTAAAAGTGCAAAATTAATCAATATCAATAAAGACATGCATTTGAAATCAAGGGAAGGTTCAACATTTAATAGAGGAGGACAGCAAATAACAGGTATAAAGAAAGACTAATCTTCCAATGCTTATTTTGCTTCAGTCTTCATGAAAAAGATTAACTGAGAGTAAATGTTACTGAAGTTCCTTTAAAAGAGAACAGTATGGAGGCCAGAACAGAGAAGGGGTTGGTTTAATAATATTTAGTTAATTCAAATGTATTTAAGTGAGTTGTTCCTTATGAAATTCACCACTTAGTGCTTGAAAAATCACCCAAAGCAAACCCTGGCACACGAGTTTCAAACTTAAGGAGGGAGGGAAAGGATTCAGACTGCAGAGAAGTCAGCAGAGTATCTATCAGTAAAAGGGAGGAACAGGAACATGGCCTAATTCAGTGTCAGAAGCAATATTATGCAAAGAATTAAATAATCAATATATAAGCATCTTTAGGATATTAAAGTGATTAAAACTGCCAACATAGATTTATCAAAAGTAAATCATGTCTAATCAATCTACTCTCTCCTTGCAGAAGGACAGCTGCTCTGGTGACTGAAAAGGATACAGTAATACCTGTGACATACCTATACTTTGATAAGGGTTTTGAATTTGTTTTGCATATCTTGGTATATATAAAGTACAGAAATAGGGCTTAGATAAAATTTCCATAAAATAGATACAAAACTGGCTGAAGAAGCATTTAAAGTACAACTGCCCCAAATGTATTATCAGCACGGAAATGATTCAAGTAGGATTCTACACTGAATTGTCCTAGACCCTGTTTGATTCAGTGTGTTCATGAATGACCTGGGTGACAGAATAGACAATACACTCGAGATATTTGTGGTGACATAACGTTAAGTATTCAAGGGAAGACAATGTCAAAAATCTAACTGATCTTGATATATTGGACATCAAACTTGAAATTCAAGAAAGACAAATGCAGAGCACTGCATTGAAAGGAGACATCAGATACACCATTACAAAATGAAAAACTGAAGAGACAAAAATCCATCAGAAAGAGACCTACTGTTACAGCAGTTTGCTGAGTGAATATGAGTAGAAGTTGTAACACTCCTGGAGAAAAGATTAAGACAAATCTAATTCTGGATGAAACTTAGATGAGTGTCACAGGTAAGAAGCGTAACACACTGATTCTGCTCTGCTTCCAGTCTGTCAGGTATCCACTGCACCACGATGCTCCATTTGCTCAACATGCTTTATACCAAACACACTTTTAAGGAGAATCCAGCAGACAAAGCAACAAGAATGACAGAGCATTTAGAAACAGGCTAAAAGTCTGATGAAAAAAAATCAAGCTAAGGAGAAGACAGCAATCCTTCAACACGTAAAAGCAAAGAGAGTGCTATGAGGGGTAAGCAGAGGCAGCTGTGGCAGACTGCTGGAGGCAGCTAAACAACTGTGGGTTACTCACTGTGCTATGCCAGTGCTAGCCCTAGAAATCCAGTCTCGCGCTGCTGTTGCTGCTGCCAAGAAAAGGGCTTGGATAGGTAGAGTTGGGACTATTCTGGGTAGGAACAGGAGATCCCAGAAGTAAGAGTCACTGTCCAGGATAGGGACAGGAGTAACAAGGTCTGTTTTCTACATCTTTCCTCTTGTAAGCACAGTCTGGATTCAATCTTTCTCCTTTCAACTTTCAGTCTTGCCTACACCATGGAGAGTCTTTGAACTGTAGAAGGCACCTATAGAAAGCATGGGAATCAGTTCTTGATGCCCATGCAGGGAAGGACAACAAAAATAGTTCTACAGTAGAACAGGTATTAGGGGAAAAGTCTTAAAGGGAAGCACTGGAAATCATTGTCCAGAACATTATAGACTCTCCTTTGTTGGAGGGATGAAGAGCCCTTAGGGAAAATACATAGTAGCATCTACAAGCAGGTGTGCTTGTTGTCTCTCTGGGAAGGAAGACAAAAAAGTGACCCCTCGAGGGCCTTTTCCACCTTCAGGTTTCTGATTAATAACATTTCACTACATCTCCACATTTTACAAGGAATAACTGTGGAAGCAGCACATTGCACTCTGTGCTAATGGCAACTTTCAAAAGCCCTCTTCACAGCCCTGGGACAAATGACTGGTAGGATAAGATCCAGTATCATTTTTAGCTAGGATTATATGGCGTGTGACATCAGCCCATAGAAATTGTTTCTGGCTTCGCTCTCTGGCATCAGTGAGCAAGTGCTAAGTCATACATCTGTTTGGGAATGCAAGCACATTATTATCTCCTGACAGAGAACATAATCAACTAATTTCGGCCCTGGTATAAATGGATAACCATTTATTATAAATGGATAACTATTCTCAGTTACTCTCTGAAGAAGCCTCCTTGTCTCCATTACTGCTGTATAGGTAAATTAAACTCCTTCAATTTATGTGCTCCAAATTAGTTAAAATAATTTAAAGTAGATGGAGTTAACCGCTTGGAAGTTATTTCTCAATAACTAAGCTATTAGTAATCATTCCTAGGGCTCTTTATAATCAATGCTGGATTGTTTGTCAGTGAATATGCACATCTCCTTGCTATTACTTCCGTGGAGTAATGCTGAGTTAAACCAACTGAGGATTTGGCCCACAATATCTCAAGGGTACTTCCTCTTAATTTAGTAATAATTACACCCTAGGCTAATATGCTAGAAGGTCTTTGGCCTTTGAGTTAATGAAATAATACCAATATGGTCCTCAGAATCAATTTATTCAGCAAAGAGGAAAATTATTACTTCACAAACAGGAAATAACCTCAATTTATTATAATAAACTTCATTGTGTATATAAACAGAGCAAAAAAAAGAAAAACACAGAGGAGATGAACATGTAGAAAGATAAGTTTTAATATGATTTTCTTTTGTTCTTATCTCCCTAGTATCTGATAACCCAAACCAAAGGTGTAAACCATGGGTACGTGCACATACACACACAGATTAAATGAATCCAAATTTCATCATCTACTAAAGGCCTGATAGAATTACTACAAATGCTACAAAGAGATGAGAAGCAATACAGGAAGGATTGTATATCAGACTACATTAATAATAACCTGGGAATCTATATCTTCCATCCTCCCAATGAACTAGTAAGGAGACTGAACAGATGGTCTCAGAATAAGAACCCAAAGGAAGTGCTGATGGCAGCTCCTCCCTTCTAAATTTCTCAAAGAAAAGTTGTTTCATGTTCCTCTCCCACGTCTTATTTTTGTGGAGGAAAACTGCCTGAAAGAGCAGGCAGAGAGATATAAAATAGTCCTTATTGCTCATTTTCTTACACAGAGCTAATTCTAGTGCCCATCACACAATTATACCCACGTAATCTTACAAGTTATGCAGAGCGAGAATCAGGTCCTGCCAAAACTAAAAGATAGTACCATAGTCCTCTTCATTAAACACTGTATCCAAAAGCAGAGTTACAGAGAATGGATTTTTAACTTTTTGGCCAAGTGAAACAACTGTTTTATACAGTAAGTTATATGTATATATTTAAGATAACTATTTCTAATTCATGTTTGTTCACAACTGAGTGATTTACTGTAAGTTTTCATGGTACAATCGTAGATGGAGCATTTAGCCCAAAACTTTACATAATTAAATGAGCTTTCCCTGTTCTATATGAAGATGTTTACCACTCTTCCAAAGAATAATTTCATGAAGAATCTCACTAATTTGAAAATACAGTTGCTATTGATTTACATACCTAGACCACCAAACTCCAGGAACATTGAGTTTGCAAATTATATTTGCACTTTCACAAGGCACGAAATCATGCTGTTGAACAGAAGTAAAGGTTGGTTTCGTACATGAGCTATAGAAGTTTAAAATATTCTAGAGGGGATGCATATATAGGCAATTTTGAAGAAGACTAGGTTATGTGTTAATTTTGCTTTATAAACTTGATAAATTGGTGGTTTCACTTCTTAATACATATTTGGGTAAAACCAAACTGTTTCAGCTGGTCTTTTCACTTGGTTTTGAATTTAGAGAAATCTGGATAATGGTGGAGAGGAGGACAAACGAATCTGGCAAATATCAAACCAACAAAAGAAGGCATACAAAGTGTTCTGAAGCATAAATACTGTACTCTGCAAAACATAAAGCAATGGAATTTAGGATGTATGCTTTACTCTGTAAACTTGCTTGTCCAAAACTTAATGCCTTTTTCTGCACCGGTTGTATCTAAGCAGATACATTAATATGTAGTTTATATATGCGTATACAGGCACAGATACTATTTTTAAATAATGATGTAGGTATGTCCAGTTGCATTCCTTGAGGATCTGTCCATTACATAAACGTTTCATTATATTTACCTTACATGGCATGAGGTGGCAATATCTGTACTCATACAGCCTTTATTAATTTAAGCTTAGTTTGATCTTTCCTATGAGAAAACATTACATGATTCAGTTATGTCTTCTTTATTTAATAAAAATTTGAGAAGTTTGTGAATGGTTCTTGGAAATCAATATGTAAGTGAGGAAAGTTCTGAAGAAAATGGACTAGATTTCACCATAAGTTTACCATTGTCTTCTCAATGTGACAGAGATTTTCTGGAATGAAGTCAAGACAAAAATTTTACACACTGTAAAATGAACTAAAAGTGATTAGTCTGTGAGCTCTAAGGGTTTTTGTTTACATGTAGGTAAAAATAAAACTGTGGTAAAGCTGCAAGTGTACAGCATACAGTGTCTTGAAAATTGGACAATCGCCAGAAAGAATTTCATATTAATAAATAAATAAATAAATAAATAAATAAATTGAATCTGCATCTCTCTTTAAACATCTCTCTTTAAATCTTTTGATGCTCTGGCAAGGGCCTAAATAAGAATGGGATGGTGTA
>VWZK01001545.1:192114-206497 GCA_013396935.1 Baryphthengus martii
CTCATCCAAATCATTGATAAAGATGTTAAACAGGACCGGTTCCAGCACCGAACCCTGGGGAACACCACTTGTGACTGGTTGCTAAATGGATTTAACTTCATTTACCACAACTCTCTGGGCCAGTTTTTATCCCAGTGAAGAGTACACTTGTCTAAGCCATGAGCCACCAGATTCTTCAGTAGAATGCTGTGGGAGACAATGACAAATGCTTTACTAAAGTTCAGGTATACAACATCCACAGCTTTTTCCTCATCCACTAGATGGGTCACCTGGTCATGGAAGGAGACCTTGGTCAAGCAGGACCTGCCTTTTATGAATCCTTGTTGGCTGGGCCTGATCCCCTGGTTGCCTTACGTTTTCCATGTGAGCAGACTCAAAATGAACCACTCTATAATCTTCCCAGGTACCAAGGTCAGGCTGACAGGCCTGTAGTTCCCTGAATTCTCCTTCCAGCCCTTCTTGTAAATGGACATCACATTGGCAAGCCTCCAGTCATCCAGGACCTCCCCTGTTAACCACAACTGCTACACAGTAGTTGCATGAACACTACACCCTTTTTCCTTCCTCCCTTCTCTCCGTTCACCTCAGCTATAGGTACTGAGTGCGCTTACCTAAAGGGTCACTGAGGAGTGATATAGAAGCCACTCAGACTGTGGCAGTATCTACCACGAGGCTCTTCACTGGACAGAAGAATTGGCTTCTACTCAAAAAACGACTTGAGCTCCTGACAGATATATCCTTCAATTTGATTTATCTTGACTTCCTGTAGGTGATGTTGACTTCCCCAAACACCTCCAGGTTCTATACTGGAGTTTGGACTCTGATTTAGAAACTATTCAATTGCAATTTAAATCCTGCACTAGCTTATCCTGTGACTTGGTTCTTCTACTGTCAAAGATCAAAATTTTCCTGCAAATCATGAGGACACTTGAACTGCTGTGGAAAAGGAGATGAAACTTTATAATAGCAAATATTAGACACACTAAATGCAGGGCTTGCCAAAATTCCCTTCTTTTTACTTTATAAATCAAGCTTGAATGCTTTGTTCCCAAACTAGTTAAAGGCCAATTTTTTTTGTTGTGCTGCTGCACAGAGGTAGCTTATGGAATATCACATAAGTTACAGAATGAAACTGGTGTGAATTGTATGGCAATTGACCATCCAAGGGTGAAATTCAAGCTTTATACTTTCAGTCTAGAAGAATCTAGAAAATATTGTGAAAATATTGTTCCAGAACTACTTGGCAGTCAGTTTCTCAGGAAAACAAAAATTACCAAAAAAAAGTTTCATAAAGAAACAGATCGATGAAAGAAGTTCATCTTATTTTAAAAGCCCTCTGTAGAATTCTAGAGTATATGACATTTACAATTTTCCTATTACAAATAAGTTGGACTCCAC
The DNA here is from genome assembly GCA_013396935.1 of Baryphthengus martii. Lineage (NCBI taxonomy): Eukaryota > Metazoa > Chordata > Aves > Coraciiformes > Momotidae > Baryphthengus > Baryphthengus martii. Next base: position 193,513 of record VWZK01001545.1, read on the forward strand.
TCTGAGTTAGTCTCACTGGGCAAAAGTGAACTGGAAATTATAGTTAGTTCTAATCCATTTCTAACAGTCTTGTATTGGTCTCAAGGCGTAATTGAAATTCTAATATATAAGGCTGGAGCAGCTGCTAAATTTGAATTTATGTATTAACTATTTGGAGGAACTAGTTAATTAACTTAAACATTGTTATAGTCTCTTTAACAACATTTCAAAATAACTTAGTGTGATTAATAGGCCATGATAGGAATTTCGATCAGCCGTGATGCAATGTTTCTTGGTAAAAAAAGGAGCAATTTATTGCACATTAAAATTTTGTGTGAATTATTTAATGGTAGATTTCAATTCTGTCTGAAAATATAATCTTCATCCATTCAGTGACATAAGAATTCAGATTCCTCCACCCAAACATTTACAAACCTTGCCTCCATTCCCTTTCTTTCTGCCATTATTTCATTTAATTTCGTGTGGGTTTAATCACTGATTGTTTTCAACAGTTTTTCAGAGTTTCAGTCAGCAATATTTCATTCTAGAATAAAAGCTAATGATCCATAAATTCTTAATGCCATATCTTTATAGTCAGTAAATTAGTCTTAAATGGGTTCAGTAAGTTCTCTGATGTATGTCATTAATTGTTAATGGTGTTTTAACTAGATAATTGTTGTAAAAGGTTGTTTATCATCACCACTGGTGGGTGACTGTTCCTTGCAATCTGTTCCGCCTGGTACCTCTGAACTTACTCTGTCTACCATTGTGTGCAGCAAAGAGATCAGGAGACTGTGAAGCAAAGTTCAAATGCCTAATTCAAACATGTCCGGTGGATAATGAACCTACAGACCATCAGACTTAATATGGTCAGATTACTTTTCGGTTTTCAAACAGACACAAAATGTATATCATATTCTAGCGTTCTTTGCACGTAGCATAAAAGAGTTATAAACCAGTCCTGCCTAAGCAGTAAAAATGCCTAAGCTTAGATCCAAGCCAATTGAGGCATCAAATTACCTAAAGATTATGCTATCCAATGACTCAGTGGCTTAAGTAGCATGTGAAGCTTGGATAGTCACTAGTAGTTGCTCTTTAGGATAAGGAGGTAGTGTTATCTTAATGACATGCAGTAATTAGAGGAAAAGTTCATCAAATGCTAAGAAAAGTGAACTTTTCAATACACAAGAGTAAGTCAGTCAGTAAAAGTGAACTAAATCTCCTCTTTGGACTTGAATCCTTAACCAATATTATGACTTCATAGGCTGTTTCCATCAAGTTGATTATCAAGTAAAAAGATCTCTACAGTAAAGTCAGATCTAACTGCAAAGAACAGGAATACAAAGTCTTGTTTCACCAAATATAGGAGGCACTAAGTAACCAGAGGCAAGGCCTTTGCTTGCTATTCCAAGTCTTTGGGTCGCTCTCATTCCTAAAAACACACATGCTCTTTTGTCCTTGCTGTTAGGGGAGAGTTTTCTTAGGGTGTTGGTACAAGTATTGCTCACTGATGTCTTTAGGTTTTCTTTACATTTTTATGGGATTCTTTGGTCTCCACACTATTTTTCTCTGATACACAACTCCTTCAGAGGAGTCCTGGCCCCTTGCATTTTCTTTCCACCAGGAAATTCCATTCCATGCAGCTTTCAGATGTTTGCCCTAAATTACAGGTAGTGGATATTTTACTTCAGCTTTAGGGTAAAATCTTTAGCATAAGATTCACCCAATCCTTAGGAGAACAGTGCAGGCAGAATGAAATGAACTGTGCAGACAGAGGCCAGCCCGTGGGTCATACCTGATGTTCTTTCCCCTCATCTCCTCTTGTGTCTGAAGTTACCTGGAGACTCATGGGCAGTATGAGCAAAGCCTGGATTTTGTGTGTGTAAACATGGCTTAGTGAAAGGGTAACATGTACCAGTTGCAAATCCTCCCAAGACAGATTAGGTGCTTCTTCAGGGAGGATACCTAACACTGTCAACTGTTGCCCCTTAATGCCTACTATAGCTGCTACAACTAGCATGTGTGAGCTGTGTACGCGCCATACAGAATGAACAAATGCAAACTACAGTGACTTTTTTGGCATGCAGCAAGGCAATGAGTCTGGAGTGCTGTATTCTGCCAAGAAAATCGGATACAAAGGCACATGTTTTGCTCATGCTACATATCCCAGTAGTTTACCCATCTCATTGACTACTATACCTGCTTCATCCCCTAATTCTTTTTTGCCTTCTGACTAGTAACAGGCTGCAACGGCCTACCAGCCTTACATGACTGAAAAAGCCTGCCAGAGATAGCCTCCTGTAAGGACTCAATATATCTTCTCAGTAGCTCACAAAATGAAGCAAGGACAAATATTTCTCCCCCACAATATCAATGTCCTCAAACACAGGCATGATGCACCATCATCAGCAAAGCAGTGCTCATGACTGGCTGATGTTCTGGCTCACTGCACTGTAACCATCCTCTAGAACTGTCTTGCTGTCTCACCACCATGACCACACCTTTCCACCAGCATCCCTTGCCTTTATCCACCTTTGGAAGGCTCCCCTCTATTCCCATGTTCCTCATCCCTGCTTGAAGAACAAGTAGCCATGAGTTTTGGAATGCTGTGATCAGAAGTTCCCACCCTCCCCTGTTGTCAGTGCCCATACTGCTTTTGCCCTTGTAAAGGGGACAGAAGCTTTCAAAAACAGAGGAAGAATCACACTCACTGTTTACCATGTGGAGCCAAAAGTTGATGTCATTGCTACTACAATCTGAAAAATCGTGGTGGCTAGAGCATGCACCCCAAAACATGCCAAAAGCCAATTTCATGAAAAAAAAAAAGCCATACCATGGGAATACAAATATCTCTAGAGTGAATATAGGATGTGGTGGAGTTCTTTTTCCAGTTGAAGCAACTCCTTTGTACATATAACACTAGAAGAGTCACTGAGAAGGAGTATGGGAGTGAACAGGGAATTTTCCAAGGGGAAGAAAAGCTAGTCCCTGTTGTCAAATGTTCTTACGCACACTCTTCTATTTTACCTATGACCAGCATTGGATAAGAGATACCAGCAGACCTTGGAACTTTGGGATTTCCCCTGCGCAAGAGCAAGCTGTATCCACTAGGTCAGAAAGCCATGTTTAATACCCTTCCTTCTATAGAGCCAAGAAGGGGTTCTGCACAAAAAAGATGTTCAACAAATTGGATGAGAAAAGGAGGGAAGCAGTGTGAACTGTATTTCGAGTGCTTCAGGTAGAAAAGGGAATTGGCTTCTGTCCCACATGATAGGTCAACTCTCAAATTACCCAGGTGTTGTACAAAAACTGAGAGGCACCATCTCCTTCTTTAGAGACTGCAAGGTTTTTTGTCGAGTCAGCATCAGCCCTGAGATTGCCTGCCAGTCCATAATGTCTTGTGCAAATGAATGAAAATAGGCACATTTAAGGAGCCAGTAGGGCTTATGCATAAAAGAGGTGATGATAAACTGCTTGCTTTTGAGAATTCATTGATAAATTGAAACTTCAGAAAATGAAAATTTTCTGAAACTCTCAGCCTTCAAAAGCATATGAAGCTTCTGGCTTTTTAGGACTTGAATTAGCAGCTATTCAATTTGGTTTTATAGTAGAGGTTATAGCAGTGTCAACTACAGCGTCTGCATGTACAGGGAATGCCACCGTACATAAAAATCACTTATCTGAGTTGCATTATGAAATGTTTTAAAGAAATTCAAGAGATTTTCAGCTTACTGAAATGAACTCATTAGAGAAATTGGGTTAAAATCCTTTGGATATCTGGGGTGTTATTTGTAATATCTATTATTTCACTATGCATAAATCTCTAGAAATAAGTTAGCCATTATTTCAGCCCAAGACTCCATTTTCTACTCCTGCTTTTACTCTTCCCACATAAGCTTACCATAATCCTCTTAATAACTATGTGTTCTGTTTACAATATTTTGAGCAATATCAACCCTAAGCCTCTATTTTTTTCCAGTTGTTTAATGAAGATTAGATTAATTTTATTAGCGTTCAAAAGGTGCTTTTTTTCTGATTATCAGTCATAGTTCTGCTGGGATTTTTTAAAAAGCCTGAGGGAGGTGGTTTTCCAAATACCAATGAATTTCAATGAAAATAGGTTACATAACACAGGTCATTGGAGAGTCCTAGTTTTAATTATACCTGCAGTCCTAAGATCAGTTCTTGCAATATGTTGTGCATATCTGCACCCTTGCTTGGAGCTCAGTCTTGAATCATACTACAAAAAAATAAAAAAATTTTAAAAAAAGGAGACAGGAGAGTCATTAAAAAAGGGAAAAAAATAGTTTGTAAGCCTCATATCGTATCATGTATGGGCTGAGGGTGATGATATGTTAGTAAAGAGGGACTCGGGCAGTACCTGTTTTGTTAGCGCCACTCCAGGATCACAAAAGCAGGGTTTTCCCTCAACAACTTTCATCTTGTCCCTTTTCTCTTCTTCTCTTTATCCCACCTAAACCTTCATACTGAACTAGATACTTAGGATCTGGCCTAAGGATCCTCGCGAAGGATTTCTCCCCTATGAAGATGTTTTGTTTACATCCATTAACTCTTTAAAACTGACGGAAATCTCTTTACAGGGAGGACTATAATACATTCAGTGCCCTATAGAGCTCACAGAGACCTCAGCATCGAAGAACACATTAAATAAAATGCTTCTCAGTTTAGCATAATATATGCCTGACACAGGCAGTTGGGCTAAATATCCAATGAGACATTCCCCAGCCCCGTGATTCCATGATTTGTGGGGAAGGAGTGGTTCTCATGTAGTAGACATGAATGAATACAAACTTCTCAGAAACATTGACTTTAAATGATGCTTGTCCTTGCTGGTTACTGCTCCCCTTTTTCACAGGCAACTATTAACACCACTCTTGACCTCCTCTGTTCCCCATGGAGATTCTTCTCAGGAAGTCACTGATGTTTCCCCACGCTGAGAAGGAGGGAAGAACAGCACTTTCCCTAAGCACTGGTGTCAGAGAGGAGGAAAGAGAGAGAAAGAGTCCACTGGGAGCATCACAAATACCTAGAATGCTCCAGTTCCTTTTATCACTGAATATAAATGACCTAAAAATGACCCTAAAGATAATCCATCTCCAAAAAAAAAGAAAATAAAAAAACAAATGAGGCAAGCAGGGAGAAGGGAGGATTATGAAGGCATCCCTTTGATAAACTCTCTGCCCTTACAAAGGCTGGAGGGCAGAATTTGAAGATACAAGTGGTGATGGTAAAGGTGGCAGCTTTCCAATATCAATGTTGACAGTTTATCCTGAGAAGGTGATCTTTTTAAACTAGCACCAAATCTTTTTCTATACCACATCATTTTGCCTTTTTCTGGAAACAGTTCCCTAATAGACTTTCTCTTGGCCGTTTATTACACATTGAGTGCTAGTTTTGGTTTCTAATAGTTCCTTTTCATCAGGCTGCCTACTGCTGACTGTGGAAAATGTAGGTTTGACTCCACTGATGGCTCTCCGTAATGGCTGTGATTACACCCTCTGCGTCTTCTTCACAGTGCCAGCCTTTCAGTTGAACAGCACATTATGCCTGGATAAGACTCAAAGAGCAGCTTAATATCAGGGTTCTCAGGAGCTATAATAACTGGCTCAAGATCAAACAGATAAAACCACATCAATATTTCTGTACGGTCCATGAGGTAAAACGCATCAATCCTGCATATGTCTATCTGTGAGTTAAAGCTGTATTTTACCATTGCTTTGGGAGGAAAGATATGAAAATAAACCAAAGTTATCAGAAGGTCCAGAGAAAGGCAAGTAGAAAGCAACCTGTTGCCTGCTGCATGCATCAACAGCATAGTCTCTTTATGTCAGACCCAGCAGATGACTTTGCAAGTCACCATTCTTAAGTAGGTAACCCTTAAACTTGAGAAAATGTGATTCTATAAAGCGTTTCACACTAGCTGGACCTAGTTACATTCAGGGAAATTACTCAAATGCTGTTGTAAGTACAAACAGAACAGTGCATCCATGGGGGGGACCTGAAAAGAGACTGCAGTGAAATAGAAACTTCTTGTGAGGTTTTAAACTATATAAATTTACTGTGCAACATTGTAATCACAAAATATTAAGAAAACAGGTCCAGAATACAAAATAGAATCTAAAATTAAAAGACCGACATTCATTTGCTATTGGTTCTTTAGGGTTTATATTTTGAATTTATTTTTTTTCTGTGCACAGGTAAACTTTAAAAAGTGATTTTTGTATACCGCACTTCAGTTCTGTTATTTTATTGATTCTCAAAACTGGGAAACGTCATCAAAAAACACCAGATTTTGCAAGAATTTTTCATGAAGGCAAAAAGGACGATGGTAGAACTGGTATCAATATTTGTATTCAAACCTCAATTTAACTCGAGCTCTAAGAATAGGTCAATAAACACACTTAACCAAGACTTCCATTACAGTAGTAGTGGTGTTTCTGTGAAAAGCTAAGAAAGTGCTGCATGCAGTTTTCACAAAGTGTTGGACCGTGGTGCCTTTTTGTCCCACCAGCCTTTCAGACTGCACTGTCCATAGAACAAGCCTCATACAGGTCATGTCCCCTTCAGCAAGCAGTGTGGATGAGTGCGAGTGAGCCTACATAGAGTAAAGAAATTGGCATTGAGAACCTGATGTTCTCAAGGTGCACATTTCAGAGTGGGGTTTGGGGGACGGGTTGCCATCTAAGCGCACATCTGGAACTGATCTTCAGTTTCATTTGATCCTAGTAGCATTTGAAAAGAATCCAGTTCATATACGCTAAGACTCCACGATGAAAAACAAAGTGCAAGTGGAGGCAACTTGGAGATTTACTTCAGTAACACAGTACTGCTCTGAACTTAAATGTAGATGTACTCTCAGCATCCAAGAAGAAGCTACTCTCTGAATGGCTTGATATTGTGAAATGCTGAAGTGATGTGAAGGAAACTGGACTTTATACAAATAGCCAATTCATAGGTTCACCATAATAACTGTTAGCTTTCTTCTACAGAATAGCTCATTAAAGCAGATTTTTCAAAATACCACTCATTACTGGGGGGAAAACAAATCCTGACCTTTACATAGTAAAGATACATTTGCCATATAGGTACACTTTTCAAGACACTACGTATTTTATATGGCAAAGTTTCTACTTGTCTCCAAACAATGAATCTTCCCATTTCAATCCCAAGTTTAACTCCACTTACATCTTTACAAGGCTCCACCGGCACTGAAATAACTGCTGGTATGTGGAACCACAGAGGGGCACTGTGATTGTTCAGCAGAGCCAATGTCATCCACTCACTTTTCCACCTGCCATCAGCAAAGACCTGAAATCTGACAACAGCAGAGAAACGACACAAGTTTTGTTCCTTGCAGGCTGCTCTGTTCCCTGAGGTTTGCTATCTCACTGAGGCAGGCACTTAGTGAAAATGCCATCAGAGAGATCAGGAGTGACAGGCACAAATTTCCAAGGATCCTTACAAATCTCATGTGGCTTTTAAGCAAAACTAGCTTTGAAATTTTTTTTATTTTTTTTTTAAAGGGGCTCTGACAACCTTACTGGTGCAGACATGAATTACCCAGCTGAAGCCTGAGATTCAGTGTGTGAGTGAAAGTGCTCCCATGAAAAACACACTGGTGTTATGTGTCTAGTTCCCAGAACTCTGATGCCTCCCTTTGCGTCCACCACCAGCAATGCAATCATTCAAATAAGCTGAAATCAATCATATAATGAGTCCCACCATATGATACTTATCTTTGAGGGGAATGAATAAATCATTGTGCCTTTGACAGGGTATTTATGCCATAAATTGACCTAGGAAGTGGCATGGCAACACTTTGATAGTTATGGCTGTGATAGTGACAATTTAGGAATGAATGCATCTTTGTACTTTGACCAGTTCGAATCCTGGCACCTGTTGAAACTAAAACTGTGCAGGGAAAAAATTCTGCCATTAATAGAGACATTGGAAACAAAACGGAGAGCTGTCAGAGGAGAATGCAGAGAAGGCCCTGATGCATAACCCCCCTGCCAGGAGGAAACATACCTGGGAGCAACAGGAAACTGATAAGCTCCTTTCTCTTCTGTGACAGAGCAAAGCTTGCAGGTCTGAAGCAAGAGCAATCACCGATATTCACCTTCCTTACTGAGCCACGCTCTATAGCATGGAGTGCTCCCAGACTGCTCATGTTTCTCCTTGAGGCATTTCTCCGTTTCTCACTGTTCCCTCTCCATGCTCAGTAGGTTTCTCATTTATAATTAATATTTTCCTAAATAATGCAGTCAGAAAAGTATAGATTTGTGGTAAATGGACGAAGTCTGTCCTTTCTGGCCAATATCACCCATTCTTTACTTATATTTATATCATAACTACTGTAGTTTATGCACAAAACCTTATGTGTTATATATAAATAGAAATTAAATGTAAGGTCTATTAAAATTGTAAGTAAATAAAATATAAATTATATGCAGTATACAAATACAAATATATATTTTTATATGTATATATATACATATAACTCATTCTTTCCCTGAATGTTTTGTGCCTCTCTGGAATGTCCTAAATAATTGCAACACTAACGATTACAAATTTCTAGGTTTGATGCTCTAGACACAACTCTAAACAATCATGTGACATATGTTAATACTGCTATCTCCATTTATCAAACGAAAAACTGCACCATAGGGTTACATATTAACACAGGCTATATGTGTTTTAGCACTAGATTCAAAGATACCTTCAGAACCATCAAATCCAATTTGCTATTCTCATGGTTGACTGCATTGCAGACCTTATTTTATGAACTTATCTGTTTCTATCTGGAAAGTGCTTGGGATTTTTTGCCCACACAGCTCCTTTGGATGACTGTTCCCAAGCCCTACAGCTCTGATGTTTGCAAGTGTTTTCTAATTTCTAGTCTAAGTGTATTCCTAGCTAGTTTACAGCCTTTTATTCTTATGTCAATAATGTTCTTTAGTTAAATACTTTTCCTCTTCTCTGATGCTTATTCTCTTGACATATCTGTAGAGCACAATAATTCCCTCTCTCAACCTTTGTTTTCTTTGGCTAAACAAACAGAGCTCTTCGTTTCCTCTTGCAATATAGACTGTCCTTTCCGCTGTTGACTGTAGAAAATCTTCTCTGGAGCTACTAAAACTTGAATTCGTCTCACTTTAACATAGGTTCTTTATCATATAAGTATCTGTTCAAACACATGCATAATCTCCATCTCTACTTGAAACACATAATCTAACAGCTAAATAATGTTTGTCTTTTTTCTTGGCTGCATCACAACAGTGACTTAGAGGCTTTCTATACTACCGTCTCTCCTACATCCTCCCCTCTGCCTAAGCAGCATTACATCATCTCTGCTTCTAACAGGTCTGACTCCTTGCTGTATAGCTAATAACACCTGGGTTTGAATAGGTATTGTATGCACAATCTTGCACTTTTCCAGCTAGACTTCTTTCCATTCCTAGGAATTAATCTGATTTATTCTGTAAACTATCACGTAAGCTTTCTCCCTGACATTTATTCCACACATTTGTGTCAAAAAAAATATGGACAACTTGCTCTCACTTCTTATGATTGTTCATCCAAGACTGAAGAAACAATTATTAGGTCTGTTCTGAGGAATTCCACCCTTCAGCCTCATACTTCTGAGTGGGTTAGGGCAACCATATTTTCTTAGATAGAGAATCTTGTCAAAGAAGGGTATTGTGTTGAGCACTGTCAATTCCTGTGAATTACTATATTCTTTTTCATCCTTTCTTCTGCATATTTCTTAATAGCTGCCATTTCATTCCCCAAATGGAAACCTTCTATGTCCTTTCTAAGATATGAAGAAGTTTGTTTAGCTTCATGTGATGGAAACCATTTTGGACATCATACCAATGGATACTTGGGCAATGGTTTAACAACATCATACACCCTCAGTCATCAAACAAGACACAGTCTTGTTTTCAATGACCAGATCTACACGTCGGTAGTCTCAGAGGATACATATCGGGAGTCTACATCAAGCATGACTTGTCTTCTTGGCATATTATTTTTCAGGTATTTCTTATGTTGAACTACTGAACAAGGACAGCATTACCTGTTCTCCCGCCTTCCACAAAAAGAAGGTATATTGTGATCAAATCCATGGAGCCTGCTGATTTAAAAACCTGTTGTTATTGCAAAACTACAGAAACTACAGTTTACAACTAGGGGGAAATTATTAATTTCAGGAGGTCTTATGTTCCCTGGGTTGCATACAAGCACTCTTCTGCTGTTCCTTAGAATTAATACTGTTTCCTGTACATCAGCAACATAAGATCACGTTTTTCTAGTCTGATATTTCTGAGATGACACTGCAGCAAACTCCACAATTCACCTGGATTCAAACTGATGTTTGATGTAACAGAATAACTGTGGATTTGCAGCCTCCTTCTAAAACATTCTGTCTTCATAATCTGATTAAATGTCATTTTCTTTGGCTGCCATTTTTAGTTCAGCTTAACAAAAAAATCCAAACAAGAAAACAAGCAGGACCAGTGTTTCACACATTATTCCTGCTGAGCATGACTGTCTCACTTTTTACCTTCTTCCTTCTTGTGATAATAAAACACCTAGACCTTCTTTTTCTCAAACTCACCCTTCATCTCCAGTTCCATATGCAGAAATGTTCTCTGCTTCCCAGCTTCTGCAAGGATTTCAGTTTGTAACTTCTAGTGTTTCAAGTCCTTCTATATGCTTAAACAAGCTTACTTCTTTGCAGTAAAAGCCTTAAGAGATGAGGCAACCCAGTGATCACTCAGGCGGCAACCCAGTGATCACTCAGGCAGCAACCCTAGAATGGTGATGGCCAGATCTAGATCAGCTTTCACCTCCATCCTTTTAATGCTATGCCCACTCACACTTTACATGGGCAGTGTCAGCTATATGCCAGTTAGCGCCAATCAGACATACCAAGTTGATGGTACCTCTCCATATTCAGGGGATATGGGTAATCCCCTCTGCTTTGGACATCTAGCACAGGTTAAGTCAAGCACCTCTGCTTTTTCTAGCCTCTTTCTTTATGTTGTTTCCCATTTATCTGTCTAAGCTGCTGGGATTTCCAGCACAGGCTACAGTACATAACAGGCTTCATTAATACACTACAGTAAAGATGCAAAATTCTTAATGGTAGTTGAAAAGTCAGAACTTCTGCATGACTTCTCCTTGTCATGAACAGTGGGAAGGCACTTGAGGGACAGCCATGCTTACCAAGGACTTAGAAGGACTCCACTTCTAGGTCCAAAGGGCAGCTGTTTGCTGATCAGCATAGTCTTTGACTTGGTTGAAGCTATTCTGATGGAGCCTCAACTATGTTCTAACTGCCCTGGACTCACTCATCCAGAACAAATTAAAAGGAGGGTTCTCTTGTGCTGCCAGCAAGCTTAGAGTCCACTTTTTGGCCTTTTTGATCCTAACATAAAACGGGATCATGAGACAGTAGTGAGAAGGATTAAAGCACTGGCCTTCTTGGTGGGATCATTTGCTTCCATGCAGAGAAGATTTCAAATGCTTATAGGTCAGAATACTAGCATATTATACCCAGGAGACTTCAGAAAGCAATTAAGATTCGAGCCCTACAGACCCCAATTAGTCTTTGTTTAACTTCAGTTCTACGTCAGATAATTTTACCGAAATCAGGTGAATTACCTCAGTATTCTGTTGCATGAGCAAATCCATCACTTTAAATGGCATTACTGTGGCATAAAAATGGTGTAACGTGGGTGACATGAATCAGTCCTCATGTTTGCAGCAGCCTTGAATGCACCAGTGTTGAGAGGACCTTTGGAGCTGGGCCCAAAACACTCACAAAGGGAGCTCCTGCTGTTATTCCAACCCATAGGCAGTTCCCTGAACAAAGACCAATTATCTGAGCTTTCTGTGAAAGGGTAGGGGACATGCACCAATATTCATAAATTAGGCAAGCCTGATGTTTACTAAAGTGGAGGGCCTTCGTTCCAATTAAAGTCTGCCTTCATTCTCTCTATGAATTCTTTATTTCCTTTCCTTGTGATATTCGTCAGTTTTCATTTGTATATTAAGATGTACTTCATAGATGAGATAAAATATCATCATTTCCCATTTACAGATAGGGAAATCAAGGCATAAAGAAGTTAAATGACTTATCCAAGAGAATAGCTTCAAGGTCACTTACTACCTACGGTAGGGCTTTGCCCACATGCTGTCTCTTATTAACAATTCTGCTCACTTCTTCCAGTGGTGTGCAATAAAAAGAATGGAAATTAGACTTTTTCAAAGGCTTTCTTGCACCACACCTTAAAAAGAGCTGCTGTATTTTTTTTTTTTTGGTAAAAAAATTTAAGTAAATAGCCATATTATCAAAGGATGCTTTGAACCTGTATATTAGAATGTAAAGGATTCAGACAGAAAATTATAAAACCTTTTTTTAAAATTGTTTTATATGAAAAGGCCAATTAAAGAGGGAGAAAACTTCAGAAAGAATTTGGATAATGTCTTCATACACAGTATAATAATCAGATCATTGTAAGTTGTAAATATCATGCCATTACTCATTATAATTATCTGATTACATTCACTTACATTAACTTTAAAATTAAATGCAATTTCACACTATCAATTAAAATAATTTTTAATATGCATGGCAGTACAGTTCCATCTTTCTTTTTGCCCCTGGCTTGATCCCTGACCACATGAGGATGGAGATTTTCTAAGCAAGTGGTCCTTCCTCAGGACAGTAACAGGAACATCTGCTCCCACACGTGAAAAAAAAAAAGTGATTTTATTTACTCATCTTTGGCCAGAAGGATGGGGACCTTGACAACTAACTGAGGGACAGTAGAGGTAAATGATCCTGTGAAAAGAAAAAAAAAAAGAAAGTAGAGGTGAAAATTCATTTTAATAAAAGGGTAAGCCTACATTACATCATCTAGTGAAGAGATAACTTTTATTTATTAATATATTATTTATATTAATATATTTATTTATT
>VWZK01001546.1:0-138756 GCA_013396935.1 Baryphthengus martii
AGAGAAAAGAAAAATACAGGAATTCTTTTAAACCGTTCTCTAACAAAATAGATCCTGAATGAATCTAATTTGATTGTGAATAATGGGAGTTTTAGATTTTGTATGTTTGGATAGACATGTAAATAGATCTGATATATTCTGTAGCCTGAATCTTGTGTTCTGTAATACTGCATATAGTTGAGGTATAGGTAGATGTTAACTAACCTATTGCTTTTTTTCCCCTTCAGATTCCTCCTAATAAAATAGATTATGAATATAGTGAACTGATTTTATATCAAAATCAAGTGATGAGAGAGGCAGATCTATTTCAGGAGTCTTTAGAACATATAGAGACATATGAAAAGCAAATCTGTGATAAATTAATAGTAGAAGAAATCAAAGGTAAGTCATTCTTCTTCTCTCAGCCCATTCTGTTTTAAACTTTTGCTACTGGCTTTCAGATATGATAAAGCACTAAAAGAAACAACATGTGGCATCTTTAATTGATTTGAAACAGTTACTATAGGGAAACTGGTATACGAGTTTGTGCTCATGTAACTTGCCCTACCAAAGTGGATAGTGGATGCAGGTAGTTTAACTTGGGTTGACACAAGAACAGAGGAGATCTTGGAGATTATTATATTGGTGCATACTAGAGTAGTTTTCCAAAACTCAAAGCCAGTATAGCCCAATTTTAATCTCATGAAGAATACTGTAATGCAAACACCGATATTTTTTGTTTTTAAATTTTTTTGACTGAAGTATCAAATTCTTGTTTCCTCCTTAAGCTTTCTAATGCACTATATTTTATTGCCCTACTTAAGTAGATACTGAGGAGGACTTTTTAGGTTATAAATAACCCACAGATTTTTGGATTTGAAGTACTAATACTGAGTTCTGAATATGCACAATTGTATAGTGTAATAGCATATACTCTTGAGCTGCTCCTTGTTTGCATAATTGTGGTAGGTTGGTCCTGACCAGCAGATAAGCCTCACACAGCTCCTCACTCCCTTCTCTCAGCTTCCCTTGTCAGGACAGCAGAGAGACTAGGAAGAGCAAAAGCAAGAAGTCTCGTGTTGACATGAAGATAGCTTAACTGAAGGAAAGAGGAAGGAAAAACCCAAACCCAGACAAAGAGATCCCCGAGTGATGATGCAAAGGCAGTAACTTGCAAGCAGACTGATGCTCAGTTAATCTACAGGCAATGGCCACCTGCCCAAACATTCCTTCCCCTCAGTTTTTATATACTATATAGCCTGAAAAATATCCCTTTGGCCAGTTTGGGTCAGCTACCCAGGTTGTGTCCGCTTCCGACTCACTGTCCACCCTGGCCTGCCTGCTCGGTGGCAGAGTGGGGTAAAAAGAGGAAGCCTTGATCTCTACAAGTACCACTTAGCAGTAGTGAAAACATTGAGCTGTTACTGATGTTTAGTTGCAAATCCTGAAACATAGCACTTGTACAGGCTCCTGTGAGGAAAATTGAAGTCCATACATGCCAGACCTGTTAGAACAATTTATTTAGTAGCAAACAAATGTGATTTAACTGGTTAAAAACTGGTTACTTGGTGTGGAAATCCTAGATGGTAAAAAGTGACATAGTCATGTGTTGAAGTCCTGGAAGGAAGAGTTGCTTGTTTCTTTGATAATCCCAATAGCTACTTGAAATATTCAGACATTTAAATAATCTTCGTTTTCACAGGTGCTAAATGCTCTGGGTTGTGTTAGCAGCACTTTTAATACACAGTAAATGTCTTTGGAAAAATAAAACCTCTTTTTAAGTGTCTACATATGACTAAGCCTAATTTTATGTATTTAGTTTTGTGAACGTTACTCCCAAGCCCTCAGTGTTTTCTCATGTAATTCAGTTTTTTACTGCATTATTTTTAGGAGAGATGTTACTGAAGCTGGGAAGATTGAAAGAAGCTGGTGAAGTATACAAAGAGTTAATTGAGCGTAATGCAGAAAACTGGTATTATTATGAAGGCTTGGAAAAGGCCCTACAACCTAGTAAGTTAAGATACGCAGATACAATGAAAATACGTGTAATATCAAATACAAATTTTCATTATAACCTCTATGTTGCTGGTTTAGATTAAAAATCTTTACTTGGCAGAAAATCACGTACCTTCTAATCTTGGATATGATATAGTTGTGTTTATCCATTTTTAAAATTTTCACTGCAATAACTTGTATGCATGAAAAATACCAAGAGCAAGTCTTGCTCTTCTTGGAGCTGAAGGTGACATTTGCTGAAGTGCTGACACAAAAACCATTTCTGTGCCACATGTCAGCTTGGAAACCAAATTGCAATTCATTACTGTCTAGTAGTTGATTATCAGACTGCTATCATATACCACAACATAACGCTGTCAGTCTGAAACTTGCTTAGGTAGCACTTCTTTCTATGGGCATGTAGAGAAATACTCAAATATCTATTTCAGATGGCCTTGTAAAGATAGACCATCTGAAAAAAAAAAAAGCCTAATTTTTTTTATCTAAGGTGACTGTTCTTTGGAGGAAAAGTTGATAAAATGTGCTAGGAAAATATGATAAATGTGATAAAATCTTTGTTATTCCAATGCAAGTTCACATGATTGCTGTTCTGTCTTTCCAGGAAAATAGCTCATGATGTTGTTTGGTATAGTTTTGGTTTTTCTTAAAATGGCAATGTTGCAACAATTTGTAAGTGTTTTGCAGTGGTAACTTTCCCAGGTGTTCGCCTTTACATAGGAATGGTTTCCTTGTGTTTCACTGTTCACTAATTAATGGAAGTTTTGTTGGAGGTATTCTGATGACATCATAAATCATAAGCCCATAAGGATATTGTTTGTAGATGTAATAGCTGCTTTATATTTCTCAACCAGCTTTCTCCTAGAAAGTTTGACAGTTGAGTTTCATAAGGTCTGGGAATATGTCTTGTGGTTGGAAAATGAAAATTGCTGCCTTTGTTACAGTTACGCAGGGACTAGTGGTGTACTTTGAATGTTTTTTTTCCTAGTGTATCCATAATCATTATTATTGCCTCAGAAAAGAAATTACCCAAGATTTATTCTGTTGATGAAAATGTATAGTTCTTAACAAAAAAAACAATCCATTAGTTTTATTTGGCCTATTAAAATCCTATGTAGATTAAAACTGTACTAATTTATAAAACTAATAATGCTACTTTATTTTTTAGGTGGTCTTAGGACTATTTCCTCCCCCATGGTAAGTTCTGGAGCTCCAACTTGTGACTTCAATTAGGGCTTTTGTATGCTTTAGTTCCAATCCAAACATTATTTAAGCATAACTTTTAGAACTCTACATCTCTTGGAGCCACTGGGTAACATATTCCCCCCCCTTCCCCAACATCTGAGCTCAGTGACGAGATAAATTGTTTTTCTTATGAAAGGAAAACAGATATATTCATTAAATATAAGTTGTCGTGATCTTGATCGATATATTCAGATTTATTTAAATTAACAAATTTGATAATTACGATTGATTTTGCTTAAATATTATGTGAAAATGGCATTTCAAAGCAACAGATTAGTATTATTTAAGTTCTAACCACATTGGAGCTCCAAAGCATATTATGGGGGAAAGGGGAGGAGTGGGAAGAAAATCTTTTAAGTAGCCTTATTTTTGTTAAACATTAAGAGTATAAAGGAGTTCTGGTGCTCAGCGCTTACACTGGCAGTATTGTGCCCTGGTTTTGCTGCCACCAGAGGACCTATAATAAAGGCATGCTTGTATAGTATGTTATTGCAAGACTTATGATTTAGAAATGTAGTATATTTTACTGAATGGTCTAAGTATGTCTGAAACGAATGCGTAATGAAAAAGCAGTTAATTGAAGCTCTGAATGTCAAACTACTGTGTGAATGAGTCTGCACAGTGTGAAACTGAGAGAAACCAAACTCTAGTACTATAGAATAGAATGTGGCAGATAATTGTTCTCTTGGCAGTTTATCCTTACGGTGCTTAATGCCGGTAGTTGCGTATTGTATGGACTGTGTGTTTTCAATACACAGTTTTACACCGTAATGTTTATGATTAACAGGAAAGAAAAATAGCTTGAAATGTTTACATTGTTCCACATCTAATCTATGTAAGCCTAGATAAATTAGTTCTCAACATTTAAAAGCATTTTAGAAGAACAGATTTTTATCTCTGTTACTTATATCTATTATATTTACTGATAATAGGCACTTTAGAAGAAAGGCTTCAGATTTATGAAGAAGTTAGTAAAAGACATCCCAGAGCAGTTTCACCTAGAAGATTACCTTTAAACTTTGTTTCAGGTAAAAAGTTGCATATCTGTTCTGTAATAATTTTTTGTTTGTTTGTTTGGGGTTTTTTCCTTAAGTTTTCATCAGGCTGTTGAATGTGCATTTCATACCTATTTGTACATGTACACAAATCAGGTGTATGCATTTCTCTTGGAATAGACAAAATTATTTTTTATGTTTTAGGTGAAAATATATGTATGATAGAAAAAGTTCATGCGCTTTAATATGGTGATGCTAAGTGTGTAATATTTGTATTGATAAAACTATAGTACAAAATGACATAGACATTATAGGAATTCTTGTACCTCATTTTTCTGCATCGTGCAAGCGAAGAGTCATAAAGGTAGGGGGAGTACAGTACACTCGAATGGAAGGCATAAAGGTGTTTGTATATACACCCCCACAAGATCTTTACTATTTGTATATATAAGCTAACTTATAAACACAGAAACCTTATGTAAATGATGCATATAACAATTACAGTAGCATAGAACTGATGAATTTCCTGACAGTTTTTTCTGCTCTACAGAAAACACCAATATTTTATGTCTGAATATCTCATTGGGTGTGCAGTGCTGTACAACCACTAGAAATTAAATCTCCAGTAGAAGCGAACTTTGTGTTGATAATTTAATAAGAATAGGAACAAAAAGCAGGTCTGGGGTGTTATAGCATAAATTATTTTATTTTAAATTTTATAGCTAAGTTCTTTCAGTGCCTCTGTCCTTTCAAAAGTTGTTTTCAAGTACAGTGCACAAATATGCTCAGTTGTGGAGGAAGTTAACACTTATGCCTTATTTGATCCCAATTATTTCACTTTCTTTGAAGATAGGAGGGTGAATTTTAAGGCAGTTCAGCTAGGTTTGAAAAGCTAGGTGACCAGTAATAGTTTTTCCTCCTGTAATGAAGTTGTTAGGGTAATACATAGCAAACAAGGAGGTAACTTGCAAAATGCTTTTCCGTATCTTTGTGAAAACAGCGTGTTCTGCTGTTGACTTTGTTTCACTGCCTATTTTACGTTAGGTTACCTTATATCTGGCAGCATAGGTTCACAGATACTGTTTATTTAAATAGAAACGTTTATTAATAAGGATTAGTTCTTTCTGCTGTAGCAATAGTCTAAATGAAAGCAAAATTCATTAATAGACCAGACAAGAAAAATTTCTAAGTAGGCTACTTTCTGCAGTTTCATAATAGATAAGAATTTTCCTAAATTAAAACTTGTATTCCTGTTCATCTGTTAAGCTTGTATCAGTTGTTAGATGTATGACTGGTTTTGATCCTCTAGAAATTAATCTACTTGCTAAGTGATTTCTTGTGTTTAACAGATGAAAATTCCTGCTGGGAAAATAGTGAGAATGTGAAGGTATAGAAACAAACTTGTTTGCAGAAATGTATTTGCCAGTTCCAAGAGGTTAGAATATTTAGTTAAATGAGGTTGCTCTTGCAATGTGGTCATTGACCAGTTGTTTGCAACCAACACAGAATTCAAAATTGGCTTAAAATACTCTAAAAGGTCAGTCCTTCCTAGAGCTTGCCATGTGTTACATCTTAATAATCTTGTATTTGATCCAGCTGGAAACCACTTTTGTGGAGGAAGGCTGTTAGAATTAATTTTCAGACTGATTAAGGGTGGATGGTTGGAGTCTGGCCATCCAGCTTTAGATTTGTTTTTAGTGCTCTGGATTCATTGTGCCCATGGTTAGGTCTGTCCTATTCTTCAGACTAAATTTTGAACTTGGCTTCATGTCATAGGTGGGTGTTTAGCTATTTATTTTGCATTTTTCAGTTTTTGTTTTAAATCTGTTTTACTTTCTTTAAAGAAATAGATACCTAATGGAAACTTGAATCTTGCTTTCCAAAATTCCGAATTACAATTCTTCCATGAAAAATACAAATTAGAGTAATTGAACAGAAGAAATTGAGAAACTGAAATGGATTTACTCTTTTTTTTTTTTTGTCAATATAGGGGAGTTTCTTGTAGTGTAAGAAAACAAGTTTTAATTAATCTACCTGTAGGAAAGCATGTGTTTATAGCCCAGTTATGGCTCTCTATTCACAGGTAGTAGGAGGTTCTATGTACAACAGTTTTACTACAGCCAGGTGAGAACATGAGTTATTTTTATTAGCCTCAGTAACAACGCTGGTAATAAGTGAGGCACAATCAAGATTTGTTTGAAGAACATAAGAATGTTATATACAGAGCAGTAGTATCTTTTCTGAATATCTATAAACTAATCTATTAATCAAATTTATCAAACAAAACCAATAAACAATGGAGGGAAAAAAACCACAACCAAAATTGAAACAACTGGAAACAAGCACTTATAGTAGTAAAAACATTTTTCTGATTTTCTGCTATTTTTCTGATTGGATATCAGCGTTTTTTCAGAAAGGTGGCATACTGCAAGTACAGTAACTCTTACCTGAGAACTTAATCAGGTTTTTAACTTTCTGCCAGTACATTTTGATAAAGATGATTCTGATACAGTGCTTTTCCTTCTGAAACACAGTCTTCTATTCTGTTTCTGATTCCAGAAACAATCATATTATCATTGGAAGTCACTCATAAAAAATAGGACTAGGAGAAGTAGAGGGTTCATTTCATCCATCCTTCCTCAAAGGATAATTTGTCTGCACTATTCCTAACACACATTTGTCTAACAATCATAAAAACTTCCAATGATGGAGCTTTTACGAGATCTTCAAGGTAATCCATTCCAGTGCTTAGTTATTCTTGCCATTCTATTTTTTTTGGAGTGTTAGTTTAATTAGCTCTTGCTACATCCTCTGTAGCCAGTGCTTAGTACTTTCTCTTTACTAGATTTTACAGGTTTGAGGACTGTTACTATGACTTTGTAAACAGTCTCCTAAACTGTACCACCTTAAGCATTTTACTCTGATCTTTTTCACTCAGAGCGTATTTGCATCTTGTTCTTAAATACCAGGAAAGATGAAAACCCTTAATTGCAGTTTCTCAGTTATTTTGTTACCCAGAGTTGCACCGCAATTAGCACTTCTATTAATATAACACTTGTAATCTCTGACATATAACCAAATACACTTTTGTTTCTAGGTGAAAAATTTAGAGAGCTAATGGATAAGTTCCTGAGGGTTAACTTCAGTAAAGGCTGCCCACCCTTGTTTACCACTTTGAAATCTTTATATTACAATCCAGAAAAGGTAAAATTTAGTATTTATTTGATTTTCATGAAGTCTTCTGTACTGAATTTCTAATAGACTATCAAACTGTTTTTATAGAGATGTTCCTGTAACTTAACCAATAATTGCTGCTGAACTGTTTTTCCATAATGTGCTATTTTGTCATATGTGAATCATCACTTGATGATGCTTAGTATGTACAAAACTTCTGTAGCCGATGTCAAAATGCTTGAAATTGGATTGGCGCAGAACGCACTGAAGTTCTTAAAATCAAAGACAACCAATAACTTTATCTTTCTGTACTTTGAGTGCAAGTGTGTCAGGATTCTTTCAACTTATGGTTTATGATGTCACCAGAAGTCATGTTTTTAAAAGATCACACAGATGACTGTTGTTCTACGTGCATTTTTGAATTGCGTGGTTATATGAACACGTTAGTATGTACCGCAAAGGCTTGTTCCCTATTTCAGTCTTTAGCTAAAACTTTAGTGTTTAATATTTGCACTTCTAAACTCTGTTTTGTGTCACATTAAAACTATGGTTTCAAATGTAGCTCTTCGTTCCAAGCTTGTCAGTAAGGTATAGTAAAAATAAGCTTTCAAACTGATGTCACTGAAATGTATAGCAAATAAAATAAAGGTCAGTCTATTTGGATGTTGCTGTGTTTGCTGCAAGCAGTAAAACTCTGGGTGTTCTAATCCACTCATGACTAGGTAAGAGGAGATTTCTGCACCTGGAAGAAAAAAATATATAGATACATGATGCAGCTTTTCAACTGGTAGTGAACATTTTTTTAACTGGACTGTAATTTTTCTTCTTTGCTAATTGTCCTAACTAGTGAATTCTGGTATCAGGTATAGTACAAGCTTTTCTACGGTGCCTATTGCTGATGTATACCTTTTCAATATAAACTTCTGAAACTGGATTGACATTTTTAAAATGACGATACAGTGACTATCTAGACAGAAAAACAGTCAGTGCTGTGAAAGCTTTACCTGTACTATTTGAAGCATGAAAATCTAGAAGATAAGATGCATATGAACTCATTTGGCGTCTGAAAAGATTTTGAACGCTTAATTGTTTTTGACATGATGGATAAAAACGACTACCGTGTTTTGGGGCAGACTTATGCAGAAAGGTGCCGTGTTGCTAGTTATCTTCATTGTATCAAAGCAGTGCTACTTGGAACTGCCAGCTTAATCCTAAAAAGTAATTAAAATGAAAATCAAAAGCCTTACAATTTCTAACTATGCTTGGATTTATTTGTGTTCGCAACTTCTTCAAAAGCATTTTCCTCTTCTTTCTTGTCCTGCTCTTACCAAGACAGAGTCTCTTTCATCTCTCACTTGATTGGGTTTTCATGTAACGATAACATAACAAGCATTTTTTGAAACTAAGAATCTTTAATTTTAGTCTCTGACAGTTAACTTCAGAATTGCTAAAATTTAGGGTGGAGGGGACAGAAAATTGCGGCAAACTAATACGTGCTATGCCTTTTAGAAAAATGTTGTATTTTGATATCTAACTTGCCCAAGTCGGTGCTTGATAGTAGCTGCTCACATAAATTACTGGTATATTTTGACTGAAAATAGAAAGAATTGTAGTAAAGATCATGTTACACTTACTAGAAAATACCTAGCAAATTACTGAGTTCTCTACAAGTTCGGAACGAGCAGTTCCTCATTTGTTTCTTTGGAAACAGATATAAGTAGGAGAGTTGATATTCAAGCCTAGAAAGTTCCTTCTGTATAGAACTCTAGGTGAGTCCGGGATCTTTCATGAACCATGGTTTTTGGGGGAAAAGGTAGAATAAGCAATATTTATATTAATACAAGTTTTCTATTTTTGCCTACTTAACTCGGATTTGGAAAAATAGTGCTGTATTATTTTTATATGTAGGAAAGGGAAAACATAAATTACTTTCATTCAATACCTGGATGAATACTGAGGAATAGTGGCAAAAAAAATATAGCTTTACTTGCTCAGTGAAGATAAGGTTTATATTTCTCAGTATTTCTTGACATTTTGGTGTTAAGAACACCTTTTGCAACTGAGTGAGGAGACCAAAAAGTGTGGTAGAGAGTGGATGATTCTAGAGGAAAAATACTGATGTCCCTCCTCTCTTTGGAGAGGGCAAGGAAAAAAAAGGTGGCTGAATAGAAGGCAAAGATTTGTCAAACATGTTCAGGAAAATGTTGTTATCTAATTGTTATAAGTTAGTACATCATATTAAATGCTTTAAATAAAAACTCCTGGCATATTTTGATTTAGAAATATTCTGGTGTACTAACATTAGTTCATAGTTTTGGGTGAAATTCATCTTCAGGTACACATTGCTGCAAAACTTTAGGACTTGCCCACATCAAAGCAAAGATTTTAGAAACTCTTCAATACTTACACTCTTAGACTCCAAATACCAAGATTATAGGTTGACAGTTAGGGGGGTTTTATTCCAATTTAGACAATGTTGTGATCTAATCCAGATTTGCTGTACTTGTGGAAGTTGTGGAATTAATTTCAGAAAATAAGGTGGGGGAAAATTCTGATTTTTGGTCTATTTAAGGAGTTAAAGTTTGTCTGCGTTTAATGATCAGCTAGGAGTGTTTCAGTATGTTAGCATTGACTTGATCAAAAATCCTTTAAGCGATTAAGGAGATTAAAAAGTAAATTGCTCAACAAGTGAGTAATCAAATTCAACAAATGAGTAATCAAATCCACCAAGAATGCACTGCAGTAATTTTTAATTTACAAGTTGGCCAAACATTAAACTTTCTTCTTTCAGCTACACTCGTTTTTGTTTTGTACTTGCTCTGATACTGTTTTTACATCTTTGTTACATTCTTCAGGGACACTAGAAGTGTCTGATATTTGACTGAATTGCTTGTTTTGTTTGAAATCTTATCTGAGACATCCCTGGGGATTAATAAGGTGTGTCTAAATAAAGGATCCTGAAGACAGACAAGGTGTTGTTTTAACATTTCTAAGGAGAAAAAAAAAAAAAAAAGAGCCAGTAGAATTATCTTTACATAGCTTATCATAAAGGTTATATTGTGTTCCTATGCATTCTTACTTTCAGATAACAATTTTTCAGTGTACTTGATTAAATCAAAGTGTAGTTCTTGTATGGTAAGCGTAACTTTGGACAAAATAAAAGATAATGGCATGACTGCCATCCGATAGAAAGATGGCTGAAGTGGTTATCTTTAGCTCTGTTTGGTTTTGTTTTATTGAGGCAGGTGAAGTACTTTAGGCAGATATGTGTTCAGATTTCAAAACCTTTCAGCTTGGTTGTTTATCTCTCAGCTTTCTGGAATACTTTTTTAATAGTCAAGGAATGACACTGAAGTGTCAGTTTCAGGCATGTGAGTTGGGGTCAGTGAGCATAGAGAACCAGTCAGCTTGCCACCAGATGTGGTTTCCTACATAGGACCAGTTGAACAGCTGTCCAGGCTCCTTTTGACTGTGCTTGGCAGATCTGAAAGATCTGTTTTGATTTGGAGCACAGGCACCTCTATTATGGTTACCTAAGTAGAGGTGTCTGAACCTGTTTCACTGGAATCTGTTGGGAACTGTTGATACTCGTTCCCAAAGTATCTGTTTTATGAATACTTCATATTGATGGAAGTAACATCGAGCAAGCTTTACCAGTTGCTTCTAGGCAGCATGAATGAGTGTCCCACCAAAAGCCAAAACTGAAATAACTGAAGTGCGAACTGGGTGGAGGAGATGTCACTTCTCAGAGGGTGATAGAGACTGTACTTTGCAGAATGTCTTATTCCACATGAGTTTGTAGATACCATATAGGCTATGTTCAGTGGTACATCATTGCCGATACTCAGTCATAGATCGCTTTTTACCTTCAACATACTAGAGAAATAATTTAATGAACCACTGTCTTGATGACTTTGTTGTTTAAGAAAAAAAGTAAGAATAATGTTCATGACTGTATGTTCGTTTCAGATGACTCTTGAAGTAGCCACTGTATGTTGTGAAGAAATTGGGAACATCTTCCTTCTTATTTATTATATGGCAGTGTCTAGGGAATGCTGTACATAATAATCTGGGGCTTTTTAAATGTGAAAACTCTTGGTCATGATGAAGATGAAATGAGTGTGGTTACATAAAAGACAAAACTCACAAATACAAGTACTGTACTGAGTTCTACTTAACCAGTTAGGGCTGGAGAAAGGAAAGAATATTAAATGGTTGATCTGAACAAGAGCTGAGACCTTCCTACACAGGTTACTAGTGTTAAGGAACTGACCTGCCTACTGAGCTCAATGTTTATTTTTCTCTGCTCGTCTTGTAGTGTCTTGTAAGGACAGTAGTTTTGAGTCGGCCTGTCAATGGACAAACTTCTAGGTTGCTAAACCAGCTAGCAGATTGTTAAATGTCACTTAGAGGAACTCTTCTCATGTGGAACAAGTGCAGGGAAAAGCTTTTCTGTGTAGCAAAACAGTCACAAGGAAAATGCAAAGAAAGCGGTATCTCTTCAGAAAATAAATTTCACCCACTTTTCTGCAAAATTTGTTACTGTAGCTGTACCAGTTGGATTCAGTTGCTGATAATTTCATTAGCGTGCATTATGATTTTATCAAAGTGTGGATGAAAGAGAATGTTCTTGATGGTTTTGCGGTGTTTTAGGTAGTTGCTACCTGTCATTCAGAAAGAATGTGATGTTTTCTGACAAAAATAGAAAACTCAGTCTTCATAAGAACATGCTTAATTAAATCTACGTTAATCAAATTTTCACTAATCTGCCTTAATGTATGGCTGCTAAATTGAAGGAAGAAACTATGATGGGGAAAATATAAGTATAGACTTGGAAGTGTTTCTGTAACTTGCTGAATGTTGGCTTATGTATTAAAACAAATGCCAGCAACTTCTGGTTCTCTTCTTCAAGAACATCTAATTATTTTAAAATAGCTTTTAGAATATGAAACTATTCCATATTCTTGTTTAGCCTGGAGAAGAGAAGGCTCAGATGGCATCTTACATGTATAAATATTTGAAGGCAAGAGTGAAAAAGAAGACAGCCGGATGCTTCTCATTTGTGCATATGAACAGACAAGGTATTACATGCACAATTCAAAATACAAGAGAATATCTGAGAAAAAGAAGACTCTCTTGTCATGGGGGTTGTGAAACGTGGGAACAGGTTATTCAGAGATGTAGTAGAGTAGTCATCCTTGGAGATAGTCAAAATGTGACTGGACATGGCTGGGAGTAACCTGCTTCAGCTGACCCTGTTGTGTAAAGGAACGGTTGGACTAGGCAGTCTGTAGAGGTCACTTCCAACTTTAATAACTCTGTGATAGTATTTTCTTACTGGGTTTCAGTCTACAATCAGCTTGTAGCCGTTGACTTCCTAGCCAGCAAGCTAGTTTGCAACTGGAACTTCAGTACTGGGACAAGCGCATTTTATGCAAGTCTAACAACGTTAAGATTCTGTAACAAGCCATGCAGAAAGGCACAATAAAGATGGCTATGCCTATATATATGAGTGCCTATATAGAGAGACACTGAGATCCCGAATCCAGATACTGTGATTTGGAATCTTTAGCTGTGACTTTTATATTTGTTTGCCATCACAGCCCTCCTGATCAGTTCCTAGAATTTCTTGCTTCTTCCTTCTCAGGCCATTCTCAGTGGAGATTTGGGGGCACTTGTCACAAAATGTGCCTGTTAGAAATGCATTAACTTAAAACCACAGGTGGATAATTGCAGACTTGCCTTGCTATGAAGTTAAATGTGAGTACTTGTGTGGTTCACCACATGTCAAGTGAAGCATCTCTAACTGCTACTTCAAGTGGGCACTTGCCAAAAGAGTGGATTGTTTATTCAAGAGTGAGATGGGGTTAGGCTGAGGGCACTATCTATAGATATGAAGGGATCTAATCATTGTTTCTGTACAGACTTCCATCATTTTTGGTTTTGCAGCTCTCAGTAGCACATATGATATCCCTCTCTTCCTATGCTGTTCCACAGTGCAAAGAATAGACACTGTAATAATTGTGCATTTGGTGTTTTGTCAGCGATCATCTGCTTGTAGTCTCAAGTAAAGAGCTGTGTAAAAAATACTTCCAACCTGATAGAAATCAGCAGTCACTTGACCAAGCTATTGAAGTAAATGTTCACTGAAGTTGAGTTTACCCTCATCTAGTTGGTGAAAGAAAAGAGGAGGAAAAGGTACTGATAAAATTCTAGTGAGGTTATAAATACATCAAGATTATTTCTCAGGTCATATAGCTCGTGTTCATCTTAAGTAGCTGTTTGCTGATGGAGACAGTTTGTTCCAGCAAATCTACTTGACGTCTGTAACGTTATACAGTGGAGACCCTTGGTGTGAGACTGGTGGGGTCAAGTGTGCCGTGCTCCTACGCTTGACTTGCCATGTTAGCAACTGTTGGGAGGTGCTCAGTGGAGCTGTTGTCTTCAGTGCTTGACAAAGGCCATATGCTGTTTTAAATGAGATGCTGTATCTTGGAGATCAATACTTCAATTTTGAATAACTGATGCTTGTTTTCACTGTCCCAAGTACCTATTGCCTTCCCCTACTCTACAGTGACAACTGCAATTTAAAGAGAAGACAGTTTTACGCTAAAGCAGCCTGCTCTGTGAGAGGTGATAACACAAGTCCTGTGGTCTGTTGTCTTCGTCTTGGAGTTGTAATTTATATACATTCTGTGTCAGAAAAGTTCATGATCTTTGTATGGTTTGTGTATTGAGTGTGAGAGCAACAGGCACAGAACTTGTAGGACTCCAGCAGATAAGGCTACTCAGGGAACTGATTCCTGAGTGTGTGTCATGCAACTCAAAATGGATTGTCTAAGGGCCGTCACTCATGGAGAGCGTGGTTCACATTCTCAGTTGTCCGTTCCACCCTTGTCCTTCAGTTGCCACTTCTGCTGAAGAGCAGCGCAGGTGTTTGAGTACCAGTACCTGAATCTGTACAGCTTTAAATTTGTACTAGTTCTGGGTTTTCTTTCTATGTTGTGCTGTTTAGCCAGAAGTACAGCTGGTCAACAAACCATGTCTGCAGTGGCAATTGCTAAAAGATGGTTGACTAGAACATGTGAAAATACAAAACTCTACCTGCCCTTATTTGAAAAAATCCTCCTGCATGGTTTAGAAAAATTCACATAGTACAAGAGGGGTGTTTCTGGAAAAATAGCTTCTTTAAGAACATTATTTAAAGCATGTGCTGCTTTTACTGCCTTTGGAGATTTATTCACTTGATCTTTCTTGATCTTGCTATATAATACTAAAATTCTGTACCATCAATTCATAAGCACACTGTGGAGGTAACCTGCTTTTTCAAGTGAATTTGTTGTTTCTGTCACATTTAGCCATGGACTAAGTAGTAAGAATTGTAGGTGACTAAAATGAGTTAATTCTAAGCAAGTGAGATGTATGGAAGGATAGCAGGGGATGCTATAATGGAAAGACAGCTTCACCCTAGATAAGGAAACTTGTGGGTTTGCGTTTTCGGGTTTTTTACTAACAAGATATCCTACATTCCTCTAGAACTTTGAAATGTTTTGTTTAGATGACATGACTTTAAAAATGTGAAGATAGTGATATTTTTTACTTATGGTCGATACTTCTAAAATAGTATGAAAGATTTAATTTTCATGATTTGTGGAGTCTTTTGGAATAATCCTTTAATATACTACTATGTGAATGAAAGGTTTTGAAATGTGACTGTAGAGGATTTATATACATGCTAAGAAGCATGGAATATTTACAAGGAAAGTATATCAAGACAACACTATATGTACGGGAAATACTTCGATAGGGGTGTCTTAATCCTTTTTCTGTGGTATAGGATACTTGCTGTCTAGCTACTGGGCTCTTCCTCTTTGCTACAAGTGGGTTTATAGTTTTTATTCTTTGTCTAGTGCTTTAGTTTCTGAAGTTTGTTATTAAAAATGGGCATAAGTAAATTAGCCATTCTGGAGTTTTCTGTAATGCTAAACTTTTTTGAAAGTCTACTGTATAGCATGGAGACTTAGTAAGTTTTGATCAGGCTTCTTTTAGTTTCTAAATAGCAAGTATACTTGACTGTATAAGCTGCATTTATTGTGTTGATATCTTTGTACTTGAATAAAATTCACACAGTTAGCATAAGCCGTATTGTGGCGGGAAGAAGCTGTAGTGTTTTTGGCATAGTCAAGAAGCAAAAATATTGTATTCGAGATTGCCACTGTGTCGTTATGACTTTAGTTGTTCACACAGAGTTATTGCTCAGGGTGACTGTAGCTCTGCCTCTTGGCAGAATGCGTCTGCTGGAAGCTAGTAACCTGAAATGGGATATAGTAGTGTTCACCTTCTGTAAGCTGCTGCCCAGGTGTATTACAAATAACTGAGCAGCCTTATTTGTTCTTGTTCCTTACAAGAAAGATCTTGAAATACTACCGCCACTTCCCCAGAAACAAGTATTCTTTGTCATCATCATGGCTAGGCTTCGCGAACGAAGATTTGGGAAGGGCTCTACCTACGCTTGCTGCAGATGTGCTGATGGCTAAAAAGGCTGATGCGGGACAGACAAGTCCGATTACAAAAGGCACAGCAGAAGGTCTCCTTAGGCGGTGTTTGCGAGACACGGTTCTTTCTGTGTTGTCTTTTCTCCTCGAGACTGATTCTACGTGCATTCTCAAAGGAGGCAGCAGCGTTATGGATGGTGTGTCTCCATGTCTCCCGGTTGTCGGCCAGCGTGGACCATTGATGGTAGTTAATATCAGAAGAGCTGAGATATTGTTTCAGGGAGTCCTTATATCTCCTCTTTGGGGCTCCTCTCTTGCGGTAGCTGGTGGCGAGTTCACCATAGAGCACAATCTTAGGGAGGCGGTGATCCTCCATCCTGGAGGCGTGGCCTGTTCAAGGACAGACACATTAGTCACGTAGTCAGTCCCTTGGATGTTTAGGATTGTATGGAGGCAGCGCTGATGGAAGCGTTTGAGGAGTCGCAGGTAGTGGCGGTAGATGACCCAAGATTCAGACCCATATAAAAGAGTAGACAGTACTATGGCTCTATAGACATTAATCTTTGTAGTTTTCTTCAGGTGTTTATTGCACCAGACTCTTACAGAGTTTTTCGAAAGCTCTGTATGCCTTTGTTAACCTGTTGTCTATCTCTTTGTACTTAAGCAATATTCAGCAATGCTCTTTGCTTCCCTGTGTGTGCTGATCTCTATAGTCATGAGAGGAAATTCCAAAGAATGAAGATCTTCAATTAGTCAACATGAAGGTTTGCGTCGATTGTGTTGCAGGTGCGTTGGTTGATTCCACTGAAGTGCACATGTGCCCCTTATCTGAGTAACTAAAAACATGGAGACTGTGAGGAAATACTGGATGAGAGAAAATGTCTGACTGGAAGAAACATGACAAACAACAATCTCAAAAAAAAAGGTGTCAGACTGTCTACACAGGAAGGTAGGCTGTCTCCAGTGAAGATCTTCCTTTAACCCTTTCAGAAAAGAAGGCATTTTTCCTTCCTTGATGTGGAAGGCTAAAGGAAATTAGAGGAAGTTGCTACTGTTTTTGTAGTTAGATGCCCTCTGTGAACTATGGATGGGTTACGTAAGGAAGAGAAAAACATTAGTTCCACTAGGAATCTTTCTACATATTTAGAAGAAATAACTCTGAGATCAACCAAGGACAGCCTTTTGTCCATAATGACTCCATCAGTTCAAATTTTAGAAAATAACATCTCTGAGTTAAAATTCCAGGAAGGTAAGTGGACTTGCTCAGGACTGGATTAACAACTGGTATTGATAACAAAAGACAGCATTTCTGCTGTATAACTGTATCTTAAGGAGGAATGAGGAAATTTAAAAGGAAAGGGAGGAAGAAGGACGATGAGAAACTTCATTGTAGGTACCACCAGGATAGGATACTTCCACTCTGTAATGAGAATGGGTGGTGTAAAACGTGTTCACGGCTGACAGTTTGAGTCCCTGAGGTAACACGTAAGCCAGGAGCTGACAGTTGTAGCAGCTGATTTATGAATTACTTTATCAAGTGAGGTTTTTTAGTATGAGTGGTCTACATTGGGAATAACTGCTTCAAATACCCATCTGAAGACCCACAGGGAATGCTCTCGAATTTATGCTCGTAGTTACTCCTACTGATTCGCTGCC
Source organism: Baryphthengus martii (assembly GCA_013396935.1). Classification (NCBI taxonomy): domain Eukaryota; kingdom Metazoa; phylum Chordata; class Aves; order Coraciiformes; family Momotidae; genus Baryphthengus; species Baryphthengus martii. The sequence continues at coordinate 17,558 of VWZK01001546.1, forward strand.
CATATGGAACTATTTTGCTTGCTTTTGTGCAGCCCCCGAGCTTGTCCAAGAGCTTTCAAAAAAGCGGTTGCTTGTGAAATGAGTCACGTGATGACTGCAGCGACATGTTAGAGCAGTGGTTTGCTCTGAATTTGTATCCTTACGAGTATCTTAAAATTCTCAGTACAAGCTGGTACTGCTGCTGTTAACTTACTCCCTTGTGTCAGCAGTTTTAGGACTTGATCATTGGGAGTAGTAGTAAAACTGGAAAGTCAAGTGCTCTAAAACAAAGAATACCGTTTTTCTGAATGTGTTTATGTACTGTTGTATAGTGCAGGGTTTTTTGTTTGACAGCTTTCACATGCTGGGGCATATGTCGCATCTCACAAGTTATTAGTCTTGACACAGTACAATAAAGAAGGGAAATGCTATCCATACTTCACACATTTAAAACAAGCAGATGTTGATCACATAGCCCAAGAGTTACTGTTTCAGGGATGTTTATTTTCAGAAGTATTCACTGCCCTTGGTTGATGTGGAATGCTCAGCATATTAGAAAATCTGCTTCTAGCTGTTTTAAGGCAATATGAAAAGGAAAGAAAAAAAAATCTGGTTTGTGGATGTTGGTAATTTCACAGAACATTATCCCGTTTCTTTCCCATTTCATTCACTCTGTATGTGAAATGAGGCAAGGACTCCTCAGAAAAAATGTGTAACAAAATACTTTGATATCATGTTGCTTGGTATCTGTATTTTTGTGGCTTTAGACCATCTCCTTGATTTGTACCTTACAACTTGTTGTCTTTCATGTAGTTTGTACACGACTGCTATTACAACAGTAAGTCTGAGCTAGTGAATCACTTCTGAATCTTAGTATTGTTTTTCTTCTCTATTACAGTCATATCAAGAAAACGCCAGTTTTATCAGATATTTGCAGTTCACTTAAGTGTAAATTAATTTGGGGTGGGGTGGAGTGAATTAGAAAAATGGGTAAACCTCAGATCCTTGGTCCTCCATATGAAGAGTTCTAGCACAAATTTCCAATTCATGATAATTTAACTGTAAAAATCTGTTTCATAAGGCTCCATCATGTCTGTAACAGCATGTCTGGAGAAAATCAATATCCCATTTATAGCCTGTTTATCCTTTTGGCCTAATAGCTAGATGAAAGACGTCCGATACATTTAAGCAATGTGCTTTTTCTAGATGTCTCTCTTTGTGCAGTTGGAAATGGCAGATAAATGAGTAGGCTTCTCTAAATTACATGCAGACTTCAGTAGTAGACTGGCATGTCAAATTTCTTTAGCTTATTTTGAAAATGCAGTGGAAGATGAATGTTTGGAAGCATAACATCAGAAGAGAAATTTAAAAATCAAGCTTTTAATAGTTGTTTGTGCAGTCCCTGGGGTTTTTATTTTAATTTTGTTGTATGTTTTTACAGCTTGACCACTGTGGGACAGTTCCTGAGACAGAAAGTCAGTTCTGACTATGATGTGGCTGTCCTACAGAACTCTAGGTGCCTGCACAGAAGTTTTCCAAATTGTGTAACTTCTCATTGACAGTTTTGTGAATGGCTAACGTGTGTTAGCTTTCACTTAAAAAAAAACAAAAAAACGGCCTGTGTAGAAATCTGGTATGAACTTCATTTTCAAATCAGTTAATATTTATGATACAGCTGGACACTAATATTTTGTACTTTGTTCTGTGGTGTTCCCATAAGTGGGGTATTTGCTGCATCTATAGCCAATATACAATTGAAGTTTCCTTTCAGTTTTTGAGGAAACTTAAACTTTATTATATTGAGAATGTAGCTAGATATGTAGCTGAATTTGAAAAAAATATTTAATCTAGTCATACTTGCATTATTTTCTGAATGGAAAGATACTACATTTTATGGAAAAGATTTGAGCAATTCTGACAGTTCTTAGTAATCTCAAAGTTAAAACTTCATTTTCATGTCTCTCTGAATCCTCCACTTTGCCATCCCAAATAAATGTCCTAACAGTTTGTTCATAAAGATATTCAAGGAGTATTGCTTTTAAAATTACTTTTAAAGAATTGTTTTACTACTTGTTACACTTAAAGAACTTAAAATTAGTGGCTAGCTCTTTCATTTACAGTCATCCTGCTTAAAGTTTAACACGAGCCTGACGTTCTAGTAGTGTTGCACAGTTCCAAAGGAGCCTGTGCAGTTGTACTTTCAATGTGTGAACATACACGTGTTAGACCTCCCAAAGCAGCAGCAAATTCTTCTTAATGAAGAATATTTGTCTTGACTCGTTTGCCATTCTGCTTGAGTAGCCTGCTTTCTGCAAAACTAGTGTACTGATCAGCCTTCCCCTAGCTGAGAGTCGTCCCCTCTAAGAATAACTCAGAAGTACAAAGCCTGTTACACACAGGGGCCTGTGGGACAAAATACATTTCCAGTGCAGATGTTTGAGACAATGTGTTTTGTCCCACATTTAATGCACTCACATTTGACTGGAAGCGTTGCGTGTTTCAGTCAAAATTACAAAACAATTGTAACATTTATCAAATGCTACTTGTACTATAAACTTTTCAGTTGATTGTGCTAGTACATCACATTTCTTTTTTAGTGTGCTGTTTCAGCAGAGCAAGTGTACAAAATACCATGTTGCAAGCTACTTTTTGAATGGCAAATACAAACTAAATTTGTTTAGACAAATAGAGGAAGCTTTTGTTTGTTTTTTTTCCTCTTTGAGTTCAGTATTTCAAATAGCCTGTGTGGTCACTGGTGGTATAGACAGTAGAAAAAATATCACTTGCTTTACTTCAGGAGTAGCTGTTGTCAGTACTTGCAGCAATGGACAGCAACACTGATCTTCACTTACATAGCAAGTTCAAGTTCTCTGCTAAATCGGAGTAGTATTTGATAGTGTATTTAGTCAAGTGTGTACAGTTTACACACAAACTTACTACAATGCAGCTATAGACATGTGGTTTACTAACAATGGTGTGTATTATAAGGCGCACCTACAAACTTAATCCAGGGCAAAAAGGAGCTCTAGCTACGCGTGATTTTTTTAGAAAATGTTAAATTTTAAGTGTATCTCATGCTGCATTGGATGTATTTCGTATCTGAAGGTGATGACAAGTCATAAATGGATGTCTGTAGTTGTAAGGAACTGAGTGTCAAGAAGCATCTAAAAGCTAATCAAGCTCTCATATCTTATTCTTTCTAAGAATATATACAATAAACCACAATTTGTGAACTTGCTTCTAGTGTAGGTCAGCTCTAAAGAAACATACCTAATAGGTTACTTTCTCTAGTGCTTACAAAACGTGCAACTGATTTCTTAGATGGTCAGGGAACAAAGGAAAGGTATAGCTTTCCAGGGTTGTGGGATGAGTTGTTTTCTATTTATTCTGTTTTGTTTTAAATATGGTACTGCAGAGTTAATGCTTATATAAAGACAGACAGTCCTTGTAAGATGGTAACTCTTTGGTGAAATTCCTGAGAATTATGTCGTCTTAGCCACCAGACACTGAGAAATGTTGAAGTTAGTGACTAACCATGATACCATGGGATTAACTTTATAGAAAAGTAAATAACGGAAATTTCCTACTAGCTGGGTCAAGATGGCGGGTTGCAAGCTGACTGGAAAGGTATTTTTACAGATATCTGAAGCTGACTTTAGAATACCTGGGTTTCACTGAAAGGGGGTACAAAAGTCTGTGCAGCTGCTTAGTGAACTAGATCAAGGAACAGATGTGAATGAAAACCCACTTTTTTTTTTTTTTTTTTTTTTTTTTTTTTTAGACAATTGACTCTCTGTGTTAACTTTCACTTAAAAAAAGATTGACCTTTAGGTCAATTTAAATGACTTCCCTTTGGTTGTGTAATTTATGGCAAATGACAGATTTTTCTCTTGCCCTCTGTATGCATGAGTATTGTTGGCTCAGTTGAATACATTCAAAGATAGAGATGCACCTACATCTGAACTGCTGTTAGTTTCAAAGCAACGCTTTCATTGGGTGTTGTACAAAATAGGAGAATTTTTACAGAAACAATCTTGGCATCTGTATATATCAAAGAAATTTAAGGACACTTGCATTAAGTAGAAGGCTGCATGTCATGTTTTCCTCCTACTTTTATGACATGAGGTGGTAGAATTTTTAATTGATTGTGATTTTTATTGCATTCAGATGTGAGCTATATACTACAGTGTGTGCAATAGAAATTCTCCATAATAGATGGACTGGCCTTTCACAATTGGACGAAATTATTGGGCTTGTTCTGTGGTTTATACCTCCTTGGGTGGGGGTAAATCTGTATCAGCGTTATAACAAGTTGTGGAGCAGAAACTTTCTAACTGAAACTAAGGAAGTTGTTGCAAGTTAGCAAGCACTTAGCTGCCTTGAGTAAAAAATGGAAATATTCTGTTATTTGCATGCCCGACACATTTTCCTTTTTACACTGATAAATCTGAGTGTCAATATTTTACATTTCCAAGTAGGTAGATGGGACACATTTTAAATCAGTGGAGGAACGTTGCTTTAAAAAAAAAAAAACAAAAAAAAAAACAAACAAAAGAAAACACAACAAAGAAACCAGCAAAATCAACCAGTGAGAGCCTTGCTGAGGAGGCTTTTTTTGGTTCTGTGAACTGTGTAAGATTATAAATGTTGTGATCTTTGGTATTCTTTTAGTTAAATTTATAGTAAGCCATAGGAAATGGTAATTCTTTAGGTGGCCGCCCATATACACCTTCCTGTGTGGATACACTGGAAGAGCCTGAACTCAGACCTTTTGTGCAGTGCAAGTGTGCCAGCTGGCTCATGGCTCTGGCATGCTCTGTTCTTTGCTGCCTCAATAAAAAAAGCACATCTCAATTCATGCCAATCACTTCTTGGCTATAAATGAAGATGCTTTTTGTGCTTGTTAGGCTGTAGTAAAACCTTTTTTCCTAATGTGTAGCTGTGCTTTCCCTCCCTGCTCTTTTTTCCCCTGATGTGGTTAATTGAATTTATGAGCTTTTTTTCTCTCTGAATCTATTGGCAGCTGCTTTATTTGAAACTTCCCTTCCCGTCAGTATTTCCATCCAGAAAGGTACAATCAGAGTGCCCTGGATTGAATCATGTGATGGGGCCATGCTAGATACAATAGATTATCACTCATAAGTACTTCCCAGGCGTGAAAGTTCACATCTAAGCGTCTGCATTTGTAGAGATGGGGTCTTAAGGTTGCAGATTTACCATGTGGACAGAGCTTAACTGGCTCTGAACCCGTATCCTCCTGTACGGTGTCTCTGAGGACTTGGAGAAGGGAGGTGCAAGTTCCTTGCCAAGCTGTGTCTGTTTCATCCATCACAAGTGATCAAGTAACCCTTTTCAGGGAGGCTGTGAAAATGTCTCTGTGAGCAAAACGAGTTTTTATTACAAAAATAGTAGTACTTCAGAAGATGTTCTTGTTTGTGCCATCATTGTATCAGAGCTTTTTTTAGCACTAAGCTGTTTTGGGGAAGGTTCTGTTTAGAATGGTGTGGAGAGCATAGCATCAATAGAAAAGCAAAGAACCAAGTCTTTATAGTGTTCCTCTTATTTTGGGGTTCAGCTCCCCAGTTGTCTGATTTTGTGTGCCTGTGTGAAAGATGACTACTGTCTCAGAAATGATCCGATAGTGGAGACAACTCAAGGGGTGGTTTAGTACGGTTGCTGTGTGCCGCAGACCAGCACAAGCACTGTTCAAAATGTCATCAAAGACCTTCTCCAGAACTGTTAGCCAGCAACTGCTTTCTAGTTTGGTTTTATTTGTGGGTTTTTGTAGGTTTGTTTTTTTTTTTTCCTTTTTTTATATCTTAACTTATTTGGTACTAAATTCATAAGTATTTTTCAGGGTCCATTGATACTGGTTCTGCACATTGTAAGCACCTTCTTATCTCTTTCTTAGATAACATCTCATCGTAGCGAAGACTTCAAGTATTGACGTAGTACTCTTACGGACTGTTTTTATTGTTGATTCTCCATTTCCCATGAGGCATTTAGAGTATTGCTTCAGGGTATGTACTGGATACTTCTTTATGTCTTGTGAAAGATACTCCTAATAATTTGGCCGCAAGGACTTTATCTGTTAATGTCAACATGGTTTTCTTTTGACCCAGGGAAAACACTTTGCCAGGGCTGCTGTTGAAAGGCTTAGTCTGTCATTCAGTGTTTTAGGTATCCCATCTTTTCTAGATGATGAGGACTATTTTGAAGTTGCATAACAGCAATTTCCTTTGGGTACTCGGTAACAAAACAACTCGCAAAAAGTTTCTGGGTATTTTAACAAGTACAACTATTTTTCAATTTCTCGCACAGACATAAGGATTCTTACTAAGTCTAGTGGATGCCTTTTCTGCTGTGGTGGTGTCACAAACTCAACTACACCCCATTCTCCTGAATAAAGAATACTATTCTTACCCAGGGAACCAGAAAGCTTTGTTCTAGTACCACATCTTTACAGCACTGTCGAAATTCAGTAATACTTCACAATAAAAACAAAGGGATTGATTTTTTCAGCTTTGAGATACGCTTTTTGCTATTAAAGTGGATCTTTAGAAGATGTTTTTACCAATAAGTACTCTTCTGATTCAGAGATGTTTGATTTGTTGATGGCGAGTCTTGTGGTGCCTCAGGATCAGTTTCTGTGACCTGCAGAGACACTGTTGTCAGCACTGTGCACACTACCTGCAAGAACCTGGTTTTCTTCAGGAAATAAAGTACTCCGGAGAATTTTCTATTTAAGAAGAAAGGTTCAATTCCAAGTTTCAGGGACAATTAGCATAACGTTTCTTTGAAAAGCAAGAGCGTGTGCTCTTCTCTTTTCCCGTATGCATCCTTTCACTTTAAATGAAAATACCACATGCAGAAATACTGCCTTTGCTTTGTTGGTTTTTGCAGTCCTTCCCCCACTCTAGATCTTCAGAATCAGCTAAGAAATCAAGCTTCCTGGTGGCGAAGACCACCCATGTTGACAATTTGACACTTTGAAACATAAGGAAATGCAACTGTCTGACATCTGAGCCAAACTGTCAGATTCTAGAATTGAGAACATATCTTAGGAAACATCCTATTTAATTTCCAGCACAGAATACCGTCATCCTGTGGAAGAAGAGCAAGTTTCTGAAGGGTGTGTCCCCTTCCACCTTCTATTTTCCCTCTCTTTTTCAGGTCTTTCTACAGTAGACTTCATTTTGCTAGAACTGTAGAAGTGCTTTATCACTGTGAAAAGATGTTTCTGTGAAATTACTCCCTTACTTTGACAGAGGGAGAAAAATTTGGCAGCAACTCATCCCCCTCTTCAGGAGGGGCTACAGTTGTCTTTGAACTTCAGTTTGCAGACAGTTTTAGAAAGGTAATGCTCCGTGTAACAACTGCCTCTGAAATAAAGGGAATGCCCGTATAGGACGCATCTGGTACTGGTGTCAAAATACAGTTAGTGCTTGGACTTTCAGACTGCTGACTGTTTAGAAGATACCTGCTTGGTAACAACAAGGCAGTTCTAACTCCTGAATGTTACAGATCTTTTTCCTGCAATTGAGGATTTCACACAGGGCTTTGGGATTGGGGGTCTGAAAGGAGGTGCGTGTTTGTGCGCACCTGTGTTTGTCTAGATAGGGAAGAAGAAAAACCCACGCTTTCATCTCTTTGGTTTTTTTCTAGTCTAATACTAAATGGGTTTTGAATACAGAGTGCTCCTTCTGTGTCATCTTTCTCTTCCAGTTTTAATTTGAGCATTTTGAGACATGAATCTGAGTGAGATTCACTCAGATTCACAGCTCAGTAGCGTATTTTCTTGTTTGGACCTTGAAACTTTTTATTTCAGTAGCCATATTCAGCCTTTCTCTTTTGGTTGTTTGCCTTTTGAGAGTGGTGCAGATAATACTGAATGTGTCCTGAGGAATTGAAAAGACAGGGACTCAAACCTCTGCCAAATGTTAAAGATACAGATTGCTTCTGAAACTGCCTTTACCTTCCAGTATTTCTGTGTGACCGGTATTGATAATTCAGTTCCTTTTCTTGCAGTTCCTTCCTTCTTTCACTGAAGGACGAAATTAGTGTTTGGAAGGTTGTCATTGAAACAGGAGTCTATTATAAAATATTTTGTCCATCTGCTGTAATAATAGGCTATACAATCTGTTTATTAATATAACTTCCATAGTAATGAACCAGAGAGTCTGAGTCTTTTATGTGAAAAATTTGCATCCCTGCTTTATGCTAATACGCTGTTGATTTCATCTTCTGGTATGTATTTCACCTCACCTTTGTTATGCACGTTTCTTAAAAACCTTTCCGTATTGCTTTTCTCTTTACTCTTAGTCCTGTATCGTTCCATTCAGCTCACCTTCTACATGGAGTATAGCGGGGAAAAAAAAATCAGACTAGGATTTTTGGCTGCTGTAGCCCTAATGTCCCATTTTGGATCCTCATATTATCATTCCTGTCGTTGATTGTTCTCTTCTGTTCTTTGTCTAAAAATAAAGTCCTTTAGTTGGAGTCACTTGGTATTTGGCATAGCACGCAGCACAGAATTCCGTTTCATGGCTGGCCCAGAGGTGGCACCGTAGTAGCTACAAGTGATTGTAAAAGAAGTCTAGCCATCAGCAATTTGCCTGGGAAATAGTAACTTTCCCTTAGGCTGTTCCTTATAAAAGAGGATACCAAATATTTCTCAGTATAATCAGATCAGGAAAAACTAATGCTTCTAGGAAAAAAAGATAGTTCAGAATTGGGGTTTAAGTGAATTGTGTTCCTGTTGCGTACAGTTCAAAAAGAAAATAAGATGTGCATGCGTCATATTTATTCCAGTTTCAGTTTGTATTTCTCAAATACTCACTTTAAAGCATTTACTTAAACCTTACTTACGAAACCATCCTTTCTAATGGAAATAAACTGTGTGTGAATGGAAGAAAAGACCCTTCTGGCCTGTGTGGAATCTCTGCTTCAAGTAGTACAGAGTGTGGATGATGCTTTAACTTTCAAAATTATTACACTTAACAAGAGTCTCTACTGATTTGTGAGCATCTGAGATCTTGTTCTTTATATAAAGTATAGGACAGAAAACAAGCTCTTTACTTGTCTGTGCTAATGGGGAGGGCTAAAGCCCATTTCCCCTTCTTGAATTTATGCTTCTTAGCTCATTGTTCTTTCATAGTGAAGCGAAAGTTGTAATTAGTGACCTGTGATAAGGTTCGAGGTTTGAATTTTGATTATTTAAGAGGCTTCTGAAACTGGTGACCCTGGTTTGGGAATTGACCTCATTCTTGTCATAACAAAACTTGAGGCTTTTTGATGATGTCAGTTACGCTTTTGTGATATCTTAAGCTTTTTCCCATGGCAAGGGAATAATGAAGTTTTTTCCTAGAATAATGCTGTTTGAAATTAGCTAATGGTCGGTATTACGGTATTTCTGGATACCTCAGCTTGATTTTTTTAGAAACCGTGAAATTGATCTTTATGAAGAATGCTGTAGTGTTTAAAAATGGTAAAATATTATTATCTGTAAGATGGCAGTGGTGACTCTAAAATATAAACAATAGATGATAGTAAAACCAAGAGACAGATTTCACTAGTAAGTTTGGAATTATCATGGACACAGAAATTAGAATTTATATTTCTGGATCATTTGTTCCCTGAAGCAGCATGTGAACCTGAAATTTTTTTCCTCAATTCCTAGCAAGAGACTGAAGCATAAGCATAAAAGGGAGGAAAAAGATTCTGAGTAGTCACGAGAAACGCAGATACTGTCATTTTCATCAAGAATGTCTGCGATAACCAAAGTACTTGACTTGCGTTACTTTTGTAGCTGTTGCGTTCACTGAATACCTGTTTCCAAATGTCGTGTTCAAAGTAGTTTTCAGAATGACAGTTCAAATGTAGCTTCTGTAGAAGCCAAAATCACTGCAGTGATTTTGAATTTGGAAGAACTTAGCACCTTTTAAAACATAGTACAGTTCGATATTATCCTATCACCTCGAGATCACAGGATTTGATTTCAGTCAGTTTATAGAAAAATTTAAGACCATCCTGCTGGGAAGAGGGTCTTTCTTCCTGCCTTACTGTCCCAGCCAGTCCACTGCCAGCTCCCCCTGATGATGAAACTAGTAATTCGGCATCCGTAGCTGAGGTGGAGAAGGGAGTAAATTACTCGTAACCTTGGATACAGCCACTAGCAGTGACCCAAAGCAGGGACCAGTCACATGGAGAGAGTCGGTGGCACTGTTCTTTTTGATGGTAGCATGGTCCTTGCCCAGCCGTGAAGCTGTACTCCCAAGTGTGCAGTAGTGGAAAAAATTACATGTGGAGTGTGGTGTGGGGGGAGGTTTGTATTAAAGAAAGGAAGGAGTCTTTCTTGAGACGTTTACGCGCCTCTCGCTTGCAATTTAGCAAAGCTGGCCGGTTACAAGGAAATTTGAGTTTGCATTTATTTGCCTATGTAGTTGTGACTTCTCTACATTCGTTTATCGCTTTCTAGTTATTTGAGGTCTTGTAACATTTTATTATATTTGATGAGATTTTGCTACCAGAAACAGTTTCTTATGAGATTTGCCCAGAGCTTTCCAGAATGTGTGTATGTTTATACAATTTATTACACTTTCAAGACATTTGCACTGGCTGTGTATCACTTGGCAGACGTGGTGACACATCCATCTTTGAAACAAAATTTTTGGCATTTCTTGTCTATTGTGCCAGGTTAGGTTAAATAAAGTAGCATCCTTCAAATTTTATACTTTGATCTCCTAGAACAAGGTTTATTCCCTTCCCCTCCTCTCCCAAAGTGTATGTTGAAGTGGATGCGTGCTTTGTCAAATACTACTTTTAAAAAAATTTTTGTCTCTATGTGATATTTTTTGTTTTACTCTTGTAACCAACTTTTTCTAATGCAGGATCTTTGTTTCAACAACTGAAATTTTAGGTTTTTACCATCTGTAGGCTTCACCTAATTGGTAAATGTAGCCAATTGCCCTGCTATGCTTACAGTCACATCTTATTTTGCAAGTCCATTCTGTGTTTTGGGTATATGTACATAGATAATACTTTATACCTTTAGTATTGCTCTTGTTTCTTTAAGAGACTGGTTACTCACTGAATACGGGAAGCAAGTTTAGAATGCAGCTACAAAACAGGTTGGGTATTTTGTAAAAGTCTTAGAAATACTGTGTAGCACTTGTAAGGCATGGAGCTGGTGTTGGAATAGTTCATTATCATGAAGTGCACAGATACTAACATTTGTGTGTATTGTAAATATGGAACTCATATAGTGTGAATTCAGAACTGTACAGTTAAATTTTGAGTCTTCACTTGTGGAGCAAACAGTATTGTTTTATATGCAGGTTTTCAGGAAGTATTAATCAGTATAGAGACTTTTATGTCAAAAGATACAGCCTGTATTCTAAGCAACAAAACCTTTTTAACAACAGCGAAAGTATTTAATAGTACGTATCGACCTGCCAAAAACACGACAGTACTCTCTCCTGTATCTTTGTTGTTACGGGAAGCTCAAGGAGAGTCTTTTTCCAAGGCACCTTTCTTCAGTTGGCTCAGTTTGGACACTCAAAAACTAATAGCATAAATAAAGAAAAATTCAAAAATACAACCTAAAAGATATCCTAATCAAACATAGTTGATCACTTTCTGGCGTAAGCTACCAAAGATTATACCGGTTTCCCTGCTGTATCACCGGTTAAAAAGAGTGAGCAAAGACAGCTTGTGAAAGATGAAGTAAATTTTATGAGGACATATCCATTTTTTTCCAAAATAAGTAATTATTTTAGTATAGTTTCTCTAATTTTACCCAAGTATTTTTTTCAGTGTGTTAATTTATGTAGACATGATAGTAAAGTGTAAATTAAGTTGATTTTTTTTTTTTATATGCAGGTTTCTACAATCCAAGAACTTGTTACTGGTTATGAAACCTCTTTGAAAACTTGTGACCTTTTTAGTACATGTGGTAAGTTTCTATGGTCTTATATTGATTACACTGTAATTACTACTACAGGGATAAGTTAAAAAGAACTGAATTATCAAGTGCAGATATTTTTTGCACGAAAATAGTTGTAATGCCTCCTAGGAAATGCATGCATTACAGGAAATGTTTGCTGAGTTTCCAAGCTTTGTTTTTTTGTGTGTTGTTTTTCAAATGCAGTCTTGAGCCTTATTGGTTACTATAATGTTTTTCCATTTCATTGTAGAAAACGGAGAGAAAGAGCCCCCAACGACATTGCTTTGGGTTCGCTATTTCCTGGCACAGCACTTTGACAAACTTGGCCAGTGTTCTTTGGCCTTGGATTACATTAATGCTGCAATTGCAAGCACTCCAACGTTAATAGAACTATTCTATTTAAAAGCAAAAATTTACAAGGTAAAAAGTACACTTGGACGTGTAGAGTACCTACTTTATATAAAAGAAAACAATAAAAAAAAATCAAAACTGGTGTTGAATATGTGGATAGTATTTCAGATAGCAATGATTATGGGGATTGGTTTTCATTTGGGTTTCTTTTTGGACACTGTTCTGTTGGGAAGAAAATGAAAACCCCTTTGTTTAGGTTTTGCAAAGCAAGTCACAACTTAGAGCAAATTGTCATTCTGAAAAAATCTGGGGGCTGAGGGGAGAGAACAATAATACCGCCTTTTGTTATTTCTGAGGGAAAATACCAGTAACTAGAGATTTCAGGAGTTGGTCAATAGCAGGTTTATACTGCAAGTTAACTATTTCATTTCTCCCTAACAGCACGTAGGTAACCTCAAGGAAGCTGCCAAATGGATGGATGAAGCACAGTCTTTAGATACTGCAGACAGATTTATCAATTCTAAATGTGCTAAATACATGCTGCGAGCAAATATGGTGAAGGATGCAGAGGAGATGTGCTCTAAATTCACAAGGGTAAGTATATTGTTTTAATGAAAAGAAATTTTTGTTTTCCTCTGGCAGTTTATTTTCCACTCATAGAACTTTTGACCGAAAAAAAATAAAATAATCTTTTACTAGTATTTATTTTTAAGATAATGCTCTTAGTGGTAAATAACTATATAGAATCATAGAATGGTTTGGATCGGAAGGAGCCTTTTAAAGATCATGTAGTCCAGCCCCTCTACCATGGACATGAGCATCTTGCACTAAATCGGGTTTCTCAAACATCTGTCCAGCCTGATTTTGAACACTTCCTATGATGGGGCGTCCACAACTTCTCTGGGCAACCTGTGCTTGTGTCTCTCGGTCTTCACGGGAAAGAATTTCTTCCTTACATCCAATTAAATCTAGCTCCTTTCTCTTTAAAACTGTTCCTCCTGCCCTGTAACTACTGGCCCTGGTAACAAGTCTCTCTCCACCTTTCTTACAAGCCCCCTTTATCTACCGAAGGCCTCGGTACCGTCTCCTGGAGCCTTCTCTTCCCCAGGCTTAACAAACCCAACAAACAACTCCAGTGCTCTCAGCCTTCACGGGAGAGGTGTTCCAACCCTCTGATCATATTTGTGGCCTTCCTCTGGACCTGGACCCGCTCTAACAGGCCCGTGTCCCTCTTGCTGGGAGCCCCAGAGCTGGATGCAGCACTCCAGCAGTATAGATCCTGTAAATATTGGATAAAATAGCTGGTCAAAAGGAGTTGTCCAGAAGTAACTAACTGCTCAGGAATGTGCTCTGTATTCATTACGATTTAGCATTAGCAGAACTTAATTTGGACTTCAACATTTCGTACCTTTAAGCTAGTACTACAGACAAAAATTTTGATAAAGCAAATTCTATCCTGAAAAGCTGTGGTAAGCACTTTAAATTCTTTATTTTTGACATTGAACAAAATTTAGATTCATAAAGGCCAGATTTCTATATTGTTCATGTAACTATGAAGACAGCTACTTGGTGACATTTCCTGGAGCACCTGAATATATTTGGCTCCTTAATTCACCTTAATTGTAGGTGTGAAAACACTTGAAAGTGAATCTGAGCTTTGTAGGTATTTCTAGGAACGATTGAAAACTCATCATGTCTGCTTGTTGGAAGTGTTAGAGCAAGAATTACAGAACTCCAGCATAGGTACTTGTGGTAAGATAGGATAAATCTGATGTTAAATGATTAAATACTGTGAGTTGAACTGGATTTTCTTTCTAATATAAAGAATGTTGTGAAAATGTGCTGGCTAGTGTTTGTGATACAGCGTTCTTTCCGTTTGTTCTTAGTCTAGAGCATTGAAAAAAAAAAATCCTATTTTTTTTTCTTGTAGAAGTATGAATTATAAATATAGCTTGCTTCACTTAGATCTAACAAGTTTTAAGAAAATTATTCATACCACATGATAAAGCAGTAAATTTATTGGTGGATTTTTAGGCTAATAGATGCCAGTTACCTGATGGGGGAAGAAAAACAATGAGAATTCTTTGCTGAACTTTAAGATTCTTTTTAAGTAGTGGTGTTTTCTGATCCCAAATTGTCAAAGTAAGACTGTATATACAAGCATGAGTTCCTACTAAAAATCTGATGAGGCACTAATGTTATTCTGATAGGATTTTTTTTTTAGTATTTATTTTAAATTATTAAAATCTATTCCTTTCTAGTTTGGGGATCACAAGCATTATTAACAATCACGGGGTGATTCTATCTGTTTTCTACTGTGTTCCAAGTAGCTGAAAGATCGATTGTTTCCTACTAATGGTCTGAAACTAGTTACAGTTGAAAGAAGCAGCTGGTAAATTATAAATGTCATTATCACTTTTTTGCTATTATTTCAGGAAGGAACATCTGCTATGGAAAACCTAAATGAGATGCAGTGTATGTGGTTCCAAACGGAATGTGCCGCAGCTTATCAAAGGCTGGGGAAGTATGGCGATGCCTTGAAAAAGTGCCACGAAGTAGAAAGGGTAAGTGGGTGCAAATGCCATCAGTTTTTTTCCCAGTATTTCTCTCACATTAGTGAAGTTATTTGCTGATAGAGTTAGCGTGATTTTCTTCATATTTGAAGTTTTTAGAATAATGACTTTATTTTTTTAAACAGGTTAATACTTGATGATTTATTGTGATAGTAAGATGTCATCCCTAGCTATTATATGAAAAACAATTATTTGAAGTGAAAATGATTCAAAATAAAATGCCATGGCTCTAAACTGTACAACTGGTTTGTACATTAACTTTATGCTACCTTTTGCCAATTGTTGGGTTTTTTTAACCAGAACAATCACATTTCAGTTGGCATTTAAAAAGTGCCAAAGTCTTCGAACAATTACCTTTTGTTAACAAAAACTATAATGAGATTTTTTTTTTTTTTTTCTGGGTGGGTTTTTTTCCCTACTGACAGATTTTCTTGAACCGTCAATATTATAAGGATATTTCTATACCTGTTAAATATTGCCTGTAAATAATATCAGTTGTAACTTTTATTCACCTCTGTCTAATTAAAAAGCAGACTACTCCATCTAACTAAGAAAAGACTAAGCAAGGGAAGTGCATAAGAGTTTTGTGTTTCCTTTTTTTGTTTTTCTTGAAGCATTTTTTTGAGATAACAGATGATCAGTTTGATTTCCACACATACTGCATGAGAAAGATGACTCTTCGTGCCTACGTAGACCTTTTGAGATTAGAAGATGTGCTCAGGAAACATGCCTTCTACTTCAAGGCTGCTCGATCAGCAATTGAAATCTACTTGAAGCTCCACGATAATCCTCTTACCAATGAAAGCAAAGAACAAGAAGTGAATTCAGGTATCTAGACCTTAATGGAGACTCATGAGAGTATCACACATATATAAGCTTGTTAGGCTAAGCAAGTTATGTGCTCTAGAATGAATATGAGCTGTAACATACACAAGTTTTTCTTTTCTATCACAACTTAACTGAAAAGAGATCATGGAGAACATTCTACAACTTTCTTCCTCTCTGTTCTCCTCTCATATTACAAAACTAGTACACGAATAAATCTAGCTATAGTTGGAGTACTTGGGGAGGAGTGGCATTCCAGAATATTAAGAAGAAAAATCCCATTCAGCCATTTATTCATTTAAACAAAATATGATGACATTTAACAAATGAATTACGAAACAATGGATAGATTTTTGGGGAAAGCAGTCCAAATTGTAAGAATTTAATTTTGATCTACTGTATCTAATTTATTACATTGTAATCCTAGTTAACACTACATTACATTTGATTAATTTTCACATAACTTCAGGACCAAAGAAGACATAGCTAAGTGTGTATTAGCAAAATTAATATATTTAGGAAATTATTTAAAACTTGTGTGTATTGGGTTTGGCTGAGATGGAGTTAATGTTCCCCAGAGCAACTCTTACGGTGTTGTGCTTTGTATTGGGAGGTAGGTAAGACGCTGGTGTTGTGACTGCTGCTGAGCAGCGCTCGCACAGCACCGAGGCTGGCTTTCCAACATCTCCCCCCTCGCCCAGTGAGATGGGGTGGGCAAGATCCTGGGAGGGGACAGTCAGGATGGCTGACCCAAACTGACCAAAGAGATATTCCACACCGTGTGATGTCGGCTCAAGTATAAAAGTGAGAGAAAGGAGGAGGGGGTCGGGGTCATCCGTTTGTGAAGATGCTTGTTGTCTGAGCAACCGTTACGTGTACCGTAGCCCTGCTTCCCGGGAAAGGCCAGACGTTGCCTGTTGATGGGAAGTAGAGAATGAAACCTTGTTTTGCTTCACTTTGCACGTGCGACTTTCTGCCTTTTCCTATTAAACTGCCTTTATTGTACCCCATGGGCTCTTCCCATCTTATTCTCTCCCCTCTTGTCATGCTGAAGGAAGTAGAGGGGAGTGATAGAGCAACTTGGTAGGTACCTAGCACTCAACCAAGGTCAACCCACCACATCGTATTAAATGGAAAGCAGACTCTCTGAGGAAACCAGTGGAGTATGGTTTGGAAATCTGAGGATTCCATGACAAATGAGTTAGGAGGTTTCTTCTTTTAAGATAAATAGTTGCTTCTCCTCTTACAGGATCTCAGCTACTGTCAGCACTGCAGTGGCCTCTGATTAAAGGGGTGAAATTAATGTCTAGCTCTTTGCAAGGGAAGGATAGTTGACATGAAGGAGAGGATTTAAACTGGACCAAAACTGCCATTTCATATTACCAATACGATCTTACCTTTCATTCACAGTTTTTTCCATACCTGCCCATGTATAATGAAGTATGTGTAAAAAGAGGCACATTTCACAACTTTAATCTTTTTTCTCTACAATTTTGATTTTGTTTCTGTATATAATACAAGATTGGTGTGCAACGCAGCATCTTGATAGCAATATGTCATAGGAACTAAGGTGGGAAAGAGTCTGAGAAGTCCCATTAGTTTGTTTGCCTGCTGTGCATTGGGATTCAGTAGACTCATCCGCAGGGGAAGAGAGCACTCTGAGTGGAGTAAAAAGACCTCTTGCTGCTCCTTGCTTCCCTCAGAATGGTGGTTGGCCCCAGCAGAGAGGTCATGGTGCCGTAGCCACAAAATAGATGCATTAGTCTTCAGGAGCCCCTTCTTCGGTTCCTTGCCACATTATTAGCACAAATCCTGTTCTCAGTGAAACACCACAGTAAACACAGTGGGAAAACTACAGTATTATTCTGGCTAAACTGATCAGATCAGTGGGACAGTGGGGAAAGGAAAAAAGAAGGGTTGGTGGAAAGACTGAAGACTCCTGACTTCTGTGTGAACCTGTAGGAAACCGCGTTTTGTGTCTTCTGCTTTTCATGCAATTGTTAAACCTTCGTGGTTTATCTAACTGCTAGTCCAGTCCAAAAATCTGAACATAGCAAGAAGCCTGAAAATTCATATAATGGTCCTGCTAATACATACCAGAATATTTTACCTCTCCTGACCCCAAACAGTATCAGTTTTTGCTTGCTTGCCATGACATTTGCAGAAAATCAGTGCAATTATCATGACTGTGTATTGTGCAGACACTTCAGTGAAAGATAGGAAGCTTGGTTTAAGATAGAGCGTAGATCTGTCTGGTTGTTTCTTGTTAGCATTAGAAGAAAACTGAGCTACAATCAATATGGGAGCTTAGTATTATCCTTGAAAACAATTGTCTGTTTTCTAAGGTAAAACCTGGCATAGATAGAACAACTTTGTGTAGTCAGCCTTTAAAGTAGTTGAGGTTTCTATAACAACTATGTAAGAGAAAATACACAAGATAAGTGCTTGTGTTAGGCTCTAAATAATAATCCAGTAGTACTGTTGGAGTGTATACTGATGATAGTCTGGCAAACGTTGATATTTACAGAAATCACTGAAAAATGGTGTCATTTTCATATGGGGGAGGAGTATAGTGGCATGTCTGAGAAGAACAAGTTTGAGACAAACACGAATTTTGGTTAAATACTCTGTTAATATATCTGTTTGCTGTGTTAATCTGTAGAAAATCTCTCAGCCAAAGAATTAAAGAAAATGCTTAGCAAGCAAAGAAGAGCACAGAAGAAAGCAAAACTTGAAGAGGAAAGAAAACATGCAGAAAGAGAGCGACAACAAAAGAATCAAAAGAAAAAGCGAGACGAAGAGGAAGAGGAAACTAGTGGACCCAGGGAAGAGCTAGTTCCTGAAAAACTGGAAAGGGTTAGCATGGTCTTTCATGTTACATTCATGTGATTATCGTAAAAAATATAGGATTCCTGTCAGGTTCTGAAAGAATACAGTTTTTCAATGTTTTATTTTGGTTGGTTTTTTTTCAATTATTCTTTCATGCAAAGGTGCCATTGTAGTCTATCCCTATTTACACTAAAGAAAAGTAGTATTTTCCCCTAATAAATTGAAGTTCTATATTAATAATATTGTTACTTTAAACTCTGTTCTTTTCAAACAGTAGGCCATCCTTCATTAATATAGATACTGAACAAAAAGATGGTTCTTGCCTGAAGAGCTCTGATTGTCATACAGTGAATAGAGAAAAACTAACAGAAATGTGATTGCAGTTCACAAAATCTGAAGACATCCATCAGCCAGTATTTCTCTAAGCACAAAGAACTCTCTCCTTTATCACAGACAACAAGCTTAAACTTCTGAAGTTGCTAAGGTGGTCGTATTTAGCATTTAGGAAACAATTAAATTACAACACTGAATACATTACATGAGCAGTGCCAGAGTTAGCAGTGATGTCTTTGTCAACACGAAATCATGAGTAAACACCTCTAAATCTTGCTGTTCAAATAAAAAATCTTGTGTTTCAGTTTAATTCAGAAAGCTATCGACAGTTCACTTTTGGCTTCTGATTATTTAAATGCTCTGAATAACAGAAGCTATCCTTGGTGGTTTTTTATTTGACATTTTAAGCCTTAAATTTCACTATGTTTTTATTAAAACAGGTAGAAAATCCATTAGAAGAAGCCATTAAGTTCCTTATACCACTTAAGAATCTTACTGGAGATGACATAGAAACACATTTATTAGCATTTGAAATATACTTTAGAAAAGGTAAAGTACTACATAATTTTGTTTTTGCTCTACAAAATTTTAACCCTTTGCTGCAGCCTGTGTTACCTGAGTGTAGTCTAAAATGGTCTGAAATAGATATTTACTTGACTGAAGCCGGGGTTTGCATCATGTGCAGTAATAACAGGGGAGATAGCATTTTTGTTTAGCCATCCTTAAAACAAACAGAAAAAAAAACCCTAAGAGCAAAGTAAGTTGTAGTGTATGTACTAACCAATGCTGTAGAAAGGTGTTTGCAGTGTGATCTTTATCTAGGGGAAACCAAAGCCGTACTGATAGTAACATCATCTACACCCTGTTGCCAGAGTTTGAGCAGCAGGCGTTACTATTTTATTAAGCAGTTTGGATGGGAAAAATAAATCTCCTTTCTAACTCTGGGTAGGCATGGATGTTTCTAATGTTTATACTAGATGTACTAAAGAAAACAGTAGTTGATATGAAAAGAACAAGTTCTGTATTCTTAATCTTGGTATGTTTTTCTGTTTTTTTTTTCTCCTTCCCACAGGAAAGTTTCTGTTAATGTTACAGTCTGTCAAAAGAGCTTTTGCTATCAACAGTAATAACCCCTGGCTACATGAGTGCTTGATTAGATTCTCTAAAGCTGGTATGTGTGTAGGAAGTACGTATGTATGCCTGTATAAAGTTAGAGGAAGTTTTGTTGTACAAAGACTTAACTACATATTTTTGTAATGCATAAATAGTCTTGAAAACCCAACATGAAGAAAACTAAACGGTTTGTTTTCCATGGTAATACCCTAGAAAACACAGGTTGTGCTATGCACGTGTGGACGTACTATACTCCTTCCTCCATTAATCCACCAGGTGGACCCAGTAACTCATTTTGGCTCGATTTCGGGGGAGTAGGTGTGCCAAAGAGTCTTGACATTCTTAAGTTTTATGAAAATAAGTGGCAGATACTTGGCTTCAGTCTGAGTCTTTCTCCGGTATGTGTTGTGATCTTGCAGCAGAAAGTTTACATGACAGAGTGCACTTTATGAATGTTTCATCTATAAATGCATCAATAATACTTGTGGTGAGCTGTTTTGAAATGAAATTTGTGGTTCTTTCCGTGGCCAAATTTTTTACATGGGACTTTTAGCGGCTATGTTTATGATTTCACATTGTTTTCTGCAGTTTTTTTAAATGGGTTTTTCTTGCTTCTTTCCTTCTTACCTTCCTCCTTCTAGTATCTGACCATAGTAACCTCCCAGAAATTGTGAGCAAGGTCCTAACTCAAGAAATGCAGAAAATCTTTGTTAATAAAAACTTGGAAAGTTTTAATGAAGAATTTCTCAAACACAATGCTACCTCCATTCAGCACCAACTGTCAGGTTTGTTTAACTTTTTAATGCTCTTGAAAAGGAGATGATTTAAGTGATTTAAATCCAGACTCTTTAGCTGCAGTCCGTAATTCATACATAAATTCCAATTACCCAGAAATTCACGTATTTACATTGGGGGCTTTGCCTGCTTCTGTTGTGCTAAAAAAAAACCAAACCCCAAACAACAAACTCATTCACTTTTTTATTAGATGCATAAGGAACTCGCTTCATGCCTCCAAAAAGCGTGATCCAGCCACTCAGATACACAGTATGGAAGCACTGTCATCCCTCCTGTTGCAGCTTCTAGTTTTGAAACTATAAACCAAAAAATCCTAGATATCAGAAGCAGTATTTTTTTCTGTTTTCTTACCAGCTGGAATGTCTCTGTTCCTACTCGTAGCTTTGTCACATAGCAACAGCATCAATAAAAATATGACAAACTTGTTACACTACTTTTGTTTTTCTGCTTTGTGTCAGTCTTCTGTTTATACTGAAACAGGTTTGAAGTGATTGACTTATGTACTCTACAATTTATAACTGCTTAACCTGTCATCTTTAACTCGTTTGAAAATGCACAGGTCTGAAAGACCTTAAGTCTGAGAGTACAAATGAGAGTTTTCCTAGGTTAAAATGATTACTAGTAAAAAAAAATTACAATCAGAATTTTAATCTTTCTTCAGAAGAAAACCACTAAATATATTCAGCCTAGCAATTTATTTTCTGAAACCTTCCTGGATAGAAAAAGCGATAAGAACTAGGAAGCTTTCTTTAATTACAAAACAAATTTAATAATTGGGGAAATGGGTTGAGCAAGAGAAAATAATACACTCAAAATGAGTGGGTTTGTTTTTTTTTTAAACTTATGCAGTAAAATGGTTTCTTAAGCTTAAATTATGTGGTGAGGTGTGTCTGGACTTTGTATTTGAGACTAGGAAAGTACACACAGTGCCTATATATCCATTAAGATGAGATTTTAAATTAAGAAGCAACACAGTATTTTGTAGAGACACCCCGACCTGTTTTGTTAAGCTGTTAGTGGTCAACAAAGCTGCATAGTATTTTTAATGCAATGTCTTACTTCTCCCCGGTGTAGTCTGGTCCAGGCAAAGCACCAAATTTGCATTACCCTTTCCTGGTACCTAAGCTGTTGAACTCAGTTCCAGTTAGTAGCCCAGTTTGGCCTTACTTTCTGCCATATGGACACATGCTGGTCTGAATTTCTTGTGGACTGTGCTCCACAATTGTTTAGTAACTGTATTGTTCCCTTGCCTCCAGTACTTCCCAAAGAATTCAGAGTATGTCTGAAGAAAATGTATTTAAGTCAGTTCTAGATTTGTAAAACTACTGCCTTGAAGGGCCTGGTCATCACCATACTCTTCATGTGTGTTTCTTGACTGACAGTGAAGTGAGGCCTTTCCCTCCTGCAGAAGCAAATCTCTGTTACTCAACCCTTGTGCTTCTAATAAATTTCAAAACAGCTTGCATTTTATTAGTTTTAAGTTACAAGTAAGGGAGGAAAATTTGTTTTAATAAAACTTAGAAGACCTAATTCACGTTGATATATAAGTTTTTGGGTTCTGTGTGTGCGTATAGGCGGTATTGCATTTAGGAACGCTGTTATCTAAATGTTGTGTTCTTTCTTGTGGTAAGGTGCAAAGATGATGTATTTCCTGGACAAATCAAGACAAGAAAAAGCAATTACTGTTGCCACTAGATTGGATAAAAACATGAGAGACAAAAATGTGAAGGTAAAAGATACAGTATTTAAAGCAAAAAAAAAAAATAAATGTGTGGGATCTTAAATACTGTACACTTAACTGCACGATAATGTACATGCTTCATCTAGTTAATATTATTTGAAAGAACAAGGTTTCAAATCTTCCCCCAAGTAACTGAGTTGTCTGAATACCAACAGAGAACCTGTGTTTGCTCAACTAATACCATTTAACAGTATGTCTTTTTAGTAGTAAACCAATTGCAAATCACATTTATTAACTGTTCCTTTTGTTTCTTTAGACATTAACAAAGGTTTTTGAGGCGCTGCTTGATGGCAGTTTTGGAAGCTGCCACACTCAATGTGAAGAATACCAAGCAGCATGTCATAAACTGTTTCCTTTTACGTCTGCCTTTATGCCTGCCACAAACGAGGACGATAGCAGCATTGCATCTGTGAACCATACAGCCATTAACCATGATTTGCTGTCTAATGAAATTTGAAGTAGTGTGTTGCAAGCCCGTGAGTGTGCGTGTGTACCTACATGCACGCCTCTCCACCCAACTGACTCATTACACGCTGGCTGGATACAGATCAGGGTTACTTTTCCAGGTTGTATTTTAATATCTTTAACAGGTATAAAACAAAATATTTGGATAGTTACATGAAATGGAGTATGCTATTAGTTATTTTTTTTTTTTCCTCCCAACAGAAACGACCAATATTTATGTAAACGTTATCCTTAATCTGCATTTTTCATGTTTATACTTGTACAGTTTTAAGTCTTTTAATAATCCATCAGCCCTCCCTCACAAAAAAATATGGAAATTAAAGACTGCTTTCACATGAGTGTCATTACATATGCAGATAAATGTGATCATATCTTGTTAATAAATTATCATTTGAGCGTTTTTAGCAGATTAAGACTGAAGTGCTGCTTGAATTGCCCTCTTCGTCTTTTACTGTTCTTTGGGGTTTTTCTGGGTTTGGTTGGGGCTTTTTTGGTGTTCTTTTTCTTTTTTCTCCTTTTTTTTTTTAATTTTATTTTTATCTTTGGTCAGTTTGGTTTCTTTTGAAGCACAGTGACAATGAAAGTATTGGGAGTTTGCATGTTTCTGTCAGATGTGTGTCTTATATGGAACCAGTGTTGATGGATATGAAGATGAGGTTTGTGTATAGAACAGAACAAAACCAGAAAATTAAGGTTTTTTGAAAACTGTTCTATCTACTTTGTGTTCCATAGCTATTGTTTCCTTAAGTTTTTGGTCAGTTTAAGATTTTTAAGTTTGAGTATCCTGAAACAATTCCCAGGGAAAACATAATTAACTCGATACTGTTGGTTGTCCCTTGTTCCATCTTCTCCTTCCTGTTCTTCCTTCTGGTTTCTCCCCATCTGTTCACCTATTGTCCCTTAAGTTGAAAAAGCTGCTCCAATTTTGGGCAAATGCAGAAGGTGCAGTAATGGGGAATCCAATCCTTCTCTACATCATAAAAATTCACTGGTATTGCCTCCATTAAGTCTTGGTTGTCCACTCATGGCCAACACTCCAGTACTTCTCCTGCCTAAATGCTATTGCTTTAGGTGCTGCGAAGCAAATGGTATGTGCGGAGTATGTTTTACATTTAAAAACTATTTAAGGGAGCACAAAGAGGCTGACTACAAATCTTTTCCTAACTTTGTATTCTGGTGCATTAACTATTAAATATACAACACATCAAAACGGAAGTCTGAATCTAATATACTTATTTAAAGCATAGTATTGCTGGACAAAATGGCTACGTATGACAGCTTTACATTCTATAAGAACTGCTATCAAAACAACTATACTGTGGCTTGTACAGAAAATCCATTTTCTGGAAACCGTAATGGAATCATTCAATCTTGGTTTGTTTTTATTTCACTGCAATGTAAATAATTTCAGTAATATTAACTAGCCCCTCAAAGGCAAATATAAGTTCACGAAGAGGGGATTTTATTAAGACAAATAAACCGTTCTAATTAAAGTTCTCCTTTGTGTGTCATCTGTTTAGATTCAAAATTGTTGAATGGAAAACTCACTGTAAAATATTGCCAACATATGTTATGCTGTAATAAATTATTTTGTACACACTTGCCTTTGGTTTGGAATTTTTGCATATTTATGGACCTCAAACTTCAGCCCATTACATTCACTAGGATTGTTTTCTATTTGTTTGCAACATACAGTGGTCTAGCATGAAGTATCTAAGTAATTAAGGAAAAAAAAAAGCTGTTTAGCACCTTGAGACACGTATCTCTCACTATATAGTAACATACTGCCCTGAGAAACATGGCGAGACGGTTCTGTCTTATGTATTCACCGTTTGCTGTGGAACAACTTGCTCAAAGATGTCTCAGGCAGGGAGAGGTACTTGGCCATAATGGGGACTGTTTTGTCTCAGCAGTACCCTAGAAGTACTTTTTATCAGCCCATGTGAGGTGAAGACATGAGATGGTACGGTGGTTTTCTGTCCTCTCCAGTGAGGACGCTTGCCTTACTATAGACTTGATCCAGGCTTTGAAAAGAAGGCCGTGGCACTAAGTCTCCTGGTCCTGTCCTCTGGTATCTGTCTAGCTGGATACTTTAAATCAGACTTGAGCAAAAATACCTATGGTATCTTTTCAGCAGTTTATTCCTTGAGAAAATAGATTAATAGTTTTGATTTCTAGACTAAGAATTGTAGGCATTCTTTTGGGAATTCTGAAAATTAGAGAAAGTCTTCTGTCACTCTGTGTGGGGTTTGGTTTTCTCTTAGAACTGCTGGAAGCATAAGCTGCTGAGTTTTCTTCAAGCCTGTCATCGCAGGTGTGAACTGCTTGGGATAATACGTGTTTGGCAATCCTGTAGACCATTGCAAACAGTGAGTAGGATAGTATGGGAAGGGTAACAAAATAATGGAGAAGAACAGATGTCAAGGAAAGGTGTTTTTCTTTAAGCTATTCTGAAAAGGTTTGGTGCCTTCTCAGTAACTTAACTGAGCATCAAACTTAACAAGCCTGTTAAGTTGTCCCAGAGGAAATGTGCTATAATATATAAATGCTAATGGTGTTTACATGTCACAGAATCAGTGCTTCACGTCTCAGGATTTAAACTTGAGAACATAGCAACTGGCCTAGTGCTACTGTGTTTCATACTGTCTCTTTCATTCTTGTCGTCTTCACTTCCTTGCTTGTTCTTTTACTCTGTGCAGTTTGTCAATCTCAAAAATAGTTTACAGAATCACAGAATTATGGAGGCTGGAATAGACCTCTGAGATCATCAAGTCCAGCCTATGACCTAACACCCCAACATCAACTAGACCATGTCATTAAGTGCCACGTCCAATCTTTCCTTAAACAGCTCCAGGGATGACGACTCCATCACTTCCCTGGACAGTCCATTCCAGGGTTTAATCACCCTTCCCGTGAGGAAGTGCTTCCTAATATCCAACCTAAACCTCCCCTGGCACAGCTTCAGGCCATGCCCTCTTGTCCNGGTCTCTACAGCGTCTTCCTACCCTCCAGCAGATCAACACTCCCCTGCAACTTGGTGTCATCTGCAAATTTACTAACAGTAGGCTCGATCCCCTCATCCAGGTCATCAGTAAAGATGTTGAATAGAACTGAGCCCAATACTGAACCGTGGGGGCCACCACTGGTCACCGGACACCAATTGGATACGGCACCTTTCACAACCACTCTCTGCACCCGGTCATCCACTTTGAAAACCATCTATAGTGATTCTTTTTCCATTCTCCCATCACTTCTTTCCTTCTCTAGCAAATGTGACATCTCAGGAGGTAGCTTCTCTTCTTTTTACCAGTTCATTGGTATCAGAATAACTGCTTGGCTTCATCAAGAATTTGCGAACAATCCAGATCATGTTGGCTCATGGGGGTCACTCTGAGTATTAAGAGCCTCGTGTCTCATTTGCCCCAGCACCCTATACCTGATCTTAGGTCTCAAATATGAGACTGGCTGTCTCCTCTCACATGAGGCTAGCCAAAAATACCCTAGGCTGAGACTAGGCTATTTCCTGTTTTCTGCACCACCTCTTCCATTGACACATGGGGAGGTGGAGGGAGTGACTTATGTATGCTACCACTCTCCCTTCTCTATCTCTGGCCTGGCCTCAGTTAACGTGGAAAAAGCAAGGCAACAATTCCACCAGGCCCTAAGTTGCTTGAAGATGCTTCTCTGGCCAGCCACAAGCGGACATGTGTCAATGATGTTATTAATATGTGGTATACTTCAACTGGCAACAGTCTTTGTGGTAAGGACCGATGAAGTTTTTTTGTTGGTAGCAGTGGTTCTGCTAAGAAAAATTGTAGGAAGTGAAGCCGTGATCAGCTACAACTAGAGCTGTAACTAAGTCTTGGAAACTTGTTCCTATTTCAAACCTGAGCAGTTTAGAAGAGTTGCTAAAGATCAAAGTAAATTCTGGGGTTTCTAATGTGCTTGAGTATTTCTACACTGGCTTAGTGGTTTTATGTTTGGGTTTTTTTCTAACAAAAAGACCCTTTTGCCTAATCAAGGAAATCATACTGTTTTCATCTCACGGATTAACATTTCTATACAGGCCAGATTTAATAGATTAACATTTTTTTAATCAAGATACTGCTACAGTTTTTTATTGTTTTTTATCAATACCATGTTGAAATGCTTCTAAATCTTGTTGCGCATTCTTACAACCTCCTTCAAATGTAATCTTTGTGGCAAATAGGCACGGCAGGTACCTTAAGGTGGTATTTGCTGTCCAGGCAGAAGGAAAATGTAGATGCAGCAACAGTCTAGCGAAAGGCTGCCTGCAGAGTGCAGGACCTTACTTCAGATGCCTGGCAGAATTACTTCAGGGCATTGTTTAGTGAAGAGCTAATTTAGGTTGCTGAACTGACAAGAAAGTCTCACTCAATTTTTATTGACTGGTCTAATTTCTAGTGGTTAATGAATTCATCAGACAATCACCAGAACTAGCGTAGGGGAAGCAGCGGCAGAAGGAACACAGAATGTTAAGGGTTGGAAGGGACCTCGGAAGATCATCTAGTCCAACACCCCTGCCGGATCAGGAACCTAGAGTAGGTTCCTGAACAATCTCAGACAGGCCAGCTCATCTTCAGTAGCAACGTGAGCATGTTGCCAGGCAGCGTAGGTGCATCTTCTTTGCATATTCGCCCTCAGCAGATTGAACCATGAGCCCTTGTTGCCACAATTAATCCATACTGACCAGCTGGGTATCAAAAATGCTGCACCTCCTTTGGTGGCAGAAACCTGTGTGTATGACTGGGCATCTCAGTGGGGATCTGCTGGGGCTGTGCCCTTCCTCAAGGCCTGTGAAACAGTTCTAGGAGGAGCCAACAATGCTAGTAGTAGCAGCAGTGCTTCTTAACTGTATAGTGGATTCCACTGGAGTCTGTACGTAGCAGAGAGGCATGGGCACAATTCTGACTTGAACTGGGGTTACGTGCATTTGCTGCCATCCACGACAGATGTTGTGCAGCCTTTGCACTCATACAGCACCTATAGGATTACGTTAAGTATTCTGCTATAGGGGGGTATACATATATATAGGTTGGTTAGATTTCATTTGCTTATTACTAACCTTCCAAATGCTTTACATAGTCTTGATGTTAAACTATTGATGTATTAATTTTGATTGCTATAAATTACAGTAAATAAGTTTATTTGCCCATCATGGATTTCTGAAAATATTTTGGTTTGAGCTGTTTTATTGTGGATTTCTTTTATAAATTCCTGTCGCTTATCCCTACACAAATCAAATAATTATGTTGGCAACATAAATGTCACTAGAACTGACTGACTGTGCGTGCACTCTTACATAGGGTCCTGCACTACAACTGCTGCTGCCAACTCACACAAATACCTCCTTTTCCCTTCTCTCATTCCCACAAGCAGACAGACAGACAGATATACCCCAAGGCTGACAAACTTTTCATCTTAGGGAACAAGCCTGTGCCACAAGCTCGGGCCCTAATGGAAAATCCTGTACCTGATATTTGTACGGATAACAAAAAATTTAGTCTAGAGTTAGCAATTATGGTGGAAAGGACAATTTCTCTCATCTCTTAAGCCCTAATAACGAATCCTTCAGGTAGGAAGAGCTTTAAGTTAAGCTTTAAGTGTGACAAAAGATTCAACTGTAATCATATCTTTCTATGTGAATGCACTTTAACATTTATTGTTTCAAGAGTGTCGTGTGTACTTTTGGCATTTGTTTTTCACGGCTGAAAGTGCAGGTGTTAATGAAAAGTGGTCAGTTGGCGGATTTTCCACTAGAGGGAAGCCTTGCTTCCACAATACTTTCATACTCATGAAAGGCTGCAGTCCTATTTATTTTCAGGTGTTTCCTGGTCTTACTGTAATAGCATCGAGAAATGCCCATCTTCTTTGTTCTTTCAGGCAGTGGAGTGAGAGATCATCCGTGTTTTGTATGTGTTTAAATGGCCAAATTAGACTCGTATTTGTATAAAGCAGCTGTCCGTTGGCGTTGATGCGTGGAGCTGAAGTTGAGAGCGTAGTTGTTTGGGCTTATTTCATAGCAGCTGAGAACAGATACTGGGAAAGGACATCTAAGCCCCCAGATGATCTGACTGGCCTTTTGGGAGATCCTGTGTCCTATGTGGAAAGCCATCGATCAACCCAGTTCCTGCCTTATGCTCCTTGGGCTGTTGAAGAGAGGCAGAATGTATTTGCCTCAAAGATTATTATTTATCGTGGACTAAACACGCCGTCTGTTCAACACTCAGATTTTGCTGCTTAAACATATTTCAAGTCTAGACAAAGTGTTTGAGAATGTACTGCTAACACATAAGAGGAGGTTCATGTTTTGAGAGGTTCCTAGCAGTATTTCAGGTATGCAGTAGTGCAGGAGAAGGAAATACATGGCATTTCCATGATTTCATATGATAAACGCTGAAAGCAAACCAGGAAGTGAGGACTGGAGCAGGAGCCGTCTTCCTGTTCCCCAGGCCGAGTGCCTACCACAGAGCAGTCCTAGTTCAAGACAAGGGTTTCCCCCCACCACAAGTAATAAACTGTCATAAAGCCTGTCTATCAATGTAAGCAAACTATACCTGCTCGAGGCTTGGCTCTGTAACTAGTAGCACAAAAGATATCCAGGGATCCACAAAAGGCATCAGGCACCAAACGAGTCTGGTAACTGTCACTGGACATGTTCAATAAAATTTTAGTTAATCTGCACATTTGATTATATTTGAAATTAGCTCAGAGAGTACCGAAGTTGGAGGAATTTTTATTTCTATTAACAACATTCCCTGCTTGTCTAAATGTCTTCCTAGGGAAATTTAAAACAGTGGACTGAGGCAATGATATTTGCCATGGATAAATTTATTGCTTTGGGATCCATACGAGAGACCGTGGTTCATTTGTTCAGCGATTAGAGCGCTAATCCAGGTGGTGAGGACATGTACTGCTCAGCAGCTTGGGCACTGCAGAGTATCCAGATGAGAACTAGTATAGAAATGTCATCAGGTACCCTCCTGTTACTGTGCTGCTCAGGATTATGTTACTCACCTGCGTGATTTGTGAACGCTAAAGCATCTGCAAGGTGCTTCTCTGGGACATAGAGGCAACAAAAACTGAACAGACCCATAGTGACATCAATAAATGTAAATCTTTTCTTTGAGGGCCTACAACTTCACTGTAGACTTTCTTCTTAGTAAGCAGAGAATTCTTAAAAAAACCAAAAGGTTGGACAACTCTGCTCCAATTCAATGCCATGGGCACCTTGGAATGCCAAACATCTAAATAGAGTTATTTCAATACCGAGATCTGCAAGGCTGATATCCTTTTTTTTGTTCCGATGTGCCACCTAGACTGTAACATGCTGTGCTGAAAGATGTAGATCCACAGGATTTCTTGAGCTTATCTGACAATTTGTTGCTAAAACTTTTTGTTTTCTCCCCGCTGTACTACTTCTCCAGCTTCAGGCTCTGGCACTTGCTGTTTGCTTCTGTGAACAGATTCAAATCAGTATTTTAGCAGGAATCTAACCGAGCAAATGTAGGTTGGGTATCTACAAATTTTATGTAGATAGTGAAAAGACAGTGATGTCTAATTAAATATTTGAGGAGCAGCAAACACATGGTTACATCAGGCTATGAATATTTTGTTCGTGGCCTTCTATTCAAGAAAGGTGTAAAATTCCTCTCAAATACCTCCCAACACAGGAAGTATGTTTTTCTGGAAGAAACTGTGCTCCTTATGGGTTTGCTTAAACAGAGCCTGGCTATGGCCATGTCTGGTTCTTCCTAAGGTGGTTCATGGATAATCTCACAATACTGGCCATCTCTGAGAAGCAGAAGACGGGGTGGGGGGGAACATTGGGGAAATGGCAGCAATGAATAACAGATCAAAAGAAAGTTGCCTCTGCGTTTGGTTGTTTACTATTAGCAGCCTCTCATCAGCACTGCTTACCTTGTCAGAAGCCCTGGCCTTCCTGAGGAATGAGGACCACGGTGCCTGATGGCCATGCTGGCCCGACCAGGTACATCACCTACTACAACATAAATTGGCTGTGGAGATTTGACTACTTTTTTTTCCTCCAAAAAAACACAAGCTATTTCTGTCTCTGCTGACCATCTCTTTTCCTCGGTTGTCTTCTCCTACTTTCCGAGGGCTTGTAAACTCGCTCTAATAACAAGAAATTCATGTCTGTGCCCAAGTGCTAAGCCCAGCATAATGCCTTGTAAGTATTAAGTTGGTGTGTGCTCTTTGAGATGTGCTTTTGAAGACTCAAGGCCTAAGTAACGCTGGATACAACGGCATAACATGCGTATTTTTTGATATCATGGTCGGATAAATCTGGATGTGCAGAGCTGGGCTTTTAAGTGTCTACAGTGGCAAAGCCTGTGTTTTGATGTGGTATTTTATGTTCAATTATTTTTTTTTAATTGCTGTCCTCTTGTGTAAATGCTCTGACTCTAATTTTGTATGCAAATCCTCTGCCATAGAAATCCAGCTAGTAAAGCAGTGCTGGGCAGGATGGAGCGGGCAATTCTGAAAGCCTATTATTTATGAAATAAAAGTTGGAAATAGAAAATGAGCATATGGAAGAAGTTGCTGTCACAGATCCTCCCTCTGGCTGGGAGAATTAGAGCATGGTTTACTTATCTTTTATTTGTGAGGGAACCAGGATGCTGCCATGGCTTGTCACAAAAATTATTTGAGGTTGAGAAAAATTGAGAAAACCCAGGGCTTTTAATAATTATTCTTAAATCGAAATGCAGTTGTCTCAGAGCAAAGAGCTGGACGCGGTACGTGATCACTGACTGTAACACTGATTCTTTTCTTCCCATCTACACAACCCCCTGCGCACTCATAACAAGAGAGGCTCCAATGGACCCGAGTGTAGTTATTTCCCAACCGTAAATATGCAAATCCCCGTCCCTTAAAGGAGAGTGATTTACTGGCTAACCAAAGCTCAAGGATTAGTGCTTTTGTTCCAGGTTTGTATGGTGACTGACTCAATGGGGTCCCGGTCCATGATTGGCATTACTACAACACAAATAATTGAAGAGCTCCACTTCTGTTCTAACATAGGCAACCACATGCCTTCAGCAAACAAGCGCTCTTGGCTTCTCCTTTTGTCTCCTACTGCCTTAAAGCCAACAGAGCATGGGAGGGAGAGTAAGACTTGGGGTTTTACAGCCTGCTTTGGTAGCTAGCTTGCTTCGGTAGGGTGGATGGGAACGACTTCCCGCACCCCTTGCCATTCCTGACTTCCTCTATTCTGTGTCTGAGTTACCTTGAGATTGGTGCAATATAAGAGAAAGATGCTTCTGGATCATGACAAAAACAAAATACCAGTTTAGTCACACAGGGCAAGTAAAACGAACAAAATGGAAACCCATGTACATTTTAAGAAAGAAAAAAAAAATCCGACCGACCAACCACAAAACCCAGAGGACATTCAATGTTCCCAGGAAAATCTAGTAAGAATTCTTCCTAGGCAAGGAACGTTTTTCTTTCTTAGAAGGTGTTTAGTATCTTTGTGGCCAGGTATTTTGGCCACAAGTATATTTTATTATCATTGTAATTATTAATTACATCAATTTACAATCTGTATTTCTTGGCCAGGTTTAAGGCTCTGGAAACACCCAGTCTCCAAACAAGGTTGGATATGAAGTACAAGATGACAGACAGGCCAAGTGTATGCGACTGTGTGAAATATCATGATAGAAACAGTACAAAATCTGTAACTTCTAGTCAGAGCAAATAGTGTTGATATAAAATACATCTGGCTGAAAATGTCACTGCCTTTTATTTTACTTATGGAGGAGATGAATTAGGAGAGACGTCTTATTATTTTAATACACAAGATCTCCCTTATGTTTCATTTCACAAGACTTAAAATTTGTTTCCAATGTGGTTTGTGTCAGATATTTTTCATGAAATATAAGACTCCTAAGCCTTAAATTCCCACTTGTTTCTTGCATGTAATCATCCACTGTTGTGTCCACATTCCTTCTTCTTTTGACAAAACTACCGTTTTTTAAAGTAGCCCAGTATCCAGCCATCTTAACTCCTCAATTTCTCAACAAAACCACATGGAAAACAGCAACTGTTTCTCATTTGCATGTGAACTGGTAGAAGTTTCTTGATGGAGTGGCAGTCGCGAAAGGTTTTCAAGCAAAACTGGCAGAACAGTAAAGAACTCAGCTTCCCCAGTTCATGGTCCTGCACATTGACTTATATCAATCCCACTATGGTGGCGTCAGGTAGAGGTAGAAACAGCGGTTTGCCCTGAGCTACAGCCCACAACCTAATGACACAGAAGATAAAGCTGTTACCTTGCATTCCTATGTATACTTTTCCCCCTTTTTTTTTTTAACATTGTCCTATTAAACTGACACTTACTGACTCTAGACACTTCTGGATGAGTTCTGCTGGGGGAGAACTTAATGGAAGAAGAATAAATCCTTTCTTCACTCAGTCTCGTTCAGAGTCTCATGTGCAGTCTGTCCACGATACATGCCCAGCCTTGTTTTCCTTAAAACAGAGTCAAAATGAGGCAATTTCTTCACTTCCAGTTGCCACACAGCACTCCAGCCTCCAGGCTCTCTCCCCGCCCTGGCTTACTGCCATGGTCCCTTTGCTCACATTTCTCTTGCTGTCTTCTTGGGGTTTTTTTGACCACTTCTCCCTGTTTGATAGCTGGTTGCTCCTTTGCACTGCAAGGAAAAAAACAACCAGACAACATCCATCTCCATTAAGATCCAGAAGCACTTGTACAGATTTCAAGCAGTGCTTTGGTTGGTTTCTCCTACCTCTGAAAGTGATCTCACTCTAAAAAGGAGCTTCTTAGGTCTGCCACTACAGAATTATCTATGAATATCTATTTTCAGAGGAGGGTGACCAAGATGGTGAAAGGTCTCGAGTATAAGACTTACAAGGAGCAGTGGAGGTCACTTGGCTTGTTCAGCTTGGAGAAGAGAAAGCTGAGGGGTGACCTTATCATAGTTTACAGCTTTCTCCAGTGGGTAGAAGAGGGTGAGGTGCTGATCTCCTCTCTCTGGTGACCAGTGATAGGATGCAAAGGAATGGAATGAAGCTGCAGCAGGGAAGTTTAGTTTTGGACACTGGAAAAAGATTCTTGACTGAGAGGGTGGTCAGTGACCCAAGGAAGTGGTCACAGTACCAAGCCTGTCAGAGCATCTGGACAATTCTCTTAGTCACACGATTTATTTTTAGGTAGTCCTGTGAGGACCCGGGAGTTGGACTCAGTGGTCCTTATAGGTCCCTTCCAACCTGAGATATTCTATGATCTACAGCCCAACCTTTCTTGTGTTTGGTTTTATAATGCACTCCATTTAGTCTGATTTGCTTGTAGCCATTCTGTTCTCAGGATATCAACATTACTAGCAAAACAAACGCAGGCATCTTTCTTTGGCAAAATCTGGTGACCAATGAGGAAAAGACAAAAAAGTTATTTTGTGCAGCTTTATATTAGAAGTGTTCCTGCAAATGTAACTAGGAATTAGGTTGTCAGCAGTTGTCTCATTTAACCCAAACAGCTAAAATTTAACTTAAGTTACACCAATGTGAAGAAGAAACAAGAGGTGGTGCTAGGTGCCCCCAGCAGTTCTGTCCCAAGAACATAAAGAGAGTGCTTTCCTGAGTGCAGAAGAATCAAAAAAGCAAAGAACATCTCAAAGTTTTCAGATCCAAGCCTTTGGCTGGAACCTATGTCTCCTGTAGTACATTTGGGCTGATCTTCCAGTTAATGTTTGCTCTGAAAGAAGAGTCAGATGCGCAGAACAAAATTGCTTAGAACCTGAAACTACCTGAAGGCAGCTGGAGACAACAGCAGATATGCATTGAAATTACATCCAAATTACTGTTGCCCCAAATCAGATTGATAATACAAATATGCCTTTAATTAAGTGATACTGGTCCTTTCATCTTCTCTCAAAAAGTCACTAAACAGAATTTGATTGAGTTATTTTGAAATCTCCTTACCTCTTATATACTCATCATCAACCCTCTCTTTACCTGAACTCCTCTCCCTTTCCCATGCGATGCTCAGCCAGTCGCTTGACCCCAAACTTTCAAATTCTTGAGTAGTTTTGTATATCTCTTTGCTGTGGACAGAAGTTAACACTAAACTGTCCTTTCCAACAGTGTCAGTATAGGTTACAATTACACCTCTCCATTTCAGTGACTTTTAATCCAGCTGCAACAATAGTAATTATATCTAAACTGCCATAAATGTGTTTCAAAGTTATTTATTTTAATATAGCCACTCAAAACTCCAAGAGTTTCTGCCTCATGTACTGAAAGAGAGAGGAACAGAGAACTGCCACAGCCTGTATTGTGTTTACATTTAGGAGGTTAATTTGACAAGTAGAAAATTTAGAAGTGTAATGGGTCAGAGAAAATGGGTTCAGGTTTTGAAGGAATTCAGCAGGAAGACGTATGCTTTGCTTACAGGGCCACCACAGTCACAAGTGGCAGTGAGCTGGTTCGTGAGTTTGCATCCGTTATACATCAGTCAGAGGGAGAGAGAAAAACAAAATCGATTGCATCAGTTTGTACTAAATCCAGGTTCAGGTTTAAAGACTACCAAAAAAAGGCTGAGAGAAGAGGAAGGAATATCCTGTGAAAGATCTCTCGAAAAAAAAATAAAAAAATTGGCAGTTTTTCAAGATTAATTATATTGCTGTAAGTCACCCACTCTTCCTACTGGTGTCACGGACTGAGCTACAGGTCACAAGCTTGCGTTTAGCCCAGCTGGCAGCACATGCAGGTTGTTAACACCTCTGATGGTAGTTTGGTAGCCTATGTAAAATGCATGGCTCATCTCAGCCAAGTTTTAATTAGGCAGCTGTCCTCGTTAACAGAACAAGTTTAGCAGTTCGCTCACACAGGCAGTTCCACTTGCAGTGTGCAGGATAAAATAGACTGAAGTGTTAACCACTGTCTCACCCTTCAAAAGAGCATCCTGAAGGCAGGGTTGTGATGCATGGAGCAGGGAGACAAGTTATACCGATGATGTTCAGTCTATTCCTGCTCTGTGACTCAAGGAGTTGGGTTTCCCCCCGTGTCAGTCTGGCTGGCACCTGTGCTTTTTCGTCCCCTGGCAGTTTTCATTTTTCTCCTTCGCAGTTGTCTGAATTTTGGCTCCCTTGCTTACCTCCAGCTAGAAGTTTGCTGATGATGGGCTTTTGTTTGTCACTCCCAGGTTTTAATTGAAGTATCTACTTCACGCACTTGTCATTGTTACTCTTTTAAAGAATTACTGTTTTCACAGACTGAAAAATATTAGAAGACTCATGGAAATTACATGTTCAAACCTCCAGGCTGCTTCCACGAGCAGAGATCTGCCACTTTGGCTGTTGTCTAGCACCAGTACCAGAGAGAAGATGGGCTCGGATTTCACAAAACATCTGCTTTTAACTGTGGGAACATGATGCTTACTCAATAGGATTGATATTTTGGGGTACTCTTGACCTCTGAAGTGGTGAAAAGAAAGGATTGATTAGACTAGAACTTTTCAGCCATTTCTGACTTGCAAATTCCACTCTCCTGCAGTTCCAGTTTCTGCACGTGTACTGTGAATTTTAACCTACTTCTAGAAAATTTGCCTTTAATTTTACCTGTCTCGCATGAATGTCTCAGAAGTGGTTCACGGATCTGTAGGCATCTCTGGATCATGGTTTGAAAACCACTAGATCACCCAACCTGCAGCACCAACGCCCATGTAAACCAATCCTAGGATTCTCATTCTCTTTGGTGCAGCAACATGAGGTTTTGTATCCTCAGTACCTTTTAAGTCTTGTAACTTGGCTATATCAGCGTACCTGTTAATGGTTTAAAAATCAAAAAAAAAAAGCATAATACCAGGCAGGATTCGTTGGTTTAAATTAGCTATGCGGCTCACAAGTTCCTGAGGTTAAAAATGCAGTAGGAAACTGCTGTAAACATTGCATCACCAGCTGATGAGGATCTGGAGACACTGTGTCGATTGGTCAAGAAGAAATTCACTTTAAATATACCTTGGCCGGCCGCCTAGGAGATGGGAGGGATTCAGTCGTTGAGGTTTACATTACAAGTTGCGTCGGCTGTTTCCACCGATAAACAAGAGCGTCAGTCTGCAGGGTTTCAGGGCACTGTGTTTAAAAGTGACTCCGTCATTTTGCCAGATGCGGGCTGCTCCTGTTGGCATCAATGATAAAAATGCACCTAATTGAATAGGAGCGCATTGGGGTCCTTCAGGAATATTTATGGAGCTGCATGGGTGTATGGTCTATAACGTCGAACTGATAGGCATGTAAATCAACCTTCATTTCCTCAGGTATAAGCTAATGGTTTATGCAGAAAATGAAATATCACCAGCTGAATCTCAGCTGCATTCAATGGAATCACTGGCCACTTAGGAGAGCGAAGGAGCTGCAGTAAACATGAGTATTTACTGGAAGAAATGTTAAGAGACTTGTCTATGGAGCAGTAAACATGACCAAGGATTTTCAAGCTCAGGTTTTCTTAAGAAAAGAAGATTCCATAACAAATAGCTATAACAAAGGGAAGTTTAAAGAGTCGTTTCATCAGCGTGCCTAGAAATGATTCTGAAAATGGTAAATTTGAGTGTAAAATAATAATTTTTAGAGAATGACAGGGATAAACTCTTGGATCACTACAGAGAAGCAGTTGTTCTCTTCCTGTCTCTCCTTTTATCAGCTCTGGAGCTCACCTACCCAAGACCATTCCACTCAGTCCAACAGAAAATGACTCACTTTCTCACTGGATTAGTTTTCTGCTCTTCTAATGTGTTGAATTGGCTCAGCAGAAGATGAGAGAAATCCGCTACAAAAGACACGCAGAAGGTCTAGGTCAGGAGTACAAGAGGTAAGAAGCAGGGCAGGCCATTCCCTATCCTGTGGCAGCAAGGTCCCTGAACAACTCAAGCCTCATAGAATCATAGAATACCAAGCTGGAAGGAACCTCAAGGATATCTGGCCCAAATTTTCTTGGCAAAAGCACAATCTAGACAAGATGGCCCAGAACCCTGTCCAGCTGAACCTTCACTCCCTTACACGTGTGCTCTCTCTCTGTGACGTGACTTACGACCCTGTCCCAGACAGCTACGAGACTGCTTGACCATCTTTAGGAGAAATAATAGGAAGGGCACAGGAGGACTTTTAGCCTTTGGTTATTTCCCCTGTATGGATATATTTAAAAAAATATTCAAGCCCGATCTAAACCATTTTGGGCCTCCAAGTCATGTGCTGCTATACAAACAAGCGTGGAACCAAATAATCAGTGCTTGATGGGGACGTGTGCGGACAGTAAGGTTGATCCTGTGTGTAGGTGCTTGGGTAAAAAAGAATTGATGTCAGCTGTAGGGCGAGGTCCTTGTCTTTTTGGGCTGTTAGTTCTACCTAGTCATGTACTTGACAGCTCTCCTTTTTGTCTTGAGTCTGTTGTCATTCATCCTGCTTGTGCTCTTGACGTCATGGCCTCGTATCTCCCTGTTCCCTGCTTTTCAACCTCGCTTTCCATTTGTGTCACTACTGTCTTCAAAAAGGATTGTTTGTAGCCATTTTTATTAGCAGAAAGGAAAAACAGAGGAAGACCACAAGAAAGGAGGAAGCCACAGAATAAATAACAATTGAACTTCATCATGAGAACGTCTTTTGATCCTTTGCAAAAATAAATAAATGCCTCCACATCAGCCGGTAGGAGAGGTGAACAAATCTGCTAGACACAGATGGTTTATTGTCTAGGATATTGTTTTCCTCATTTTATGTCTTGCAGGAGCAATAACAATATGTCTGAAAATGTTCGGTAGTTTCTGGTTATTTTTTTTCCTTCCCTTTCCCTGTCTTCATCTCATCTATTTTAATTCTTATTTTAATTCTACATATTCTCATCAACACACAAATATAATCATAGCCGCTGACGCATACGCAAGGAATAGCACCTGATGCCTGTTTTCAGTATTACTTGCTGTAACTAAATGTGACAGTGTCTTCCCCAATGGGTATTTAACAGAACTGGTATTTTAGCTGCTCAGACAGCTTTTATTTAAAACGAGCGAGACAGCGCAAGAGCAATACTGGGTAGCTACGGCATGTATAAACATACCTGGCTTCAGGACAAGTGCTAATGTCTTTCTCCCAAGAATAAGGAAATTTCTCCACTGGAGAACTCCCCAGTCAGCACAGCTGGGGTGGAGGCTCCCAGTGCTCGAGCAGCTCCCCATGTCACCCCCACCACCTGCTCCTATCCTCAGGTCACCCTCTCTAACCGATCCTCCCAGCTGTCCCTGTGGCCCTGTTCACAGCTTTCTATGGGATGGAGCTGAGCAGTAACCACAGACAGATGCCATCACAATGCAGAGTGGCGATGGCGATGGGGAAGGGGGTCCCAGCGATGGCTGAAGAAGATGGCTGCATGAGAAGCCACAGGCTCACTGCAAGTGTAAACCCAGCAGTGTATAGCAGGCTGCTGCCTCTTCACCCCACTTGGTACCTACAGCAGTGGCTGGGAGCCACGGGGCTAGGTAAGGATGATCCAGCCATCTGTTTTGGTGAGATTCCCTTCTTGGCAGCTGGCTCTGGTGCTCATTGTACCCTCCACCACCAGCCCGGCACAAACCCAGTGCAGATTCCCCGTCCTGAACCACTAACAGTTGGGATGAGGAAACTGAAATCAGCCAAAACCAGACAGGATCACGCTGTAGGGAGTGTCCACAGGGGCGATACTTCCCGCTTGTGGTAGCGACGAACTCTCAGAGGGAGTTAAGTCCTCCGTAAGTCCCCGGGCCAAGCGCCCCCAATCTCGCCCCGGCCCCGCGCACCTGCACCGCCCGCCCGACCCCCCGCCGGAGCAGGGCCGGGAANGTTCCCCCCCCTCACAGCGCGGGGGTCCGGGGGCGGGCAGCGTCCGGCGAGCTCTCACGTTGACTTCGCCCGGCAGCGCTGGGGGAGGACGGCGGCGAGGACCTGGCGGAGGCGCTGGGAGAGTTCGACGCAGTGCTGGCGGAGTTCTCCTGCCCCGCCGGCCGGCGCCGCTTCTACTACGGGGAGCACCTGGAGCGCATGAAACGGCGGAGCAGCGCCAGCGTCAGCGACGGCAGCGGCCTCAGCGACTCGGAGAGTGAGTGTCCCTCGGTCCGGCCGTCCCGGCCGTGACCCGTCCCTGGGGGTGATCAAAAATTCGTGTTAAACCAGCGCGTCCCCATCCTTGAGAGAGACGTAGAAACCCGTGAGCGAGAAAGTCTTGTTTTTTAAAAGACATTTTAATTTACTTCTGGAGTTAGAAATCGCGAGGATGCGAAGTCTGGCTCCGCTGGTTTTATTCTCCTGGTGTTGAGCAGCAGAAGGAGAAGGGAGGGCGAGAGTTGCTGGAGGAAACCCCACCAAGGCTGGCTTCGGAGGCTGAAAAACTGGCCACGGGAGAAGGTCAAGCTGCCAGACGGCTGCCGAAGCACTGAGGTGTCCCAGCCTCGTAAAAAATGTTAACAGGGATAAATGTCAGTTGAGGGAGTGAATTGGTATGCTTTCCAGAAGAGATGATAACTCATCCAGGTTTCTGGTTTAGTGTTACCCGTTTTGGAGGTGGTAAGTTTGAACTGACTTGCACCCTGGTTTACTAGATGTGTCTGAGTGGTGCATGCAGAACGTAGCATAGGAAGGGTGGGAAGCAGATGTTGACTCATGACTTGCTTTGAGCAAGAAAACGCAGAATTGGATCTAAGGTTTTTTTCTAGTTAACTTGGAAAAAAGTTTTGCCCCTCTTATTTATTTGCTAGTCAGGAAGAGAAAACATCTTTCCTCTTCCAGACAGTGAGGCTGGAAACTGCTGATTTACTTGGGAGCTGTAGATTCAAAGACTATTTTGTCAGAAGTAAGTTCTGCTAAAAACAAACTATACCCAGTATTTTACTTCTTAATTATACAGGGAGCTTTATGAACCTTATCTTTGTTTTCAGCTATTTATAATAAAATCACTCCTTTAATTTCTATTGTGCATCTTTATCAGTTCAGGGACTTACTGTGCAGTTTCGTTGATACAGTGCTAAAACATGAATATAATCTTCCTAGGACTTAAACTGTGAGAACACCACTTCTCCATATTATCAGAGCCCTTTATTTCATCATCCTGGGTAGGATTAATTTCATTTCTTTGACGGGCAATGTTTTACCTGCCCTGAACTTGGATACCTTGCCTAGCAGTGCCTTTAGGGTTGGGTGTTTTTGTGCAGTCAGTGGAGATAGGTGGATCAAGATGCTGCTCTGCTGTTTCCTAAGGTAGTGGCTGAATCACTCCTTGTAAGCCTGTCTCTCCCTCTGAGGAAGATTGGGAAATGTGTGCCCAGTTTAGGCTGGACCACTAGCCTTCTGGATGGCTGAGGGTATGTAAGGTGAGCTCTGC
This sequence comes from Baryphthengus martii, assembly GCA_013396935.1. Classification (NCBI taxonomy): domain Eukaryota; kingdom Metazoa; phylum Chordata; class Aves; order Coraciiformes; family Momotidae; genus Baryphthengus; species Baryphthengus martii. The sequence goes on from VWZK01001546.1 coordinate 58,908, forward strand.
CTTTACTGAGTCAGCCTGATGAAGTGAGTGAGCTGTGTTGTAAATCTAAGTCTATTATTAACTACAGCAAAACAGCCCTAGTGTTGCTATTTCTTGCACAGTCTTGGATATTGTAATATATTAACCTCTCGCTCTTACCACAAATGAGACACTGAAAATGAAAGGGTGAAATAATCTACTGTTGAGAAAACCATAAAAACTTCCAACAAACAGTATCAAAAGGACTTCTGGTGTGGATAAAGCCATCTGTAGTTGCTTAGCATATGTGCTGTGGTTCAGAAAACATAAATCTTGAATGCTGCTTAAAATTGCTCTCTTAGGATTGACAGGAAGGACCTTTGGAGGAGCAGGATGGTGTTCTCTGGCAGGGTTGGAGGCCTGGTGAGAAACATCATGCTTCTGTAAAATGGGCAGACCAGCTCTTCAGGAAGGTCTGGAAAATAAAACTGTCACAAATCAGCTGATAGCAGGATAGACAGGGTTTGATGGCTCTTTACAAAGTCCTCAAAAGATCTTGTAAAAGAAACTTGTCAAGCTTCCACGTCCTGTGTTAGGGTTCTTCCCGTGGTGATGCATCATGTGAAAGGTGGCTCTGTTGAGATCAAACCCATTATCTTCTGGGCACTGGCATAGGCTGGATCAGGAGGGTGTACTAAGTGACTTATTGTCATCCAACAGTGTCAAGTGTATGAGGATACGCTCAAAGGAAGAGAAAGAGAAAAATATCTCTCCTCATTTCTCAGAAAAGACTCAATAAAACACTTCTTCCCAAAGGTGTCATTCAGTGCAGACACCTTCTTATTTTGAAGTTATAGGAGAATTGGAAAGGAATTGCAGATGTATGAAGAGCTCCTTTTATAAAACAGGCACCAGGAGTGTCTGATGTAATCCAGCCACACTCCCTACATCTATTTTAAGAATAGATGCAGGGACTTTGCTACTTACACAGGCTCTTTCTGTTCAAACTCAAATTTTCTCCCCCCAAGTTCACTGTCCCCTTGGTCTCTATTGTTTAGTGCAAGTGCAGTGCTGAATTTATGCCTTTGCTATTCCTGTGGCAATGCTTAGGTTGAGCACTCTGGGCTGAAAGAACAAGTTCTGACAGCACAAATCTGTATCAACACAGAAGTAACTCCAGCAATATTATCTGCAGATAGCTTGAATTATCCTCTTGGTTTATTAAGACTCTACATCTTTGCAGAATCTTGTTGTCTGGTGCCAAGGCTATTCCAAGCACACTTTGTCATGTATGTACAAAGCAGTCCAGACTATCGTGTTTTAGTGCTATCTCTTCTTACTTGCTGGTTAATCTAATCCTCCGAACCGATATGGTGTGACTGAAGGTTAGGCTTATGTAATTTACAGCCACTCCTGCAGTGATAGGGTTTGAGTCTGGGGTGGGACTGTAAGGGGAGGGGACAGTTTTGAATGGTTGCTACTGTTTCGGGGCCCCTGAATGAGTCTTAAATTTAACTTTACAGGTAGCTGGTAATAGATATCAAGTGGTCGTACTTGAACAAGGCTGTTTAGTACGGTGAGGAAAGCCTTTCCTCTCCCAAGGTTTCTGCCATGGGCATGATCTCATTTAATTTAACAGAAATATTTATGAAAGATTTTTATCAATATAGTTAATCCTACAAATATTGTTTTTAACCTCACAGTCTCCTCTTGAGGGAGCCAGCTCCAAAAGTACTAATCGAAATTCTTACATTACATATTTCAAGCTCTTAAGAAAAAATAAGAATTTGAAGACACTACTGTGGAAGAGGGGCGTGATAGTATTTGACTTTCCCACATCTTATCCTGTTATTTGACTAAACAATCTTTGGACGAGGTCTATCTTGGCCGTGGCTAAGTGTTGTACATCACACAATGGACTCTAGACCTTACAGTAACAGAAAAGCTCATGTGTGCAGATTCTCGTAATGATCTTAGTACTTGGCCCATGAGTATTACATTAACCACAACAACTGATTTAGTCAGTGCTGGAAATCATGATGCAACCGGTGAGTTACTCCAACAAACGTTCTTGGGTTGCTGGGCTGTGAGTGAGTACCGGTTATTATTCAACTAAATCGAAGTATAACGGCTTTGTACTTTAGGTTACTAATCATGCTGAAACTTTTAACTTGAGGGATACTTTAACTCTATGCTATTTACAACATAGGTTGGTTGGGATAAAATAGGCTTTGTGGGAGGGAGTGCTGTGCTGGCAAAAGCCCCTGGTGTAGATGCACTGTACTGACAGACTCTTACGGATGTCTTTTGCATCTCGAGTGTTGGGTACGCATGCAAAAAAAGCGCAGCCTTGTCTGTGTGAGTTTCATGTCAGCCCAGTACATTGTGCTAAGACAGTGCATGGCAGTGTCAGGACAGTCCACCAGGGTTAGGCTTAGGATAATGAATGGGAAGCTGGGCTTTGTGAGAAGTTGTGAAGGGAAGAGCTTTAACATTTCTTGTGCCAAAGCTGTAACAACACTGAAAACCTAAACCATAATCTGTTGTTGTGCTCTCAGAAATGCTTCACACTTCTAGTTCCAGATGCGTTTTCTTGAGACAGGTTTAGCTTCCAGCCTCTCTATTAGAAGAATTGTAAAATAAATGTATCGATTCAATTCTTGCTGTCATACAGAGCCTGTAGTGTGTCTTCAGTTATTTTTAGAAGTGTATAAACGTTTTGTGATAAATACCTCTGGGCTTTTAAACACAACAAAAGACCTTGAGTGCATCTAGAACTCTAAATTTTGTAATTTCAAAATCAAGCAGGTGCAGGTTTATGAAGGGGTTGCTCAATATCTCTTAGTACCCGATGCCTCTAGTTGCACAAGCATTTGTGGTTACGTGCCATGGGTGTCTCCATGTGGTTGTACTAATGCCACCACTGCCTAGAGACATGAAGGATGAGCCACTGTTAATCCTTATCCTGAAAAGTCTGCTTACATTTTTTCAACCTATTGTAGAGAAGATCTAGAAAAATGCAACAGAAGTGATTGAAGAAATAGTTTCCAAATGACTAAATGGATTGATATTGTCAGCCCGAAAGAGAGAACTTGGGTAGGGACAAAGTAGTCTTCTGAAAAATCTTAAGTGACATTAGGAAAGTGACTGCTACCTTACTCAGTATGAGGAAATCAAATGAAACCAGCATGTTTCAAAGAACTAAGAAGTGCTATTTCTTCTCGTGCTGTATTGTTAAACTCTAAAATATATTGCCTTAAGATACTGTGGATGTTAAAAGTTTACATACTCAAGAAATAACTAGCTAACACCATGATGGGACGGATGGGGCCTTCGGGGAGTGCTGTAGGCTAAGATGCTACTGCATCTTAGTAAAGATGTTGGTCTGTGCATCGCTAGAACTTGGCAAAGTTTATCTTGAAGCTGTCAGCGTACGGCGGTACCAGTCTTAAATTTGTCTATAAGTGTTTGCTATGAGTTGTTATGAGAGAGAGAACATGGATGGGGTATGTACCTTTGGTCTTAGCTGGAAATCCCAGTCTTCTACGATGAAGAGGAGAACATTTTAAGGAGGTAGTTTGTTTCTGCGAACTTTAAATGGTCTGTCTCTAACAGGAAGGCAATACAATATTTAGAATGAAAAAATGAAGCAGCACTCTCATGGAGAAATAACCTTTTATTGAATCATCTGAGAAGTAGTGTTATATTGAATTACTGATACACTCAAAAGGAAAAAACCCCAGATGTGTAGGCTTTTCTCCAGGTCTTTCAATTTAATGAGAAATGTGGATATTTTGGTAAGATTTCCTATTCTTACCTCTCAAGTATACCTGCTTCTCTTAGATTTTTAGAAAGGAAGCGTTGGTAAAGGGGAAGCTTGGACTTGGAAACGGTGCCTCACCCATAGTCACTGTGTTGGGGAAGTGGAAAGGTAAACTTTGTATATAATGAGAAGGCACGCTTGTCCATCTGAATTTCAGGCTTCCTAGATAACCTCCTTGTAACTATGGGATTTGAAATCTCTGAAAACATCAAGTCTAGGCATGTAGATAGTGAAAAGGTGTGGGGTGGTTCTTTGTGTGTCAGTGTTGGAACAGATGTTTGTTACCATAGGCAAAACCAATGAAAAATAAGCAATGCAGCCAAGTGTAACTGTGGTTATGATAAAAATAAACACTCTCCTTGAGGGCTGTGACATATGTCTTGTGAAACAAGCTCTTTGCATCGTGGATATTTCTCACTTCTACTGTTGGCATTAGAAATTCCTGCTTTTATCTTTTTATCATTTTAGCAAGTAGGCTGTGCTCTGACTAGGAATGAGTTGTGCAGTCTCTTCATTAAATGCTGAACTATTGTTTTATAGTAAATTCATAGCTTTTAGAGACTTAAGTAGAATTTTAAAACCCTTCTCTGAAAACTTTAGGGATGTGGTTTTCTTCCCTCTGAAAATTTCCTCACTGAAAACTGCAGTACAAATTTTACCGACTCCGATGCTCTTTAAAATTGTATCTTGAGCTATGATACTAGAAAGAGCATGGTATTAAAGAAGTCAGACAGCTGAACTTTTCCATTGTCTGTTTTAAACTGAAAAGTTTGAGGTTTTCCTCCTTCAGTTAATTACTGCCCAGAGCCTTTCAATTGCTCATTTCATGGGCACATTCTATATTTACATGGTATTGCCATGTTTTTTCTTTGTGATTTAACCATATACTGGAACAGCAAAGGTCAGTACTAACTACAGATTACTTTGCCAAAGTAAAATATACCCATATTTATTCCAACCCACTAATTTTGCAGCTATTGGCATAGTTTAACTCATGTAAGTCAACTCACTAGCTTAAATCTCAGATTTTTAAGGTGTTTGGCTTTGGTTTTTTTAAGGAGACAGTATTATAGAATGTTTTTTAAACCAGCCAAAAGGGCATAGTTTATATACACGTGCAGGCAGTAGAATCAAAATATAAAGTGAAAAATAAGTAATGAATGATAGATAAGTTTGCATCACAGTGGGAGAGAAGAGCTTGATGAAACAGCGATGAGAGATCCTTGGCATCAGCCTCTGGCTATTGGATTGCAGGGGATGTTGTATTTGTGTGGCAGTGGAAGTCTTCCAAGGGCCATTATTGGAGGTGAATGAGCAAATCTTGGCTGTGGCAGCTGATGGAGAGCAAGGACTGAAGTGTCCTTTTCCCAGAGCTTTCTGCCCTACGGTCACACTTGCCAAAATGGATATTTTTGTGCGATGGATATCACAAGTTGGTTTTTTAAACACTACATTGTTTTCAGCAGTTATAATGACCTTGATGGCCAAGTCAATGCATTCCTCCTTCCACCGCCAGAATTCCTGCTTTTTTGGTGACACATGTAAGCCACTGCCAGTAGCTGAAGTGGTTTTTTTGTTTGCTTTTTGAGAAAGATGAATGTTGATATTTGCCTGAGATGTTTCTATTTCAACCCCTCACAAGATAACACTGTTTTGTGAAAACATTTCACCTTTAGAAACTAGAAGAAAAAACATTCAGATGTTTAAAGCAACAGTCTGGTCTTATTTTCTCTTTGCTCAGTTGTAAATACTTCCCAGCCTAAGGTTTATGGAAGCCAGTATGAAATAACATTTTCTGGTTTCAGTACATTGGGAGGTCAGTGGCCAGTACTTTCAACTGCTTCTAGAAGGAGTGAGGAGAGAAAACTACAAAAAGAATCAAAGGTGACTGCTAGTTCGGATGTGTACGTGGGTATAAATAAAAAGAATTGTGTGGGTAGTTTGCTGCCTAAATGGCTTATTAGACTTTCATAATTTCAGTTGCCCTCACCAGCATTCACAAGAAAAGCACATTTTATTCCAGCTATATACAAGAGCAACTAAAGCTTTGGATTTAGTGTACAGGAAAGACTGGTTTGTAAAATAAAATCCCCGCCACACTACCTTTGGTGTCTGGATATTAGTAGCATAGACTCCACGTTTAAACTACACTCAGTTTTGTAGCTGATTAATTCAACAAGCTCTAAAACCTTTAAAATATGACATAATTTGAAAGTTCTTCTTCTGCTCTTTTCAAATCAATTGCCTGGGAAGTGTTTTATCTTTGGCCTACCCTGTCAGTGTTTTCAGTGAGTTGTTACTCCTGGCTACAGGACTGTTTGTGCGAAGCGTTACGAGTTACCTCACGTTTTTGTGATGGTAGGAGTTTTGTCCTGAACAGCTTGAATTTTCCATTCTAAACTGCTTGGTCACTAGGGTTTGCATCTTGGCTGAAAAGAAATGTGGTTTTAATAGAAACTTAGTCTGTAAGCTGATTTCAGGAGGGAATTTGTCATACTTTTAACTGTTACTTTCAGTCCATGAATATACAAAATTCCTGTTGTACGGTATCACCCTGGTGACACGCATCATTGCAGAGCAATACCAGATTTTTTTACCCCATAGGTTGCTCTTTACACTTTTTAAGAGCTACTTTTAGAATAGTTTATTTTTCCTTTTTTTCTGTCTAAAATTATCTCAATTCTGCATTGTATTCATCAATTTTTCCTTACATCTAAAGTTTCAAGTAGATTGGTTTTGATGGGCTCAGATTTTGAGAGAAGAACAGGCACTTAAGAGTGAAGATAAAGAAATTACAGTAAGAGGCAAGCATGAAGAATCATACCTCTATGTCTAAACAAGAAATACCAACTAGTGGCTCGTTTGGGCAAGCAATAGTCCCAGGTAATATATATCAGTCACACCATCGCTCACATTTTCATGGTGCTGTGGGTAGCATGTGTGTTTTCTGGAACAGGATCTGAGCTGATCGCAGAGCAAACTGTGAAGGATACAGTACTGTGGTGAGCCAACATGCATGCAAGAGAAAAATATTCCACGTTGAAGCTTCTCACGCAAGCTTCTTTAGTGTGTATTGCAACAGAGGTAGGCTTTGAAGCTGGAGTAGAAGAAATAAATAGAATCATTAAGGTTGGAAACAGCCTTGAAGATCATCAAGTCCAACCATCTACTTAACATTATCACGACCCCTAAACCAATTAGGCAATAGACAATCAGCCTATGGCTGAGGAAATATCTGAGAGGCTTAGTAGATGCAGTTGTCTGGTCTGATTTGTCACTGTACCTGTATACTCCTGTGGAAGGTGTTTTTATGCTGGTAAAGGCAGCAGGCTAGAGGAGATGGGATGGACACATAGGCTTTTCTTCCCAAAGATGGGGGAACTTACGGTAGAGGAGTAGTCTACTGGAGAATGGTCTCCACGTTTGATACCTACAAACACCATGGCAGTGTTGAGTGGAGGTGTGGATGTGCAGATGTCGGCAAGGCTCTGCTCCCTCTTGCTAATTTAGCAAGATGCTCTTAGTTTAACGAAGACAATGATTTCTTGGCATAGCAAATGGGATGGCTGTCCAAGGAAGTGTGACACTTCTGACTTGAGTGGACTTAATGTTGCAGTGTAACCACCTCTTGGGCTGGGCCTCCAAGAACAAATGCTACATGTGCTGCAGGGAGGCAAAATTGCTGGCCTCAATGGCAAGCAGTGGTTGTCACCACCCCATATAATGAGATATACATTTATTTCTTAGGAAATATGCCAAATTAAATGAAAACCATTGACGTGTTCCCATCAAAGTGGTTTCTTTTTCTAGAACTACAGTTTTCAGGTCACTGGCTCAAAACTGCAAGAACTAGCAGTTTTAGCGTCTCTAACACAATGACAATTTCTTCTTACATACTTTGTGTGTACTGCGCAGCATGGAACCCTTTTTATGAAAAGAGACAAGATAAACATCACTTTTGATACTTTTGATACTTAAGGCCTTGTCTAAAATCCAAGAATATCAGAACAGTATTGGAACATTTCCCGTTGCTTTCCAGGACATATAAAGAGAGATCATCTAAAATAAGATTGCAGGACATCTTGTGTACAGATGTATTGCTTCATGAAACCCAGAGTGTTACACAAGAAAAGAAAATTAAAAGATGCCATATCATTTATCTAGAATGCCAGACCTAAAGGGGCAGACTATTGTATAGAGAAATGGATGAGTTTGCTTCAGGGATGAGGACAATGCTGAATATATTCTCCATTCTAGGAGACTGTCCTTGTCCTGGAGCTTTTTATTCAGCTTTTTTAATAGCTTTTGAAGAATTCAGGTAAGCAGAATTTCCCAGAATATTGTGAATTGGGTCATACCAGGCCTAATTTGCTGGATGTGGGTTAATTGCCATTCCTGTAGTATTTTCCAAATGACACTGACTCCTGGGGATGAGGACTGGGTCTAGGACTGCTTGCTTTTTAGCAGTAGCTGTGGGAACAGCAGCCTTCATACAACAGAAGATTTATTTGTCCCTCCAGTTTTGAATTCTGTAAATTTGAGTTCTACAGACTCAGTTCCCACGTAGAAAAGACTCCATTTCTGGTTTTAATGCTATTGCACATTGCAGGAGGTGTTAATTTTACTTTATAATGTAACTTTTTACAGGTGCAGATTCACTCTACAGAAACAGTTTCAGCCTCAGTGATGAAAAGCTTAACTCTCCAACTGCATCTACTCCAAGTTTGCCATCTCCATCAGTAACTCCATGTAAAGGTACGCTTAATTTTAACTGTTGACACTTTTTCCTCATTCTCAATTAGACAATTAGGCTTATTTCTGTGAGGCAGGATTCATATGCATGGATTTGTGGGATTTTTTAAATGATGAAAAGAAAGGATTACTTTTGAGCACACTAGAGGTTCAAGTGTTACTGTCTTGGTTATAAACAGCAATAGCACACTGCATCTGCATTTCTTTGCAAGTCACCTGCAAACTCTTTTGGTTTTGAAACACCAAGCTAAAGAAAATTACAATTTTCTGGTTGAGGTATCATGGTACTAAAGTTAATTCTTAAGTGAAGTATTCTCTGTGTTACTTCTTAGTGAAGCAACTAAGTAGCTTAAGTATTCCATCTGTATTCAGAAATACTTAGCCTGAGTGCAGGAGTGCAGTAGGTGACTCTTCAGAAGCCATATGCTGCCATTCAGGGTGACAAAATTAGATGCCTTTAGACCTTGCACTGCTGATACAACCCATGTATTAGAAATTCTTCCCTCCTTTGCAGCTGTGCCATTTCCAAGTGGCTTCTATATTGCTGCTGATCTAACTCCCCAGGAGTTCGTTTCAGGTGGGTTAACTTAGGTTAACTCTGGAGTAGACATCAATAACTGAACAGCTGTACATATGTACTACACGGTACTTTCATTACAACTACTCTTCTCAGATGCACGCTCAAGAGCTTTTCATGCTTTCATGTCTTTTCTACAGTGACCAGTCACAAAAAAGCCAAGTTAAATGCTTTCTTTCTAATTAGCATGATACTAGGGAGAAATCATGAGAAATAGTTAGTAAAAAGCAGCTGAAAAGAGTTCAGTTAAACTGGCAGGAAGTACTTGGCAAGGAATTACACTACAGGTCAAGATCTTCCTCCTGATGAGAAGACAGAAGGACAGAAATAGAGTTGGAACTGTCTTGGAACCACAGAAATAAGTAAGCCACTTGCAGTAAGACTAGATTGAATGAAACCTGGGATGTTCTCAGGAGCGGGAATTTAGGTGGATGTTTGGATCCGAATTTGTGGTGTATGGACCAAGATCAAAGGATCTGACATCACAGCAAACAGTGGTACTGACGGGATTTAAGAGGCTCAGATTGGGATGGGGCGGTAACTAGGTGAAGTTCTAAGGCCGTAAATGCAGTATTGTAATATGCAATAAAGAAGACTCTTGCAGTAGCAAAGACAGGGATTAGTTGACATTTTTTTTCCACTTCTACCTCTTGCTTTTTAAGGAAACTGAACAGAGGATTGTTTTTCCTTCTGTCATATGGAAAATGATAAAAACTAGAATTTTAATTGTCTCCTCTGTTTTCTAAGAGTGCATTTGAACATTGCAGCAACCCTATTGAACTTTCCTGAAAATAATCCATAGCATGTTTGATGCCACTGAAAATGATTTTGGGGAATCATCTGGTTTGTGTCATGTCTAAGCAGTACTGACTCTTATTTTGCAGCAAAGCTTGGAGACACGAAAGAACTGGAAGACTTCATTGCTGATCTTGACAGGACACTAGCAAGTAAGTAGATTTATTTATTTTTTTAGCAGTAGGCTGCTTCTCACTTGATACTATCAAGGAGTGATCAAAGCCAATGTATAGGAGGAGAAGGAAGGGAAGGATAGCAATAGTTTTGTAGAACATGACTTTATTTTAGTTTACTAATCCTACGGATCATTCTGTGGATAAGAAGGTAAAACAGACTAAATTCTGGTCTTTGCCTGAATGTTTTAAGGCAGGCAGTTTGGTTTGTGTGACAGACTGTACTCCAGTGAACCCCTGTCCCCACCTCTGAGGCAGCTGCAATTCACCCCTTCTTGACAGGGTATAGGTCAAGTCAGTGTCACTTTCTTAAATACTCAAAACTCAACTAAAAAGTAGGGGTTTGTTTCTTTATTATAAAACTGAGTAACTGTAGGTGAGTGAAACCTTTTTATTCTAGGCTTTGCTTTATGAAAAAACTAAGGAGCAGATACCTGTATCTGATGTAGATTAAACATCAAAATCCAGTTGGTGCTGTTCTTTACCAGGAATGGAGTTTAGATCACTTTTTCTGTTGCTGTCTAGAAGTTGTATTTTCCAGTTAACAGTACAAGATTATTCATTATCATTTTTAAAGAAAAGCAAAAACAATACCACCCCCCAAAAATAACCAAACCAAAACCCAAAAAACATACCCTCCTGTTCCCAGCTGTGTACTTTATCCGTTCTTTCTGCTTCTTCCTGTGCTGTTATGGACACGATACTGACTTTTTTTTGTATGGAACCAGACTATACAGCCCCAAACAACAAATTGTAGGACTAGACCTAAATAGCATGAACAAAACCACCCCAATAAGCTACGAAGTGAGTGTTTTCCCTTCCCTGTAATTCTTGAAGCCTTGACCATCTGCCTTGGACTTAGCTCAAGACAGCTGCCCTTAGGAGCTTCCTACTTCCCTGTCATCTTACTTGTATCTTAATCCTGGTTTCACTTCTCTTACTTAAAATATACTTCTAGTTTCCTGACTTCTGTCATGGACGTATGTTTAACTCCAGCTTTACCACTGAAACCAAATTGACTGCTCTTCAGAAAAACTTCTGAGCTCTTGAAGGCTTGTGCAGAACAGCAAAACCCCAAAGCAGCAAATAACTCTTAACTTGAATCTTGCACAGCTGTGTTTCAGTTCATTCTTAAGGGACTGCCTATAGTTTATAGGTTTCATTGTCCCCTTGCAAGGCACATCAAAGGTGAAGACAGGGATTGACACCTGCTGTAGTGGTTTTTGAGGATGTTTGGTTTGGGGTTTTTTAACCCAACTGAGCAAATATGTAGGAATTGCAGCAGAGTCTCATTTATACAGTGTCGTGTCTTAGTGATACACTATTTTTATCATACACAGAAATTTTGAGGAAATAGTCCAACTTCCATCTGATATTGTTCATGTTTTTGAGGGATTGTATTTATACGCTTGAAGTTACGCAGAACTTTGTACAGATGCCTTTTCAAGCCTAATGCTCTCATTAGAACACTAATGCCTTACATTTTTACACATGGACATTTTAGCTCTGGTGCTAATTAAGAAAAAAGGCTTAATTTTGGCTTGTCAGGCAGCTTAGCAAGCTGGGCATAGATAGGGTGTCTGGTATGTCAGCAACAAGCCGTCTTACTCAACATTGAACTTAATGATCTTCCTTGTTTTGTATTTCCAGCTATGTGAAATGAATCGTTGGCTTTGTGCTTTACTGTGAACGTCCTCTGAAAGATAAGTGACATCAATCACTGAAAACTGCCGCCCTTGTCTGATAATTTTGCTACCCAAGATACTCACCTTTCTGAACGTAACCTTTGTAAACTCCTACAAGTATTTAACTAGCAATATCATTTTATTTTGCAGCAGATGGAATAAGATAATTTAAGTCTTACAGCTGTATTTAGCTTTAAAATATAGCTTGAATTTTAATTTAAAGTTGCTTTTATGAAAATATATTTGTAATTTTATATAGTTGAGAACTTTTAATGCTTTTTTCCATTATAATATATTTTTGTATGCAAATAAACCCTGAACTGGAATCCAGATGTCTGAAAGCTTCATATGAACATGCGAACTCTGAAACATAGTACAAATTAAGATCATATTGAAAACATCAAGTTTTAAAATATCTGATAAGAGTGTATTTCCTGTCAGGCAAAACATGTTACGCTGGCTTTGTGTGGAGCTTCATACTTTTCCTTTCAAATCGCTTAAATAAGGGACTTTTGTACTATGTAAAAATAATACAATTGGGAAAATAATAAAATTGGTCAAGCAGTTACTTCATTTGTATTAAAGCAAATCTGAAATAACAATGACTCAGGACAGATTTGAAAAATAACACTTGTTTTAAACCCTTTGTAAATTCTAGCTTTAAAATTACTTAGTGCTCTACACGAAGTACTAGTTGGGAGGTCAGACATTTAGGCCCATGAGTTTAAAGGTATGGAGATCCTGTAGCACCAAGAAAATACTTAAGTGTCTGGATGTTTCTGATACCCTTGGGTCCAAAACAGTCTACCACTCTAAAAAGACTTCCTGGCTGTCAGTGTTATGCTGAAAGTGGAAGGTGAACTTGTATTTTTACAAGGAACCTGATTCTTTCCATATGCATCAGGCACTGGAGATGTCATTATGTGAGCTCTCCTCCAGCTGCTGCAGGCATTACACTTGGCTCTGCTGTCTGAGCTCATACAGTTGCTCTCTAATCTGTTCAAACCAAGTGAGCAGGGCTTGTTTGAACTCCAGCTCTTGTTTTGACCAAAGCAGACTAGTGAGTAGTTGCATGATTGGTTCAATTATTGTGCCCCCTTGGTCTGTTAATGTCTTTGAGTGTGTCTGGAGAAGGATGTGGCTGTGCCTGTGATGCAGCTACCAGCCAGTTGCTTAGGGACCTCAAAGCATGGATTTGGACCTGGCTTCTGCAGCCTGGGAAAAGTCTCCTGTGTATTTGTTAATGGGAACACCATAAGGATCATGCAAATCCATCTCCCTGCTTTAGATTTCCTAAAAATTGACCAAAACATTTGGGTCTTCTTAAACATCATATGATTTCCCCAGTATTGTTCATTGGTAAACAAATGAAATTCTGAACTGGGTATATTTTAATCAGTCTGGAACAACCTTGAGATGGTTATGTAGGTTTTTTCCTTCTTGCAGGCACAAGGACAATGGTGAAGTATTTTTTTCTGAGAAGGAAAAACTCTCTTCAACAGTTCCTACTGCAGATTGAGTTGGTAAATTATTCCTTAGAATAGAAATGGAGTGAACTGATTTGAGAGGGTGAAGTTTCATGTTGCTGTAGTTTAACTGTAAAAATCTGTGAAGGAAGGTGAGATGGTTCAAATCTGAAGCAGTGGTGTGCTTCTGCATATTCTGGACCTTAGGGGCTCCTGCACAGCAGGAAACCCCTTTTTTGAGCAGGAGGGTAGGCTTGGAAAATTTACTGTGAAAATTCACTGCTACTACAGTGTAAATGCACAGGAGCAAATTCTCCTTTTGGATGCCTCTGTGAAACTGAGTGGGGAGCCTGACCCTTCTTTCCAGTCCCAGATCCAAAGGGATGTGTTGCTGTACAAAGCCAGAGAGGAAGATTCCCTTGGCTGGTGTAGGACTTGCTGTTAACATGGATAAGGAGAGGCATTTTGCCTTCCAGCAGGAGGGAAAGGAAAACAGAAGAGTAGTCAAGCTTGTGCTTTTAAGAAATTTAATACAAGGCATATTTTTCAAAGCTGCTTGAATAGCAGCAGCAGTTTTGACCGTTTTTCTACATTTTAGTGCTCTTTGGTAGGATGAATGATGGAGTGGTGGTAAATGGTGGGTGTTACCATCCCAAAAGCAGAATGCCGTGAAAGTGTGTGTTAAGCCATGAGTTTCTAGGAGGCCACCTCAAGTGATTGTGAGGTGTGCAGAGGTGGACAGCTGTTTGCTCCTGTGTTCCTCAGGTGGGATTGAGTTTTCCACTTTGCCTCTGCACATTCAGTTATCACTTGATCCCATTGAACATTCTGGGCCTGTAATCAGTGTTTAAAGTTGGATGATTCGCTTTATAAAGTGAAATCACTACATTAGTGCAGTACTTTGGAATGGCAATAATTTGTCCTTACAGACACCCAACTTTGAAGATTTTTCTGGTGTAAGGAAAGATTTAAAGCAAGGCGTGTCCCTCATTTTGTGTCATGTCACTTGGGGATGGAGTTGGGGATTAAGTCACTGTCTGTTTGGGTTTTAAAATTATGCATAAACAGGTGGAAACTTCTTGCTTATATGGCAGTTCTGGAGATCATTGGCTGCAAAGTCTGGGAGTGTCTTCTGCAGAGCTGTTGCTCTGAATTCTCTCCAATTTGTTATGCTTTGAAGGTCTTGCTGTCTCAGAAGGAAGGCACTAATATAGATGTCATTTCACTGGAGGATGCTTATGACTTAAGTTCATCACCTAAGTACACATGGCTCTGAAAAATGCATTGCTGAGAAAAGTTCCTGTGATACTTTATCCCCAGTGAGCATTGCCGGAGGCTGCACTGTCCTTACAGACCAGCCTGACTTTAATCCTTGTTTTGACCTCCCTCTCATGCTGTGATGATGAATTTGGGCTCAGAAGAGTCTCTGCCTTGTTGTGCCAGTGCCACACATCCAGAAATGGAAATGAGGAGCTTAGACTAAGCTGACAGCTTAACCTGTGTAAGGTGAGGCGCAGCAATTACTTGCACGTATGTGCTCTACCTACTGCAAATTCAAGGTTAAATGGATTAGTTTAAACCTCCATCACTGAGGCTTGAGCTAAAGCGTCTTATCTTGGGTTTTCTATTAACTGTGTGTGTCCTTGGTGCCATCACCCAGGCTCGGCTGATACATGGTAACTCATTAAGCTTGATAAGGTGTGCATTTTTCTAAGCCCTTAAGGGGGAGAAAAGAGCCAAAGGAGGTTTGGGATTTGTTTTTCCTGGCTGCATGCGTATCTGTAGCCAATGCTGATGCACTGATAGCCAGGTGAGTTTTTGGGAAGGAGGAAAACAGTCACATTAGCAGTGATGGAACTTGCTTGTTGGGAAGAGCTCAACCCCTGCCAGCTGCTACAGCCTGTTGTCCATGTGCCTTCTCCCTTCTCTTGTTACTGATACTTGCTTTGCAGTGCATGCTGGGCATGGAACTGATTTTCAGCAGGGTGGTTTAATGCAAAGGGTCAGAGAGAGAAGGGGAAACTGTGTTCAGAGCTTCACAGATTCATTTAAGCCTTGTTTTCAGTAGTGAATGTTTGCAAAGAGAAAACACGCACAGAGCACTTCTGCCTGCTGGAAAACATTGGTATCTGCAAACACAGGTTTGTGGGTTTTTGTTGTTTGGTTTTTTTTGTTGTTATTGTTTGAATCATTCGTTGTTGCTTTTAGATCATTATCCAGCTGCTTCATACCCTGCATGAAGTGAGAAGAATTCAACAATGGGAAGGATCCACCCAGCGTGGGTCGGTCTCTGTAGAGGAACTCAGATGGAGTTCATCTCGGATGGTGTTCAGCTCAGAAGCATCTAGTTGACCATCCCAGAGGCATTTGCATCACACTGGAGCCCATGTTCAATAATATTTCATTTTTCTGAAGGTGCCTAACTGTTCTAGACTTGACATCTGCTAGACAGTTGGAAAGAAACTTCCAATGTTGTGATGTTTGGAAGCAAAGAGAATATTATAAAGCCCATATGACTTCACCAGCTCTTGAACTAAATCCAGCTCTGCATACTAACAGTGTGAACTCCATATTCTCAATGGGGAATACTCCTGTTTTCTATGTTGCTTTCTACATTACTGACTTGATTGCAGCCTGGCTAACAGCTCTAGCTGTCTAAATAACTTCACAATAATGTAAGATGATCCTGGCTGCTGTATCTCATCAGCTTAGAGTTGTAAACCAGATCTCTTTTCAAGGTCCTTTTCTTTCTTACAGACTCAAAGCTATCAGTTAAATGCTGTGGATTGGCTTGTGGGGTTAAAACAGGCAAGTCAATACAAAGAGATGCTAATGCTTTGGCTGCTTTTACTCTTTCATGTCTTATGTTTTGGAAACCAAAATACTCATCAGCTCAGCTTTTAAAAACTGCAAACTAGAGGCCTGCATCTCTGTTCTTCTGAAGTGTTAGAGTTCACTGGCTTATCTGGGAGGCTTGGAGATGCATAAATGGGCTTCAAGCTGGAAGTGGGTGTTGCCATCTCCATAGTGTGTGTCTGTAATACTGAGCACCATCCTTCAGTTCTCTTTAAAATGTATTTCAGATCAGTATTTATAATTAAGGACGTTGCCCTTGTCTCCAAAAACAAGTCATGGTATTTTGAAATGTGAAGACTGTCTATATACCAAAAAACTTGCTAATTGTCCTGATTTCACCTGGGATAGAGTTATTTTTTTCTTCCTAGTAGCTGGTACAGGCCTGTGTTTTGGATTTAGTCTGAGAATAATGTTGATAACACACTGATGGTTTTAACTGTTGCTAAGCAGTGTTTATACCAAGTCAAGGACTTTTCAGCTTCTCATCCTGCCCTGCCAGTGAGAAGGCTTGAGTGGCACAGACTGGGAGAAGACACAGCCAGGACAGCTGACCCAGACTGTCCAAAGGAATATTCCATACCATATGGCATCATGCCCAGTATATAAACTGAGGGGAAGGCTGTCTGGGAGACAGTTGCTGCTCAGGGACTGGCTGGGCATCAGTCATCGAGTGTAGAGCAGTTGTATTGTGCATCACTTGTCTTTTCTTGGGTTTTATTTCACACTCTTTACCTCCCTGTGGATGATGATGATATTATTTAATTTCAATAATTAAACTGTCCTTATCTCAACCCATAAGCATTATTTTTTCTTTTTCTACCCTGATTCTCCTCCCCATCCCACCACCATGGTGGAAAGAGTGAATGAGCAGCTGCACGATGCTTGTTGCTGGCTGGGGTTAAACCACAACACTAGTATATCAAGTCAGGTCAGGGCCAATTCCACCTGATTTACACACTTACATAAAACACCATTTAGGATGTTCCCCTTGGCTCCTTCGATAGTCATTATACAGAGAGGGCAGCTGAATTATCCCCTAATAGTGTTCCTTCGCTACAGCAAATATTATAAAAGACTAGAGATGAGTAGACTTTTCACTTGGGCTTTGTAATCAACTGCTTAAATAGTATGTGTGTCAAAATAAACCTGTCTATGACTGGCCTTACTGCCCTGGCTTTTGTGGGGCTGGAAGAGCAGAGGTGAAACTACTCAACTGTTCAGGTTTATCTGTTTTGGGGGCTTTGCATCCCATTGTGCAATCACAGCAGCTTGCTTCAGCCCTATGACTTGGGGCATCTGTTGTCCTTACTGTGCTGGGCAGGGTAACGGGTGCTAGTGTGGCAATGCTGGGCCACACAGGTAAGTGCTGGGACTATGGCCTGGGCACTAAGCCCATGTAAAATACCACAGGATAAACCCACAGGAATTGTGTGGTATAAAACAGAATTGCCAGGATGAGCTGGAGAAGAAACGTACTCCTCATCCTCGCCACTGCTCTGCCTGCCGATTCCCACTGTGTCAGGCAGGGTGGGAAGCTCCAGTGAGCTAAGGAAATAAGGAGTCTAAGATTGGTGCTTGGGTGTTGTGATACTGATCTCCAGGTGCTTGCCTGTTGGCTTTATGCACCCTCTCTTGTCTTGTGCAGCTCCCCACCGGCACTCTCCATCAGCAGCCCGGGTAACACACCTCATCTTCAAAGTCATGCCAACTGTGTTGGTGTGACAGGATGTCTGGAGACTTTGATTTGTTTTGTTTGTTTTTTTTAAAAGTGTTCTAGGATGATACAGTGGCGCTCTCAGCTGCAGATAATTTCTAGGTTTATTACCAATAATGAGTGGCTTAATGGCTGAAGACTGAATGGATGCTGCTGAAGTCCATGGCAAAATTTGCAGATGTGCTGTCATTTAATCCTGTGTCAGTATGTAGCTAGGCTGATGACTCCGTAAGCACTCCAGAAAGTCTTATAAATTGTGAAGGGCGTCAGCTCTCTTATACAATGCAAGCAGGAGTTTCTGGACATTGTTTAAAGTATCTCAGGAGACCTTAGATTAATATCTAGGTTAAACTTGAGGGAGTAATCTTGTTGTCCCCTGCTTTTTCTCCATCTCTTTGGAAGTAGAGTGATTCATGATAGTGAACAGGGCTTGTCACCGTTCTCCTGTGGGTCTTGGCAGCAGGGTTGCGCTGAAAGCTTATACCCACATGTGTTTCACACTTTCGAACTGTGAGTTCAATGGACTCTCACTCAGCATTAAACTCTGCTCTTGATGATCTCTCTTCAAAGACTGGTTCTTAAAGCTGTGTGTAGTTTATGCTTTATATGCCTTATGCTCTTGGAAAACAGATTTATGAGCAGTAGCTTTATGTTTGTTTTTATATAGGGTTTATGATGTGAAACAAAATGCATGGTTTTCTTGGAGGCCAAACAGAGCAGCTCAGCTCTCAGTCTCCAAATAGCATCCCAGATAATTTATTTTGTTGACAGCTGGTACAACGTGCTGCTACTACAACAGTAGTTATACACTTACACATTAGCAGCTACACATTGGCTCTCTCAAAGCTCTTTGGCATGCTCTAATAAATACCTCTGTAAAGCACAAGGCAGACTTTTCCAACCTGCAACAACCTGAACTTCAAGAGAGATGGTGAAAGTTCATCACTCGGCCAAAGGAAGCTGGTGGTGTCACTAGTCTGAAGCACACATTAACATTAAGTTTAGGCTTAGGGCCTCTTGCTCGCACTACTTCTGAAGCTTTAAATAATCTTGTAGGAAATGCCTTGCTCTAGAAAGCGTCTCTGGCATTCCTGAGCCCTCCTTGAACAAGATTAAGAGAAACAACTTGGTGTTTTTTTCTGAGCTTGCTACTGGGTAACCCCAGCCCTGTTGATTGCAGGAGGAAGTTGCCGGAAACTTGTCCAAAAAGCATCAGTATCCTTGCTTAGTGCTTTTAGTAATACATTTCATCAGGGACCATATGGTTCTTAACAGCTTCTCCAGCTGTGCAAGGTATCTCTTAACACGAAATACCTTCCACGAGCAATTCTCTTCCCTCTACTTTCTTTTGTAGATACCAAAACCCCCTTCTTCCAGTGCCCTCTTCTCAAATTGGGCCAAAAAGATGAGAATTGTGACCCACCCAGCAGCCAGTCCATCTGTGGAAAGACAGGAAGAAAGAAGAGACACGGCCAGAGGTTGCAGACTTCTTTTCCTCCTTCACTCTCTTTCTTGGCCCAGCATTCACATGGTGGTCTTGTGGGAAAGTGCTGTGAGAGACAAGAGCCCATTTCCTGTAACCTTGCAGGTAGAAACCAGTCAGAGCCAAGATAATGAGACCCTGCCCATCTCTCCAGGATGTTAAACCTCCTGTATCCTAGCTGGCCCTGTCTCCCTGAGTTGCAGAGCCATAGGAAAAGTGTAGGAGTAAATACTGTGCATACATAACAAGCCTTTAGACTCTTGTTTCCTGGGCTCTGGCCTTCCCCAGCATCATGAGAGCATAGCGACAGCACGAGGTGTGTCCTTGGGAGATGAGTGGCAGAAGATGTCAGGGATGCCCAGCAGCTGTGCCCAGTGCATGGCCACCAAGAGCAGGGAGAACCCCCTGGGCCTCCTGGACACAGACACTGCTTCAGGGCCAGCACCCCAAAGGTCTTCCTCCAAAGGATGCTGTGGGGAAGGGTGGTGGGTGGGGCTGCACATGAGGGGCCTGGTGACTGTGATGTTACAGGGCCACCACATGACAATGCGGCAGTCACGGTTCCCAGGGGCAGTAGAAAAGGCACCATCCTCCCCTGTCCTGCTGCCAGAACTGGCCCTGGGCAGCCCCAACACATCCCAGAGGGTGTCCTTGAGGAGCTGGTGCAGATATTTGGAGAGGGCTGAGGGAGAAGTGCAGAGACTGGACCTGGACATGGCTGCTAGAGAGAACCACCTGACACTGTCGGGCCTTTTCTGCTGGAAAGCAGTGGCAATACCAAGCGAAAGTCTCTTGAGGAGCCTCGCAGAGCTCACCATCCTCATCCCCTGTGGAGCCAGAGGCAGCGTCTGTAAGAAATGGGATGTAGAGATGTTGCCAGGGATCCCAGTGCTTTGGCGCACCCACTGGTGTCCTGCCAGGCACGGGGAGGATTCTTGCCCCCAAGGTCAATCAGGACAGGGCCATTTGGCCACTCTGGGAAGTCCTGGAGGTGGTTCCAGGTTGAGGGAGAGCAGGGACTGGGCATCTCCTGGGAGGCATGACCAGGCAGTGGGAGCAGGTCTTGACTGGGTCACTGCCTGCTGTTCGTGCACCACAAAGGTGGCCTCTCATGTCCTGCAGCTAGGGGAGGAGGCTTTTTTTCCCCCAGTGTCCCTGGAGTTTTTTTGCCTGCCTCTGCATCACTGAGCACAGCCCCTGGCCCAGCCTCCTTTGGGCCACTTTGGCCAGGGGCCTGCTGATCATGCTCCACGAAGGTGGCCCTCGTGTCCCACGTCCGAGGGGAGAAACCTTTCCAGATTCCCAGGGATGGGGAATCTTTCTGAACTCTCCTGGAGTTGCTTCTTTTCCTCTGTAACATCACCACAGCCAGTCAGGGTTTCTCTGGACCCTTTCGGCTCAGTTCTTGCCCATAGCTCTGGCACTTCCAGGCACCACTCCTGCCCTGGCTCTCTCGGGCTCTCTTGCTCCATGCAAGCTTGTAGTGGGAGTAAGCTCTGCTCTTCCCCCAGCTCCTTTGTTCCAGGTGGGTTCTGGGTTGTACACAACAGCCCCTGCTGGGATGGGCTACAGCCTTGCTGCACCATCCAAGCTGCCACTTGACAGCTCTCTCTGAAGCAGATGCAGAAAAAGAAGGTAAAATGACAATAAATCTAAACAGAAACTACACACACACCCCACACATGCATACACACACTCACACGCACACACACACTCACACACAGCCAACACACTCCATACAGGCACTCCACACAGACACTCACACAGATGCTCCATACACACACTCATACACGCACAAAGATTCTCCACACACTCACACATGCACACAAACATTCCAGACAAGCACACAGACACTTCACCACTCACTCACACATACAAAACAACTATCCACACACTAACACAAAAAGACACTCCATGCACGCACACAAGCACTCCACACACACACTCACACAGACTCGCTGCACGCTCACACATGCACACAAACACTCCATACACTCTCACACGTGCACACAGACACTCCACACATTCTCACTCACAAATGCACACACACATACACACTCCACACACGCCACACACACGCACATACACCCATCACACACACCCCACACACATGCCAGAGATGTGCACGTGCGACACTCCACAAACTCAAATGCACACAAACGCTCCACACATGCACACAGACACTCCACGCACTCACACACGCACACAGACACTCCACATACACTCATTCACACATGCACACACACATACACTACACACACCACACAGGCACTCCACAGACGCACACACGTGACACTCCACACACTCTCACACGCACACAGATGCTCCACACAGACGCTCACACACGCGCACACACACTCCACAGAAATTTACATGCGCAGACACGCCACATACTCACACATGCACACAGATGCTCCAGAGATGCGTTCACACAACACTCCACGCACTCACACACTCTCACATGCACACAGACACTCACACTTTCACACAGGCACACTCACAAACTCACACATGCAGATGCTCCACACAGTCCAACACAGACACTCCACACAGACACTCACACACTCATACAGACACTGCACGCACACACACACACACACACACACAGACACTACAGGCTCACTCTAACTCTCACACAGACACTGCACACACACACACACACACACACATACACACACACACACACACACAGACACTCCACAGGCTCACTCTAACTCTCACACCAGATACTCCAAATTTTTATCATTCTCACACACACAGACACTCCACACACATTCACACATGCACACAGACACTCCACGCACTCATACATTTACACAGACACGCCACACACACGCACACATGCACAAAGATTCTCAGCACTTTCACACATGCGCACGAACACACCACACATTCATGCAGACACTCCACACACACACACTCACTCACTCACTCACACTCTACGCACACTCACACACACAGACACTACACATACACACAACACACCATACACAACACATACACACAGACACTCCAGAGATGCACACACGCAACACTCCACAAGCTCACATCCTCTCCCATGCACACAGACACACTCTCAAACACACATGCAGATGCTTCACACAGACACACACACAAAAAATCCACACACATGTACACAAACATTCCACATGGCACACACTCACACATGTACAGACACTCCACAAATTCACACACACACAAAGACTCCACACACACACACAGATACTCCACACAATCTCACACACACACAGACTCTATTCACACAAACTCACACAAGCACAGACACTCCACACACATTCACTCGCACACAAATACAGACTCTCCACACAGACACTCCACACACATTCACTGACATATGCACACAGACACACCATGCACACAGACGCTCCACACACGCACACACTCAGATACATCCAAATACACGCAGACACGCACACAGGCACTCCAGACACGCCTACATACACGTAAACACTCCACACACAAACGCACGGGCACACGGACATCTACACACACACACTCACAGACACTTCAAACACACCACACATGCACACACACACACTCCAGAGATGTGCTTACACGACACTCCACACACTCACACCTGCACAGACACTGCACAAAGACACTCCCAAACGCAGATGCTCCACATACACACTCTCATAAGCACGCAGACAGTCCACAGTCACACATGCACACAGAATCTATACACACACACTTACACACACACATAGACAGTCCAGACACTCATAGATGCACACAAGCACACAGACACTCCACACACTCACCCACTCACTCACACACGTATACAGATACACCACGCACTCACTCGCTCAATCACTCACACATGCACACAAACAATCCACACGCGCACTCAGAGAGACACTCCACACATGCTCATACACACACACTGGCACTCCACACACTCACATAGACACTCCACACACATACACACGCATACAGACACACCACACACTCACAAATTAACAAAAACGCTCCACACACACACTCACTCACACACGAACACAGACTCTTCACATACACTCACTCAGACAGGCACACACGCACGCACAGGCACTCCACACATGCTCACTCATGCTCACAGGCTCTCCATACACTCATACTTGCATTCCAACACTCCATAGACTCGCACACACGCACACATGTACACAGACACTCCACAGACTCACCCACGCTCACACATGCACACAGACACTCCTCACACATGCACAGAAACACTCCACACGCTCATGCGCACAGACACTCCACACACGCTTACGCTCACAGGTACTCCACGCACACACACACAGAGGCATTCCATACGCTCACTCTCACACACACTCACACAAACACTCCACACGCACTCGTACAGGCACTCCAAACACTCACACACACACACACACACACAGATACTCCACACACTCGCACCATTCCCACCTCGACCATTCTGTGAATCTGTGAGTCTTTGAGAAATGCCAGCCCATGTTCTTTTTCTGTTGTGTCCCACTGCTGACCTGCGAGCTGGCTACCAGGGAGGCATTCCTTTAGCTCTAGGAAAGACCGTCTTCAGCTTCAGCTGGTCACCAGTGCTTCTAGAAGAGGATGAGACCATAAAATTTTGTTTAAATATTCCAATGCTCTCAGATATTTCACCTCCAC
Source organism: Baryphthengus martii (assembly GCA_013396935.1). NCBI lineage: Eukaryota > Metazoa > Chordata > Aves > Coraciiformes > Momotidae > Baryphthengus > Baryphthengus martii. Next base: position 82,843 of record VWZK01001546.1, read on the forward strand.
AGGACTGCAGTTGGCCTCATCTTACTAGAGTAAGTAACTTCTTAAAAAAAGATCAATTTTGGAAATAAAACCTCATTGTTGGCAGCAATAACACTTTTTTTTATTTTTATTTTTTTCTGAAGTGTCAAATTATCTCTGTTCAGCCTTCGTGTTTAGTAGCATATTTCAGTTCTGCTTCGCCCTTGGGTGAAATGCTTTTGCTAGAGTGCCATAAAATCACATTTCCCCACAGATCTCAGAGCGAATATCTTTGTGAAATGCTCGCACTGAAATGCTGCCATCCCTTCAGCCTGGAGATAAACGTCAAAGCATTGCCCGTGGTTCTGAGTGGGAATAGGATTGTGATGATCCTGAGCAGAGTACTAGTGTCTGGGAGTGCAGGAACTGAATTTGTAAACTCCCGTTGTCCACAAAGAAATTAATTAAAAAAATATTCAAAAGAACTTTACGGACAGAACTTGTCCCCAGATCATTAAATTCTTTGTGATTAAATGGCTGAACTTCAGAGGATGGCCCCTGGGTGTATGGGCTTCTTTGTTTATCCATATCAGGGATGGGAATGGAGAGGAAGTACCAAAAGAGTGGACCGTCTCGACTGGAAAATATTTAAATATTTAAAATGTCAGGTCCATTTTAGTATCTCTTTAATATGACGCATTCACAATGACTCACATTTAATTTCCAGGCTTGTGTTTAAGACCAATACAAGCTTTTCTCCCAGTGATGGCTGGGCCATCTGCCACTCTTCCCTAGTCCTCACGGCTGGGTGGCTAAATAAGAAGGAACCATTCAGCTAACCTCAGCATCTGCCAATTGTGCTTTCTTCATGACCTTTCAAAAAACGGACTTCTTTTTGACTAAAAATAGATTTTACACTACCAAGCCAAAGAGGCAGACTTCCCTATGCATTTTGAATAAAATCTTTGTTTCAAAACGTCTCTTGACTCCTGTGTAATGAAAGCCTGACATGAAAAAAAAAAAGGTGTTTTAAGTTGGTGCTGAGTATTGGCTGAGAATGAAAATACAATAGGACAGTTGAGCTTCTGTACTACCTTGTGACATGCCATCACAAGCACCGTATGAAGTGTAGAGGAGGGAGAATTAAAACACTTATTTCAGGAAACCTTCCTGGAGTTTTTTGTTGGGTTTTTTTGGGTGGGTTTCTTTTTGTGGTGTTTTGGTTTTTGATTTTGCTTTTTCCCCAGGGTTTTTTACTTTCAGAAGGATTCTGTTTCAAAGTATTTCACCATAATGATGCATCTAGCTTTGGACAAAAAAATTTCAAGCAGCTCTTCTTTCTCAGGCTTCTTCTCTCTTTCCACCTACGGATGAGCATTTGGTGTGGTGATGGCAATATCCAAAATGGGAAACAGACTCTGAATTGATCCAGTTCCTCAAGGAAAGCCTTTCCTTTTGGGATTTGGCCTGCATATATATATATGTGAACATGTATATGTATATATAAAAGCTTGGCCTGAAATATGATGGTGATGGTCTTTAAAAATGAGAGCTTGGTAGTAAAGGTGAAGCTGCAGAAGCAGGGAAAGGGCAGGAGGGATTTCGAGGGCACTAGGCTGTGATGGTTTCCTTTCTCAGCTTCTGCCATACAATAGAGTGCAGTGAAGAGCCCAGAGCTACACGATCTGGTGTGTCTTTCGATGCAGTACCATGCTAAGAGGCTGGAAACTGGGCTCGCAAAAGTGTAATTCCTGCTTATATCTGCATGTAAAAATGCATTTGCAGTATGCGTCTGTTAAATCTCTGATATAATTTCAGGTGGTTTCCTTTGTAGTTTACAGATCGTTTCCCAAAATCAACCCAGTCCCATTGTATCTTTTGCCTCTTGTAACAAACATTTTCAAGATAAATCTTAATTTTTCCTGGCTTTCATGAGAGCCAAATGGCAAGATGACAGACCTGCCAGCCTTGCAAATGTAGACTTTGTATCAAGAAGGAACACTACTGTATGGTATCGATGTGTGGTTGCAAACTGGCCATGCTAAAGGGAGAAGACAGGAAAACCAACCTCTCTTAGCTTTGCTCAGACAAGGGCTCAACATCTCATTTTTTTCTATTCTTTGGCATTTCTCCAACTGCTGTGCTGTTGAACACATTTATTTCCCCCATAGTCAGGCTGATATAGGGATTCGCATGGAAACCGATGCCCTCAGCTCATCGCTGTGCCAGAATTACAATAGTCTCTTGTTCCTAATGGAAAAAAGATGTAAAATCTCCAGACGGCCCAAGTTCATGTGGTGAGTGATTTGCTAACCCATATGCAGAGCCCAGTTTGATGCTTTCATCTAATTTCATGACACCAGAGGACAAATAGAAAAAAACCCAAGTATTTATTAATATGGTATGTGCGTGTATACACGTACATCGGGTCAGTGTTTCTCTACTGCTCTTGTTTTCGGTCTCCATGGGGCCTTGCCTCTGACTCATGGACAGCTCTTTTGGGCTGTGTGAAGAAAAGACCCCAGGATGCTTGGTTATCTCCAGAGGGAGCAGAGATAGATACCTTTGTTTTGGGACCCTACAGATCTCGGCTGCTGTGTCAAGGTCCCTGCAGGTTCAGGCAAGGGTCAGTAATGGTTTCTAAGTCTTGCTGGAACTGCAGGATACAGTGTCCAGCCCTTCTGGATTTTAACATCTTGGCTTAAAGGAAGTTTAACCTTTCAGACTCTCCAGATGAAGTAAACCATTTCTCCTCTATCTAGCAGTAGGTAAAGAGATGTTCAGAAAATGGTGGGACTGGCAGAATGAAAACCCACTAAAAACTTCATGCCCTCTGCCTTGGGTACCTTCATTTGGTACCATCAAAGGAGGGCTGGCAGAAATGGGTCCTGAATCATGGTCAGATATGCTGGATAGAGGAATTATAGTGTTAATAATACCGTCGCTCACCCAGAGGAAAGAAGCCGATGGATAGGTCTTATGCATCTTGCCCATTATAGCATATTTAGTTCCTGGTCAAATCTTCAAGAAAAATAAACTGCTTTTAACAGAAGCTTGCCCAAACAAGACCCAAATATTGACACAAGGCTGTTGCTGCGTGGCAAGTTTGAATCTACCTGGCTTATCAGCTCACTCCTTTGGAAACCAAGACAGAGCCCAAGCTGCGAACAAGTTATGGTGTGATCTTCCCACTGAAGCAGCCGATGCAGGAATGTGCACTGGGGAGCCAGCTCAATAAAAATCAAGACCTGCTTTAGCGGTGGATTATGTGTAAGCCACAGCCATTTCAGCTTTTAAAGGCTTGGCTTCAGACCATTTTTTCCCTATTTAGCTCACTACTTGCTTTAACCAGAGCTGAGAAAGCTGCTGACTCTACTGTGAAGCTGATGTGACCTAATTCCAGCATCATGCTTGAAGTTACTGGCTATTATGTAGTGATGTTCAAAAGACCCTGAGCTCCTACACCTGACCCCATGTGGGAGTTTCTCCTGGCAGTTCCTGTCTGCAAGCCAAATCAACCCAATTCCCTAGTAATTTTAGGGAAATTATGGTGGTTTGAAATAATAGGTTTCACCTGGGTCCTTTTCCTGGGCAAGTGAGCTTGAGTGGTTTCTCCTCCTACACGTGCACAGGTGTTCTCTTTATAAACCATGCAGAAACAGTCTCTCCCATTTATGGGTTGTTTTTTTTTTTCTTGGTAAGCTGGAAACCCTGAGGACTACAAGATGCTTCAGTGAAAGGAAATGAGAGTTTCAAGGTGTGCAAGGTTAGGAATCCTGCCTTTTCCTTAGGGGTGCCAAAGTTGCCCATTATCTGGAGCTTTTCAGCTGTTGGGTCTGCAGGAGTTGTGGGTAACAGCAGTGTGTGGACGTCTGCAGCTCTCTCCTTGCCTCCATCCTGATGTGAAGGGAGTCTCTGAAGAGTCTCTGCCGCCTCTGAGAACACCTTTTACGGGTGCTGAGATCTCTCCAGATCCATCAGCAGGCATAGCAAAAGGGTCTATTTTCACATGTGTCAAAATTAGGGAGAGAAAAGTTAGTATTTATTTATGTAGTATGTGTAGGTGCTTTTCAGGCTTTCTTGGGAGACATCCTCTTTCCACTCTCTCCCTCACCACTCATCTTCTCTCCTACCTCCTGTGCTCCCACTGGCAACCCACCCCCCCGCTTCAAAGAATTACTCTTCCTAACAGGAATTGAGGCTGGCAGGCTTTCCTGTGGCCGGAGGGATTGGCCTCAGCAGCTGTGCAAGAGTCAGGGTGGTGCAGTTTGGGTGTCCTCCAGGCCCCTGACTCACTTCAGGGGCGTGTGGCGGGCGACTACATCCCTCCTGGGAGCTGAGCTGCTCCAGTTTGAACTCCACACCCTTTTCCACTTCCTTCCCAGCCACTTTGGGGTTTTAGGGTTCAGAGGGAAAGAAGGGCTCTCTGAGAGGGGGCAGAGCTGTAGACAGATGCCATCACATCCCGGCACAGTGCTTGCCAACTGCCCTGTTGGGGAAAGGCTGCATGAACTTTTTTCTCCACCCAGTTGACTGTGTAGTGTTGCTTTGTCATGACTCAGCAATGACTGACTTTGCTGGAAATAAAGATGCCTTGCAAGCAAGCATCCCTCTTCCAGAAGGAGATGACTCACTGGAGATGTACTTCCTCCCTTTTCAAGTGCAGTCCTCATCTGTGATTTCCTTCAGAGTCCTTTTTAGGTTTCTTTCACCCCAAAACACATGCTGGCTTGGAGAAGCAGCTTTCAACACCCCCAGCTAAATTCTACTCCCATGTACCACATATAGGCCACGCTGCTTCTCAGTCCCCTGCAGGCTACATCCAAGTTTTCCATTTGGTACCGAGTTCAAGTGTCAGATGAAGTTTAAAAGGCACTGCCATGAGCATTTAGTCTGATTGTCTGTGCTTAACATACACCCCAGGATTTCCTCCAGTATTTCTCCCGCAAGCTCATAGTCTGTGGCTGATCGAGGACACAGGTCTGCAGCCAAGCTCTGAGGCGGAGGCCTGTGTCTGAGTCCAAATATTGGCAGCAGCTGATGATAAAAGTTTTCCAAGGCTTTTAAATTACTGACTGCATTACTGCTCTTGCTGACAAAAACTTCTGTTTCTGCAAGATGTGGATGCCAAAACCATGCAGGAGGAGAAGACACTTGAGGTAAGGAATTACAGCTGCCTACAAGCAGAGCAATGAGTTTAAATTCTCTGATACCCAGAACTTTGTTGGAGGGAAGTACAGGCCCAGGGTCAGCATCGAAACTCAACCCCATTTCTGAACACCCCTCTGCTTCCCAGAGAAGCACCTTTCTCACTGCTACCCTCCAAGGATCCCTTCTGAGGTGTTCACTGTTACTCAAAGGCAAAGGTCTCCTTGGTATTCAAAGATGCCCTGTGATCACTGGTCTTTCACAATTTCAGTATTGCAATGAAAAAGTTTTTATGAAAAAAATGGAGATCAGTGCTTAAAAGATATTGTTTGACTTCCATAAAGTGTCAGTGTTGGTGACAGAAAAATCAGTTCTCATAGTCATTTATTTTCCTTGCAAAGAAAGTGGAGACTTAGCAAAAAATTACAGACAGGGAACTTGTGTCTTCTCACACTGGACATGTGCACCGTGGCTTGGCTGGACAGCTTTCCAGTCCACTTTTTTCTGACATTAATGGTGCCCTTAGAGATAAACCTTTGTGATAGAAGCATAAGATTCAGCTTCAGATTGACATTGAATGGGAAGAGCAGCTGTAGATTAACAGTATTTTGTCTTAGAGGCTCACAAATATAGGGCCTGAGTTTGGAATAAACCCATGTTAAATTGGTGTAAAGCGTATCTGATTCTCTTCTTGCCTCACACTGAACTGCTGCATCCACGAGGGTAACAGCTGTAGCACCCCACAGTGTGAACGAAGGAGGTTGAACAGTCTACCTAGTTCTTTTATGTAGTCCACTGAGAAAGGAAAGGCTGCTCAGGCAGAACAGCCCCACCGAGGCTGAGATGTTCAGTCTCCTTAGGAAGCTAAAGAATGCTCTGGAAAACAACAAGAACACATTAGCTTGCTTCTGAAATGCGTCATCCTCATGGCTTCCCAAAAGAATGTTGGGTCCTCAAGGCTGCAGGGGAAGGATGGAGTGGTTTCATGTTCAGCCCCACATCTGGTATAACTGTGGGTTGCAGCCCAAAGGGTGGCTCCCCTTTCTCAACCCCTAGATCAGGGCCATAGTAGGAGAATTTTTCACTTGTTTTTTTTGTTTGTTTTTATTTAAATAACCCCATCTGAAAATATGGTAAGTGCTAATCCTACTGCAAATTATTTAAATGGCAAATGTTTAAACATCTGAAGTTGGTTTTAAACGAAGAAAAACCACAGGAGAAACAGCAGTCACGGGCTGTGACTTTACAACCTGAAATCCAAGTGAGATTGGGCACAGCACAGTGTTTTCTTGGAGGAAGAGAAATGTCCCCTTCCTTTCAGGTGGTGCTGTGACTTCATGTGACGCTTTGTCCTTGGCTGGGAAACAAATTGAGGTGTGCAAGAAAATGAAAAGCTCCATTTCTTCTCTCTGTCCATGAAGGGAGAGGTACTTGTGTGGCTGAGCTCTGTTGCTGCTGAAGCGCTAAGAGCCACACAAATGGCAGGAGGCCGGTTCAGCTCGTTGCTCCGCATTTGCATATGTGGCTTAGGTTAGAAGACACAAATTTTGATGCTGTCAAGCAGAAAAAATAATCTGTGGCATAGTTACTGCAGCCACTTATATTCTTGTGCTTTGCTAATGCTTTAAAAAAAATGTCCTGACGTTGGGATATGCCTGGGGTGGTGGGAAGGGGTGTTCCAAGTGATCCTTGGCCCCAGGCTGAGGGTGGTTATCAATCCCTGCTCACTGTCTGAGTGGCAGCACTGTGGGACTGTGGTGCTGCAACTTGTCCCTCTCTGAGAAGCTAGAGTCTGGCAAGGGACAATGTGGCTCATCATGCCCTCTGTTTTCGGCGAGCCCCCTATGGAGAGCTGTCCCTGATCTGAGTCAGGCTGCAGAGAACCCTTGTGGCTGTTGCATTGATGTGATGGGGCAGCACTGGTGGGACAAGACTAAACTACATATCCTGCCTTGGGAGGATTTTTGGCAACATGGAAAATCCTGCAGAAGGAGGAAAACATCATTCATTAGAGTGCTAAGAGTCCTGCTAATGGAGAACCTGGTTATCTCCACTGTAGTGCATACAGTAGCTTGTTTTGCTACCCCTGATCCTACACAGTTGTGTGACTTTAAGTTATTACACCTCATCTAATTGTGTCTTTCTGGACAGTTAGTCTGGTACATTAACTTATGGCATACCTCGCTGCCTTTGCTGAGTTTCTTCTGTCTTGTAAAATCAGTACAAACTGGATCCATCTGGGGCATTTCACAGCTGGGCTGCTGGGAAGGTCTACAGAGTTTTTTTTCCCCCTCTTCATGATGCCTCAAAGCCCAGGGCAGCTGATGCTGGGAGGCTGGGGTAGGTGCTGGAGCATTTCTGGCCTTCTGTTCACAAACGGGGAAGAGGAGAAGCCTGAGGCCGTATCTGCCGGCAACCTTGTGTTTCTAAGGCTGGAACTAAATTTATATCGAAATTGGTGGACTTAAGATAATATCAGCTTTTGCCAGGGATAATCTGGGATCCTGGGATAAAAGAAAAAACATTGGTTGTCCAAGGTTAACATATTGAGTCAGGAACAGGACTGCTTGCAAACTGAGAGTCAGAAGATGAACTCAACCGAGTTCAATATAAATGTAGCTTTTGAAAGACTTGGAAACTGGTGGTCCTAGGCTTGCCCTTCAGTGGTAATGAGACTCATGCAAGTAGGAGTGTTTGAGGACGTGCCCAACTAAATAGGAGGAAACACATCATAGTGGATAATATGATATCTGAAGACAATTTTAGAAAGGTATTAAAATATTTAAAAATGACAAAGTGTCTCAAAAAGTTGGCAGAGGAATAGCTCCCCATCCTACCACTGAAGCATTATTTGGTAAGAAAGGTCAAATAGCAAACTGCTCAGGACACACGCACTTAGCCAAAAATCATGTTGCCTTTCAGGATGGCGTCTCTGGTTTGCTCAGGTCAAACAATCATCTATGCTTTTGTCTGCCTTCCTTAGATGTGAACATTTTAGGAAGCTAAAGCTATGGTAAGTATTCAAAACACATCAGTAAGACTCCAAACTGCCTCAAACCTGATTTTAGAGAACACATCAGAAATCACTATTCTTTTCCTAAAAGCCTTATGGCATTTTACTCCTTTACTTGACTAGTATCATATTTTTATAAATTTCCCTGCAACCAGAAGAGCTGGAAACTACTTAAAAAGAAGGGGGAAATTTCACCTTATGTTGTCTCCAGACTTTCATGATCTCTGAGTTGGAGATCAGAAGGAGAAAAAAAGAAGTGTTTTTTTCAGTTATGACTGAGGTTAAGCATGTTAGCTACCGCTTTTTGCCAGGTGCTTTGTGTGCCACTGTCTGTCTTGGTGTGTTCAATATCCAGACAGGTTTCTTTAAGTACTGTTAAATCAGGTAGGAATTTCTCAATTTGCTCTCTTCTAGCCCAAGATTTAAGGAACTGATCAGTAAGTCATTCTTGATTTCACTTCAGGCCTCTTGAGCATATGTTGTAACGGCTACATAAGTCCATGATGAGCAATGACAGTCATACAGGTATTTCCAACTATTTTTGTAGCCCTTTTTATGGCTCTTCCACAGCATTACAAATTAGTTCTCACCTTCCTTCCCTCAAATATTCCTCAGTGAGGAGACACTAATTTTGACCTTATACACTTTAAATAAAGTATTAGGAAGAAATTCTTTACTGTGAGGGTGCTGAGACATTGGAATAGTTTGCTCAGAGAAGTAGTGGATGCCCACTGCCTGCAAGCATTCAAGGCTAGGTTGGATGAGCCTTTGAGCAACCTCATCTAGTGGGAGGTGTCCCTGCCCATGGCAGGGGGGTTCAAACTACATGATCTTTAAGGTTCCTTCCAAATCAAGCCATTCTATGGTTCTATAATTCTATGATTCTATGCTGCAAATCACATGCAGCCCCTTGTTGTATTCACCATAGATACAAATAAATGTCCCTCACAAGCTCCCCAGAAGGTCAGGAGCTGCACTGTCATCCAACACAAACTCCCAGATATATTCAGCAAATAAAGGCAAGTCACACCTCTGTTTTGTAATGATTTTGTCTAACACAGAAGTCCACAAACATGACATTTTCTGTCTTTTGTATTGTACCACTGTGTATGTGGGGACTAGCAGTTTCAGAGATGGTGTTGTGCAAGCCCGTATATCATACAAGCATCATCAAACACTCTCTATGTGCACAGCAAAACAAGTATGGCCAGAAGTATGGGTGAGCAGAGCTGTGGCGTGCCAGGACAACTCAAGAGTGCAACAGCTCTGCCGATCTCATCTTGAAAATCCTTAACCTCAGCTTTTAATAAGGCTTCACAGCTCTTTCCAAGCCTGAAAATGTGAAATGACCTTCTGTGAGTCCTGCCCTCTGCATTTCTTCCCAATGCGACTGCTGCCCTTGAGGAAGTGCCTTGCCAGAGGTGAAGTCCTTGTCCACCCACAAAAGTAGAGCCTGAAAAAGCTTTTTGGTGGGAGAGAGGTCGACGCTAAGAAAGAAAAAGGAATAGTCAGCTGAGGGAAGACTTGGTGGTAAAATTATTGATTTTTTTACTGGTTTTCTTACAGGCGGGAGCAGCTGACAAATCCATCCTGTCTGCGCTTTTTGTGTGGCATTGCAAAATTAGAAAGTTGTTTTTCAATGAACATGAAATTGCTGAAGAATAGAAACTGGAGTGCCATAAATAGTGCTGGGCTCTTTGAAGCCACAAAGAGGAGGTTGTTCTGCTGGGAGATGCCAGGCCTGGGAACATGGGTTGTCTTTGTTCATACACCATTATGCAGCAGCTGGCATTCTTTGAGCACGACTCCCAGATTCACTCGGGACAAAATGGAAATAGCAATGGACTGTGAGCAGGGGCCAAGAGAGATCCCAGGCTGTCAACCCATCTGGCTCGACCGGGCAATGGTCTTCTAAGGAGACATGTGGTAGGGTGAAGAACACGCCTGCAAGTAAAATTTGGAAGGAGTTAATTATTTGAGCCCCAAGAGTATTATGTCTCTGTGTCATCACAGGAGGGATAAAGAAATCCCAGTTCTTTCGCTGAGGAGGTATGGCTTGGGCTCTAGTGTCCTTGTCACTGTTGCCAGTGGGCTTTACAATGGGAATAATGTCAGAGCATCCACTTGTATGTTGTCATCTCCTCCTGGAAACAGCATTTTAGTGCCCACTTTGAGCCGTTTGGCATAAAATACATCTGAGGAAGCGGCAGGCACTGATGAGGTTGGTGCTGAGCCCAGCTGAAACCCCTACCACAACGCCAGGTAGGGCAAATCACAGGCAACTTTGGCTGCATACAACTCCCCAAAGGAGTCACCTAATAAAAGATGGTTGAACTGAGCCCAAACACACACAAGGCAACTGTAGAAGCCTGTTACGTTTCATGCAAATGCATGTGTCTGGGGAATCAAGACCCCATCTTGCATCTCTGTCTGCTTTCTGGATGGATGATGTCTTGAAACTTGGAGCTGCTTTCTCTCCCCAGCTGTCCATTACTGTGCCTCAGCTTTGTGTATCCCCTGCTCAGCTTTCAGCACTGGAAATGAGGATGGTCATTTAAAACTGGTTGATCTTCAAAAGAGCCCCAAACTAAACTCTAACAATGTTTTAATCAAGGGTAAAGTGCTGTCTCTGGAGGCTTTTGCCAGATAACAACACAAGAGATGCTTGTAAATGGGAACTTTATTAAAGAACTTGGAGAAGTGAGGGCTGCACCTTTCAGCATCATCATGGGAGAACCGCTGCTCTAGAACTTAGTTTTTAAACTAGTGTATGCAAAGTGGATTTAAACCTTACCAGTATTTTTATTATATGGATATGCGTGGAAACATTTTCTTATCTAATGCACAAACTGGTTTCAGATGCCTGTGAGTCTCTGCGCGTGGCACTGCTTAATTGCTTGCTCAATTTTTAGTCTATGAATGATGCAGGAATAAATTCTCTGTGGAGCCAAGCTTGAGAATGGACAACCACAACGCAAGTGGTTAAGCACAGTTTCTCCAAGGAACAGTAGCCAAGATTTAGGGGAAAAAACCTGCCAAAATCATCAACTGAAGTAAGAAACTCAAGAAGGAGCTGGGCAGGTTCCCAGAGCTGCAGGGTATGAGGTAAAGGCATTAACAGGATTTTTGGTTTTAAGATAATGAGAGATTGGGTAGCGATTGGGACTTCCTGGACTCACAGGGCTTAGGAAATGCTGGAAACATGGATGTGAATGCCTTGTCTGGGGAAAGTGGGTGCAGGGTGCAGTCTGTGTCCACTACCAGCCTCCCCTGCTCCAGTGTCAACCCAGTTCTCTGCAGGAGAGTGTGTCAGGCAGGGTGTGTGCGTGTGTGTGTGTGTGCGTGTGTGTGTGTGTGTGTGTGTGTGTAGGCTGCATCATGCTGGTGCTCCCCCAGTCAAGGGTGAGCTCCCCATTTAATCTGGCCCATCTGCCTACTTGGCAGCCATGGAACAGCAGCCAGTGGTCTGCACCCAGAGGAGGATGGAATTACCTCCAAGGTAGGAACCTTTTGAGTATTTTTGTTACATTCCGTATTTCAGTTATTTGGACAAAGGAGATGGTTCTTTTCAGGGACAAAACTTACAAAACCCAACCAGTGACAACAAGGTTCTGTTTCCAAGACAACTGTGTGTCTGCTGGCAAATTGTAACTTCTAGGGTTTTAATGCTAAACTCTGTCCTTGCTTTTGGAGGACCTGGAGAAAAAAAAATTGATTTAAAAAGTTTTCCAACAGGATTGTGTTAAAAAGATGGAAGTCGAGGTCTGAGTAGACCCAGAGACAGCTTAGTGTGTGCTGGCATCCTTCTGAATAGCCAACAGGACCTTGGATGATGGATTAGTCACGTTACTGAGCTTCTTATTTGCCTGTGCCCTCAGGTTCCTCCTACTTTTCTACATGGTGGGGGCTGGATCTGACCCTCTCAGATGTGACCCAGAGGGATGCTATTCTGCTGCCCTTTTGTGCCCAGTGGCCCTGAGTGATGGAAGTCAACATGTTTTCCGTGTCCACCGGGGGAGGGAAGATAGCCCCTCAAAACCTTCTGCTTGTTATCAGCTTGCTCTTTTTTTTTTTTTAATTATGCATGAAGTACAGATAGCATAAATTAACGAGCCCGTCAGCCTAAATAAAGCATCATCTTCAGATGGGCATGCAAGATGGAGCTGGACCTTTCCTAACACACTTTGTTTCAATTAAGTTGTGCCAAAACTGGCATGTAGGTAGCAACGCATCTGGCTACGCAAAGGTTAATGTGATCATAGGACATCTCTTTGTTTTCAGTTTTCTCCATAAGCAAGTGATCGTTGTAAGTCTCTTGGTGTGCTTTACGGTAATCGCCAAGAGATGGAATAAGTAGTAGTAAAATAACTAGCTTTCCAGGAAAATAAGAAACAGCAATACTACCAGTGTCTTCACAAACATCACAGCATTTGAATTAAAAATATGTGTTCAAATGCTAACTAAGTGTAATGGAACTAGTTAATTTTATGCCTATGGGTACATTTTCTGCCTTTGCCTACCTGAAGACTTTGCTTCATCTTGGTGCCTTTCAGTGTTAACCAAGGCTTCAGGACTGATGCAAAGATATTGGGAGTTTCTGTTACTAGAAAGAGATATTCAAATACTCAAATATTTGTATGCACTAAAACTGTCTTAACCATGCGTTTGTTGCAAGAATTGTAATTCCTATCTTGACCTAATGTAATCCTGTACCATAACACTTTAAAGCCCTCTGAGAGAGCCCCTTCTTGATTAATCTTTACCTACCCTTTCTTGAACGAGGTATGTCTCCCTTACAGGGGCTCAGGAGTGTACTAATATATCCTTCCCGGTGTGAACGTGGCTGGTTGATAAGCACCCACAAGAAAATATCCCAAATAACAAGGTTAAAACAAATGAAGTCTCCCCACTTGAAGTGATCCTACTCAACCAGGAGGGAAGAAATGGGTAGAAATGATATATGATGTGATCTACACCCTAAAGCCGTGGAGGACAATGTTAATGGCTACATCACTAGTTAGGTAATTGGGTGGTTCAAGACATTACCTTGGTGGAAAGCCAGTGGCAACGAGTAACGTTGCCCAGAGGGAAGTGGAGATTCAGGCCCGGAGGGTGGTCTCTTACAGTGTGGGTTCAGGTCCACCCAAAACTCTGGAGGTTAAGAAAAATGTAAGGGCCGAGTGAATGACACCCAGAGTGTGAAACTTAGTAATTCAAAAAACGTTGATTTCTTTTTTGTTTTTTTAAACCCATCAAGTGTTGGATATTTCTGTTTTGAGGGAAAATGACTACAATTTGACATTCACTGTTTGTTGTTTTTTTTTGATATCCACAGCATTCGCAACAGTCACTGACTTTCCCACATTAGGTCAATTTTCCTAGAAGAAATCATCCAGAGAAACAATGTGCCTTTTGTTAAATCGGCCAGTGGAGTTAAATAATGCTGCTTTCAGACTCCTCCACGATAACAGAAAAAGCTTCATGCCCTTTTGATTTGCTGTCTGCCGTCATCTCAAGCTAGGCTGGGAGGTGGCAGACAGAATGTCCCAGACCCGCTGAAGAGGTGTGTTTGGGTTCTGGGCTACGCTCTGGGCACATTTCATCTGAAAGCACAGGGAGATGCTGCCCTGCAAAGTCCTGGCCTCAGAGGGTGAGGGTAGCCAGGGAAGAGCTGCTGGGTGGGATGAGGAGACGCCAAGTCTAGAGCCCGACACCTACTCAGAGCCATTCTCCTTGGCACTTGAGAGGATTAGAGACGGAAAAAGAACTCTTTTAGGGTCTCCTCTGCTCCAATCTGTTCCTGGGCACACTTATTCTTGGCCACTTGCTTTTGTTTGTCTCAGCTTGTCTTTGCATCATTTCCCACCTTTTTGCAGCCAGCCCTCTCACATTTATTTCCACTCTCATTTATCTTAGCAAAATGAGTTCTCCTGTCTTGCTTTCCATCTTCTCGCTTCATCATTTTAGGTGCTGGTGGTGGTAGAGGGAAGGATCTTCTGACTTTTTGTGGTTTTATGAGAACAGCTGCTTCTTTTTTTTTTTTTTTCCCCCTGCAAATCACATTACTGAGGCCCATGAATGAGAGCGCACACCAGCGCAAGAGAAGTAGGAAGCTTCTAAAAAACACTTGTTGACTTCAATTTCTGTAATGGATTTTGTCACAGGTGTGCTGTGTGGAGTATGCAAATAGCATCTCAAAAGGCTCACGTGACAATTCATTATAACGGTCATATTTAGGTGTTAATATAATGACCTGCTGCAGATGTTTTACCATTACCAGCTTGCTTTAGCAAATCACTTCCAAAGCCTTTTAGCCAGACCATCTGCTGAGTAGAGTCTCATTGCACATACTGATGACTGAGATTTAACTTGTGTATAAAGCAAATGTCCGTCTGCCTATCAATCCTGAGCCACCTTAGATTGTGTACTAAAGAGAAAGGATGATTAACAAAAAAAAACAAACCACAAAAAAGGCTAAAAGGCTTTGACCTGCTTTTGACAAGTTAAAGTATCAGAATCTTTCAATTGCTTTGTAAATCACTGAGCTGCATTTATAGAGATGTTTTACTTATATTTTGTGATACCAAGTATTGGATTAACAACACGAGATACTAGTTTTAAATGATATCTTGGCCTTTGAAAGTATCTAGTTCTTCTCTAATTTATCTATTCATTTGTACATGGATAAAAATTCACAGCTGATGAATTAAAATAAACAGAGGAGAGAGAATATATTTTCATTACATTATAAAACATTAATGAGTTTAGAGCTATAAAATCACATGCTAAAAAATGAAATAGAATTTGTTCTCGGCATCCAGTACATGAGCAGCATTACCACCAGCTCATGTCTGGGTATGTACGTTAATCTAGATCTTGTATATTTTAAGGTCTTCTGCTTCCAGCCTGTCCTGCCTGCAAAAGACTAGACCCTACAGAGCCTCCTTGGTCTGCTGTGACTATTTGCAGCAGAGAGAGGAGTGATTCAATGAGGGTGTTGAGATTTTTATTCTGAGCTGGCACTAAAACAGAGGAGAGGTTCAAGTTCTTAAATGCACCATAAGAAAGAGGGAATCCTGCTGTTTCATGAGCATGGCGACATTCTTGAGTGAAAAGGCAGAATAAGGTGACTTAAAAATGGCAGAATAAGGGAGAGTAAGGTGGGTTCTTAAACCATTCTCTCAGTGGCACTTGCAATAACTGCTCCCTCTTCACTGCCACATCGGTGCTCAGCTAAGAACCTTGCGGCGAACTTGTGAAATCACTGAGAATTGGCGTTCCTCCCTATCACAAGCTACGCTAGCAGGAGTAGGAAACAATCTCTGTCTTCTTCAAATGAGAAGACAACACGAGAGAATGTTGGAGATGCCACAGAGAGCAGCTGCTGGGCTGCAGCCCCAGGTGCACCAGGTCAGCGTGGCCCTGAGCGAGCAAGAAATTTGAGGTGGGGGCCTCTTCAGGTGTTTTCTCTTCCTAGTATGATTGCTGCCCTCAGATGCCAGCTTGGTATGCCTCCCCAACACGGGCATTCTTGCCAGTCTTTGGCTGCCTGCATGCTTGGCCCTTGTACTGTTAAATCTGTGCTTAGTTATAAACACAGTCCTTAAGCAGGGTCTTATAGCAAATATACTGATGAACATAAGGTCTTGTTTCTCCTGTTGCCTATGGTTTGCTCTCTTGGGACTGCCCCACATCGAAAGTGGGTCATGTCAGAAAACTGAGTGAAAAGCACTACTGCAGCTGTATCTCTAGTATGATTTTGCTCATTTTGGGGCATACTGTGTGACTTCTTGCTGAAGGGATGCAGTGAGGGACTCACTCAGTCCTTTCCCCTCTCTGTGACAGCAGAGAAAGAGGTTTCTGGGTTCCCTGGTCACCTTCCATGGTGAGGAACAGCAAGGGGGTTGGGGATAGCTGGGAGTGGGAGGGATCTGCAGACCAGTTTCAGATAATTTGGATGGAAAATTGTATATATAGTCATTTCAGTGCATCAGCTTTCTGTTGTACTTTCTGCTGCTGAATGCAGAGCTCACAGGCTCTTCATTAAATATGGACTTTGGGGTTTCCCATGAGCAAGAAGCAGCAAGTTGGGCTGGCAGAGTCCTGGATGGGCACGACCTCCAGCTGGGGGAAAGGAAGGGTCAGGAGTGGAGCAGGTGGCGGGGACATTGGGTCGGATGGGGGAGTGTGAGCTGCACGGGCCAGCAAAGATGCCTAGATGTCCTTGCCCTGGCTAAATCTGCCTCTGCACTACACTTGCCTGCACAGCCTGAGCAGGTGGAGGAGATGAGGCAGTGTGAAGGTTGCTCCTTTGCTACCATCAAATATTTTTGGGACAGAGACAGCATATGCAGCACTATGAAAACAGGGAAGCATGCTCCTTGCTTCAACACTTCTCTGTAAATCATGGCAGGGAAGCATCCTTGTCCCTACCTAAATGCACTTCCATGAAAAAAAAACAAACTTATTTATGATTTTTGATTTGGAAACAGTAGGTGACATTATGGATGTTGAATCAATCCAAGCTGAAATGCAGATGGTACAAATGGCATGGAGCATGATTTAGTCATTACGACAGCAAAAAGATCTGGGACGCCATTCCTCATATCACTCTCGTGTAACACATTTTTCTAACCAAGTAATGTTATTTTTTGGACTTTTCCCAAACCACTGTCTGCATATAATATTGTCATCTTAGTTAGAGAGCCTAGTCAGGGAAGTTAACAGAATAATACTCATTCAGGCTTCTGGACTGAAAAGGCTGTTGCTAAAAATGCTGTTTGTATCAAGTCCTGGTATAAAAATGAGGGTTTTTTTGTTTTGTTTTGGTTTGTTTTTTTTTCAAATTTGTGAGATGTAATAAGTTTGGAGATGCTTCGTGAATGTTTCCACTCTCTGTAAGAGGTTCCAGGGACTTCAAAATTTTGGCTTGTGCTAGAAGGAACTAATTTGTATATATTTGAAATGGAAAAAAGCTCACAAAATGAGTATCATGGGAACATACAAGTTTTAGTCCAGTCTCCATGCCAGTTTGATGATGTTAATGAGCCTCAATTCTTCCTGAACGTGTGTCTGGGGTAGGGAAAGAGTTTATTTTCTGCCTGTTACTCATGAGGGTGCATAAGCACAGAAATGAAGGGCTGAAGCCAACGGGACCATAACAACTCTGGTTTTAGAAGCAGAGGTGTGTTTCTGAGCCTACATGCCCCATGTGAGGATGGTTTGGTGTTGCATGGGTCCTCGCAGTGGGTCTTGGCCAGGATGTGGCAGCAGCTTGCTCCTGCTTGTGATCCCAACACACCTCCTCTGCCAAGCCTCTCTTGGCTTTGAGAAGTGGTTTTTATTGTGGGCAATTTTACTGCTGTGGCCATGTGTAAGAGTCGGTCCGAAGAACAGTATTGTCTCAACAGTGTCATCAGAGACTTGGACAATCAGGTACCCTGAAACTTAGGCTAACNCTCGAGATGACAGCAAACGAACCATCATGCATTCACTGAGTGGACCATGACACCATGCCTGGAAAAATCTTTCCAGCTCTGCTCCTTCAATCTGCATGTTTCCACGTCTCTCCTAACTCTGCTTGCATTGGCACTTAAGACAACGCAGTTCAGGAAGATAAGCAGGTTGAAAATGAGGAATTTGTCCTTCTTTCCTCTTCCTGCTCTCTTCCCTTATGTCCGTTTGGAAGTGGTGGAGCTCTTGTGCCAGACTACACTCAGCTGGTGGGGACCTGCAGCCTCAGGCAAGGAGGGTCAGGGTCTAGTTTCCAGCCCAATCCTGCCTTGCACGGTTCAGCCCGTCCAAAGCAAAACTGTATGTGATGGATGGAGCATCCAGGCTCAAAATTTGAGTTTGTTTTTTTAAATTTTTTTTTTTTAATTTCAAACTATCGGTATACTTATTGCGATTATATTTTTCTTGAAGAGGATCACACTACAGGTGTAGCGTAGAGGACACAGAATTTTTCTGCATGCAGTCATACCAGATGTTCAGGCTAATGATGCTGTGAGTAATGTTAGCAGCATCTATTTGTTTTTGGAAAATAGATTTTTGTATGCTTATTTATCCTGACAAAAGTTGGAGAACAGTCATGTAAAAGAAATTATTCAAATTTTATAATGCTGTCCTTATCTTTCAAAAACACCTACCATCACCTTCATCCTGAAGAATGTTGAATCTGTTCCTCAAATCTTCCAACGTACACTTATTTCCCAGAAAATACAGTTAACTTTAAAACATTTTATTCAGTGATGATTGTCACAACAATCTCAAAAGCAAAAGTACTTCTGACTCAGGCAATTTGTTACCTGTTTATTTTGATGACATTGTGAACTCTGGGTGTTTTTTTAACCTGCTTGAAGACTGAACAATACAAATAACATTTTAATGCTTGTAACTTAGTTTTCCTCTTTCTCAGGATTGCTGGTGCAGAACAGATACTGTGCATCACACTACAAAAATGTACATACTGAGAAATAAAGCACTGATAGAGTTGTATTCATGCAGCAATTTTGCAAAAGGAGTTTCTAAAATAGCCTGCTTATGAATCACCACATGACTGGTGATAGACAGAACTTCTCTGGTTTCAAGTATCAAACTGTCTGGTGTAAAGCCATCTCCTAGAAGATGAAATCCTTCAGCTGAACAGTTTTGCTTTGCAAGCCTTCTTTTTTTTTTTTTTCTAGGGGTATTTGTTCACTACAAAATGTTGTAAACAATCACATATTCTTGATCACCAACATTTTCAGCAAAAATTCACATCGAACAGCTACACTGAGAATTGTCTTGGAAAAAAAATACCCCTAACAGCACAGTCCCACATGGTGTGTGAGGCATTTTAGTTCCACCAATATTCCAAAATGCTCAAATGTTTTGGGCATCAATACCTATCATTCACTAACTATAACATGCAGAGCACCAACCCAGGGTTAAAGGCTGTAACTGACTTAGTGTGATGTTCGGGAATTGCTGGACACCTCTTACATCGGATAAAAGGTCTTCCACATGTAATGGACCACGTAAGATGCTTCCATGTGCAGAGTGCTGTTGCTATACAGCATACACAGGGGCTGAGATGGAGAAATGTTGACCTTCCTTTTCTAAAAGATTCATTGTCAGAACAAGAGAGCATGTTTGCTCTCCACAGATGCTGGCAGAAAGATTAATAAATGACAAAATGCAAGTTATTTCTTTGGAATTTTTAAAAATAGGGACAAACCAGACATGTTTGCCCCAGAAGTAGAATTATATAGGGGCTGAATAACAGCTTCCATTATATTTACAGCAGAGAAACTGAAGAGCTTTACCTGTTTTCATTTAAACAATAGCATTTAAAGCACTAAGTAAACCCTGAACCTCTTCTAATTCTAGAGGTCCTGTACAACAATTATATTTTAAAATCAGCTTTCCAGATTCGATACATGGTTAGGAATTGTATTTTTATTTCTCAATAAATAACTTGTACATTCTCATTTTTATAGGAATGTTATTTACTAATAAACCTGATAATATGCAATAGCCAACACAGCACAATTGCTTGTTTCTTTAATTAACTGTCCAAATGATTTTAATACTTGTATTATGATAATGTTTTGTAAAAAAATCTTAACTGTATAGATAAAGGAAAGCTCTGGTATTCTTGCATCTCTTACCTGTACTCTCAAGGAGGCATCAGGGTTCTTTTTTTAAATTTGATTTTGCACATATAACGCAGTATCTAAATCTCCTGCTGTACGCTTGCTTGTTCGAATATTACATCAGTACATTTGATCAGCGATTAGGATCTTTAGTCTTAATTTTATTAGGCTAATGGATAAGCTCTAGTATGACATTTGCAATCACATTTGACACCTAGTGTCAATAAAGGAAAGAAATGGAAAAAAACCAAAAAGATTGCTGGAGTCAAAGATTACAAGTCCCTCCTAAATCTTGCACTTCATGCTAACCTGTCACGTTTACATGTAGTTGTGTGAAGCTGCTTATGCCTTTACATGTTCAACGTGTTTTGCTCTGGCTAAAATCATATCTGCCTGGGCTTTCCGTATTTTTCATTTTTGCTCCTCAGTTAAATAATAATCCTCAATGACTCTGCACTAGCTGGCTAGTCAGTATACGAAGACATTACACATATAAACACAACTAGACTAAACCCTGCATTATTAGAGGTAGTTAAAATTACTGCTGCTGCTGCTGTGACTAATGCTATTAAAGCATTAGCACTAGGTCAGGACCCGCTCCGACTGGCAGCTCTATTCATTTGCCCGAACAGTGTCTTTTCATAAAACCCAATCAGTGTGAGAGTGCCTTCAACTGTGAGAGGAGATGAAAAATACCTTAACGTGCTCCCAGAGGGAATGAGTGACACATAGCGCTGGTGCGTGCATCGCAACGAGAGAGTGGTCACCGGTGCTGCTGTTAAACAAAGGCACGTTATTCTTAACCATTTCACTAATTAAAAATAAATTCATATTAAGAAGCTCTGCAAGGCCGAGGGATGTGAAAGAAGAGTGTGTGCTGAATTTCTGAGCAGTGAAATAACACTGTCCTTGTGAGACAGGGAGAAGCACAGCTGCTGCTTTGATTTCCCTGGGGTAGTGATGGGCATTAAAGCAGGTGAGAGATGCATGGGCCTGGGGAAAATTTTGTCCTGAACTGTTACAACTTAAAGAGACGCTGTCAGGTCAAATATGCTCTGCAATGAAGTGCTGTTAAAAGCAAAATCCGAATCTTCTTCTGAAAAAAAAAAATTAAAAAAAAAAATCATTCATTTCTTCTCCCTTTCTCTCAAAATTTGCCAGGAACTGCTCTCCCAGCTGCCCTCCTGGCCAGGCCTGACTGCTGACATAGTTGCATCCTGTGGGCCCACGAAACATGAACTGAAACACTATAGACATCTCCTGAAACAAAGAATAAAACCAAATGCTACAGAAAGGTAACTTTAAATATCATGACATGAAATACAGTTTACAGGGATAATCAAAAAAAGGTTTAAAATTGGATTTACCTTAGTTGTCCTTAAACAACACTATTTTTAATGATAGAGATAACAGTACTACGCAGTATGTAAATCTAAGGTGAGAAAGTTTATCCACTCAAGTGATCCAGCAAGTGTACAGTACATTTGCTAATTTACTGTAAAAAAGTGCTTCTTTTTTGAAGAACTGCTGGCAATGAAACCAGAGGTGCTGAAGAAATTTCCATGTAAAAACACATGTACTAACAGAATTACTAATACACCGATTCTTTATTGTATTTAGTATCTCATCAGATATTTACAGACCAAAATGTTTATATTTGGAAGCGCGCTTCTCCTTAGTAGCCATATCGGCATGTATGTGCGTGTACGTGTATTTATCCCAGTCAGGGATAACCTTCTCAACCTTCTCCTCCCAATTCCCTTCTCTCTAAACAGGAACTGCATCTTCAACCTCTTTGTTTTCACATACATAGTTATCATAACAATACTAGCAAGCCTTTGAAAAACGTCTTCCGTCCTCTCTTGCCATAAAAAGTCTCAAAGCTGGCCAGGCTTCGAAACACATCCTAAATATGGGATGTTTTTGATGCTTTGGTAAAGATTTCTGCTGCAGGACTGATGGAGTGGAGAACGACTACTAGGAACAGGACCTTTAAAACACTGATGGTTGTATTTAACAAGATCAAATTAATTTGCTTCCTCCTCTCTAAATATACTGCTGACATTGTGGTTTGAGCAACTGCGGGATTAAGAGAAATATTAGAAGTGAAGCATTGCAATTCCTCCTTCAGATATTTACACGTAAGTACTCTCTCTTGACCTTTTTGTACTCAGTTACCCTGAAATTAATAACAGCAGAGTATCAGTGATGATGCACATCCCCCGCCCCAGCTTAATCAAATCATACATTCAATTTGTCACATATTCCAGTGCTCCTGATGCACTACAAGATATCTATTCTTTAGTAAATAAAGAGGAATTAGCCCCTCATGGGATAAGCCAAACATCAGCTGACTGAATTATAAAGTAAGTCTTTAAAACTATCCTGTATATTAAGTATACCCCAACACACAGATATCTTGCTAAAACAAAAACAGATCTTCCCCCTCCCTCTTCTTTTATAAAAACAAACTTATTTTCTCATGCCTAAATCTCTCCTCCTGTTTCATCTTCAAAAGACCCAAGCAAAAGAGACCACGAAGGAGCTCCAGCAAAGGATTAGTAACTTTTTTTGTCTCCCAACCAAAAAGCCACCTCCACACACAAATGAGGCCATCCCAGGGATTCTGGGCAACAGTGCAGTGGGAGCACCATCGGTCATGCAAAGGAGACACGGCAGTAGCTCCCTCCTTGGAAACGCTGGCTGTTAGGTTCTTAAGACCATTTTGACCCTTTCCCCTTACTTTTCACAGGCAGAACTGAAATAATCTCTTTTTGTTTTGTTTTCTTTCTTAACAGCACTTTCTCTAGACCTGACAACTCTGAGCACCGTGCCTGATCAGATAATGGATGTTTACACGCAACGGGCAGCGTTTCCAAACTGCTCCATTGTTCCCAGCATCCAGTGGTGAAGACACGATGCCCGTCAAGACAAGAAGGCAACAGCAGAGGAAGGAAAGGTTTCCTGCCTGACAAGAATAGTCCTGTTTAAATCAGAGATGGAGTTAACTACCCATTCAAACATATGCACACAAAACATTGAAACAGATTGCTTGGCTCTGCCTTGCATAATATTATCAAATCCCAGTGAACTGTGTTTAATAAAACAGGGTGAGATGATACCATAGCGTTGGCAACATGGCAGGCAGAGCAATGATCACAAACTGTCCCTTATTTATTTGTCCCTCCGGAAAAAACATTCACTCTGTAGCCATCCTGTGATTCATCTCTGCCCCGCTGCAATTCTTTGAACGTGTTAAGTCAGTTGAGAGGTTTTGGGTGAAATTTTACAGCCCGGCTGTCATGCAGATTTGGGTCGGTTTGCTGATTAGAGAACAGTAGGAATTTTATTAATAAATGTGTTTATCCTCAGCTTTAGGATTCACATCTCCAGCAGGAGTGGGTTTCTTCTTCGAATTCACACACTGCGACATCAGTGATGTTCAGGCACTTGACAACATGGTAGATGTGAAGATTTGCTGCAAAATCTGGGGGATCTCTTTGGTATCCATGGCAATAAAAGACCGACCTGCTGGTAGTGTCCTCTGCAGCCTAAGAGGCAGAACAAGGGATGAGACACAATTACCATTTCAAATTATCTCCCCTACCAGAAGCCAGGGGATGTTTTTCCTCTCGAATCCCTTCCCAATCCATGGCGTTCACCTTGCTGACATTATGCAATTAAAGGCTTAGGAAATCAGCAGTGGAGGAAACTTCGAGAGCAGCTAAGTCACAGAGGGCCTTTCAGCAAGACAACAGAGTGTTTCTAGAGATTTCTATTCATGTCCTCTTTCTGACATGCAAAAACTCTGTTTTGATCAAGGTACTAGTGACCCCCACAAGGTATTACTACAACTTGCTTCCTGAGGGCAGCTAGAGGTTTATTCTGGAAATGAAGGTATTTACTTACTCTAAATATATTACCCATGAACTCACAGCTCTTTCAGTTCAAAACCTCCAGTGATTCTAAATGTGCTGTTTGTATTTCCTCTTTGGGATCACAGATTAGATGGAAAGATATTTTTCTGCCAATATTTTTATTCACAGCTTTTAAACCCCTCCTTGAAAAAAAGCTAAACAAGATGTATGTTACGAACTCCATTACCCTCATGTCCAGCCAGTACACTTGGAATTTATTTTTTGTCTGCTATTTAAAGAAATTTATGCTCCACATCATTTCTCTCTCCAATGCTACGTTAAGTCTCACTTTTAAAGTGAGTTTTTAAAAAAGCTGCAACAGAGAATTCCCTTCTCCTTCCCCCACAGCAGTTACAGGAAGGCTTTGTCTAATTCTGCACTTCCACGTACATAGAAATGCATTTCAGTGACAGCATTGTGTGCATTTTCCATACCACGTGAACTGGGCAATTATAAGATCTCCTCTTACACAGCAGGATATGGTCAATGTTTGGTTTTTTTTTTAAATTCCTAGTAGAAGTAAATGGACTTTCTGTAATTATAATCTTTCAGAATGGATTCTCTTATCACGCATAACGCAGCTCCGATGTACAGACCTGCAGACACAACTAATAGTGGCTGTGCAGCTGCATCTTTTAACCTTTTTCTGACTAAAACTATGTACCTAGGATCAATTCCTTTTGGGCCTTTTCTCATTCTGCTCTAGTAGAAGACTCGAACAGGAGCAGAAAAGGCACTGTTGATATATGTGGCTATACCAGCCTTTTGCTGTATGTGCTGGTCCTCAGTGGAACTGAGACACAACTGGGACAAAACTTCCTTCTCCCATTTCCTGCTTTTTCCTTCTGCCAAAACAATTTAAAGTGAAATTATATAGCAGCACTAAAAATGAGCATATTGGCTCAGACACTCCAAATAATTTGTCCCTAACACAAGGGGAGTATAGGAGTCAAATTTGCAGCAGCTTTAAACTCTAGTTTCTCTTGCTTTTGTTTATTTTCTTTGACACACATCCCCCCCCTCCCCCCGCTTTAAACTGCATACTGGGCAATGGCAAAGGCATCAGGTCTCCATCACGATTACATAGTGATATTATATATGGGGATAGAGCACATCCTCCAGTGGAAGGATGGCTTCAAGTGCTCCCTTAAGGGATGTTTGCAAGGACCCATGAACCAGTCTCCTCCCTGACGTAAGTCAGAAGCTACAGTTTCCCACTAGCAGATAAAAAATGTTCGATGAAAACCTGGATATGAGCTAGCAATGTGCATTCGCAGACCAGAAAACCATTTGTACCCTGGGCTGCATCAAGTGCAGTCAACAGGTTGAGGGATGTGATTCCACCCCTCTATTCCACTCTGGTGAGACCCCACCTGGAATACCGTGACCAGCTCTGGGGCCTTCAGCACAGGAAAAACATGAACCTATTGGAGCTGGTCTAGAGGACGGCCACAAAAATGGACAGAAAGATGGAACACCTCTCTGATGAAGAAAGGCTGAGAGATCTGGGTTTATTCAGCCTGGTGAAAGGTCCAGGCAGACTTTATTGAGGCCTTTCAATAGATAAAGGGCGCTCATACGAAGGATGGTGACACGACAAAGGACAATGGTTTTAAACTGAAAGAGGGCAGGTTTAGACTGGACATAAGGAAGAATTTTTTTACGATGAGGGTGGTGAGACAGTGCAACAGGTTACTCAGAGAACTTTTGGATGCCTCATCACTGGAAGTGTTCAAAGTCAGGCCGGACAGGTCTTTGGCAATCTGATCTAGTGGAAAGTGTCCCTGACCATGGCAGGGGGTTGGATTAGATGATCTTTAAAGGTCCCCTCCAATTCAGACCATTGCATGATTTTATGATGCTATGATCAAAACCTTAGTGCAGAATACCAGCACAGGCAACTATGCCTAACTTCACTGAAATAAAAGCATGGTTTAGATAATACATGAATGGAAGCAAAGAAAGCTCTATTAGGCATAACCGAAATGTACTTACCTATCTGCCTGGTCTCCTAAGGATCCTATAAATATGGCAAAAGCATTGACTTGAGTATTGGTGGTCAAGACCTGGGCAAACCTTGCTGGTTGAATACCATATCGCTCCAGATTTGCATCACTCAAGACAATAACAAAATACTCGTCAGCCTCTTCCTTGGCGATTTCACGAATGGCATGCTCTGCCCCTTCCAAGGTATGGTCTCCACTCATGCAGAACTGAGCGTGGGCGTGCATGACCTGTGTGCACAGCATAACCAAGTGGAAATGTGTAAGATAGCTTTAGGAATAAACATTCAGTTCAGCTGGCACAGGAAGAAGCAAATATTCAGTTATGCTGTGTTAGGGGATGCTTCAGAAATGTGGACAGTGCACCAGACACTACAGAAGATGCAGCTTTTTGTACATAATATGTTGTATTTTAAGACAGGCATCACTTCTTAGAAACACAGTGGGTCAAAGAATCGAAACCCACATCTGGATGTAATTAGACTGGGCCTTAGGGAAGATAAAATACTTTGATTAGCTGCAGTTTGAGTAGCTACATTCCTATGTATATAAGGAAGAAAACAGGGCTTAGTTTCCTAATACTGTGACCAGCTTCTGTGTGTTTATAATTTGCACTGTACTTCCAAACCCCAGCAGCATCCCAGTTACTAGCAAATATCTGACTCCTGACAGTGGCAGCAAGGTTTAAAATCATTGAAACATTCTGTTTCAGATTTTATTAAATAAATACAGTTTTCACCGATGAAGCTGTTTCCTTTTCAGAAGGTGAGGGATTTTAGACATTAGAAAAACTAGTTCTTCTAACCCAAGTAGCTGCTGATCTTTCAAAAGTATTTCTTGAAGGAAGCAATTCTAACCTATCAAGTCCTAACCAGGTAAAACCTAAAATACAATCAATTTTTCTTCATCCCATTACAGGAAAACCTTGGTGAATACACTCAACTTTGCAATTGTGATTTTTAACACATTATCAACCTAGCATTGACATATTTTCCCAGTGCTACTGAGGACACATAACTTCTTGAAGGTAGCAGGTTAGATCACTGACCTGGGACCTCCCAAACACTTTAAATTAATCACTTATGCACTAGTAATAACACCACAGGAATTAGGTATCACTGTATAGTGCTTGGAATTTCCTATAATCTTTGAAAGATAATCATGACAGATTTATGACACAGCTGCCCAGAAAAAGAAATATCTAGATTCTACTGTCTTGGTATAATTTGTTTTCTGCCATGTCTCTGAAAGATTCTGCTTCAATATTACGCAAATACACAGATTTTTCTTTCTTATCTTTCTTTTATTTTACTCTCCTCATATTTTGCATTCTGTGACCCACCCTCAGTCATAAAAGCCTTAATTACCCAGCATCGCTTATCAGTAGGATTTACCTGAAGAATCTCTAATCTTTGCTTATTGTTCTTGGGAACTTTGTCACTTCCAACCAAGGCGATGTTAAAGCCATCTCCTGAATGTCCAACAATATCGTACTGCAAAAAAGAAACTTCAGTCATCTGTTAGCCACGAGTGGCCCTTGGGTCACGATGACACGAGATAGATCAAAGGTAACTGGCTTTCAACAAGAAAACCCAAATACCGTTCCCTTCTTCTGTTTATGAGCTGCTTAAGGGAACTACATGCAATTTCTCACTGACATGACACCATCTGAAAGAATTGCTAAATAATGAAATTAAAGAACAGTTACTTATTTCCATGGTCTGCTTTTCACATCATCCCACCAACTGCAGAGCAGTGATGCCTAAGATCAAGACCTTGCCCTCTCATATTGTCTGCTTATTTTTTTAAAGTAGCAATTTTCATCCTCTTGAGTCTGACAAACAAGAAGTGCATTGTTTGAGAGTAGCTCCCATGTTTGATGGGTCTTTTTTTGTGACCTCGTTCTGCTCTGAAGAAACCCCCCAGCATTACAAGCCTTCTTTTTTAAAAATCAGCACTCCTTATTTTTGTGCATAACAGATCAAAGTCATTGCTAAAAGTTGTAGAGAATTGAATTCCGAGAGTCTCTGTACCCTTTCAAAGGAGATGGTGTGCACATCATTCTCCTGTGAAAGATGTCACAAAAATGACATGTAGAGCTGTAATAGTTCAAATATCCTGTTGAACAAAAAACGTAATACTGGGAAGGCCTTTGTGTTATGTGAGAGTTTTATTGTCATTACATGAAAACCAAGACAAGCTGAGTTATGGCAAGGTCCTGACCTGCTCTTTGTGTTATGGATGTGGCAGTCACCCCGGGGAGAATTCATGAGCAGGACAAAAGTGGATTTAAGAGCTGTCTGCACCAAGTAATAGAGCACAGTGCATGAATCCTGAGCCTGGAGAAACCTGAGCTGGCAATTCCTCAACATGGACTTGTCTGTATCTCCCTCTGGTCAGCTGGCATAGACCTGCCTTTAGTTGACAGGGAGCCCTTGTGCAGTATTTTGCTTGTTATCTTTTATTTATTACCTTTTATTTATTACCTACAGGTCCCTGCCAGGTTCACCATCCCTAATTCCCACATAATCATTTGGTAAAAGACAGGTCTATTCCTCAAAGTTTTTCTGTGTTTTCTTTCCTATTGAAGATCACTTCATTTGGTGTAAGTCAGGTCTTGGAGACTGGAGAAATGGCATTCTTTGTCAATAAAGATATTTTTATTATTTTCTATATCACTAATTTGCTTAAAAATATATCAAGAGTAAAAGAAACCTATAGCAGCTGTAACAACACTTTTAAAGGTGACGCCTCCCTCTGCAAAATGGCAAATATGTCACACATTATAGATTATTTCACCTGAAATCAGATCATTTTATGGCAGCCTCACATAACCCAGACTTCCTTCCCCTAGGAAATCTTTATATAACCTCATCCCCAGGCAATCCCATTTCTTTCTGCTCTGTTGGCTTTTCCCATTCCTGTTCTCCTTTGCTCTACCATCGCTAGTGTTTGCTACCCAGCCTTATGTAAAACTTCCAGTCTGACACATGCTTTCTCTTCAAAACTTATTTCTTAGCATTAATAATGCTTCAGACTCTCTCTTTGCTGATGAGTATTCAGCTGGTGCTTCTCTCTTCCTCATACCTCTAAATTTCCCAGAGAAAAGACACAACAAATGAAAATACACGAATTTTGAGAATGATGTTGAGGTTACATTCAGCATACTTCCGAATTAATACAGAAAAAAAATTCCATAATGTGAACCACACAGAAAGAGAGTGTCCATCCATACTGTTTTAAAAACTAGAGATTATTCAAATCAGAGGAACTAAATAAAGCAGTGGTTTAATGGAGCGGAAAATATACAGCGCTAATGTGGTTCTTATGTAATGTCAGAAATATCCACAGATCTTCAGGGTAGGCTCTTAATTATGAAACCCTGAATGTCCTTTGCTGAGCAGTTTTGTATTCGGTATCACTTTTAAATCAACAACTTAATTATGAAAAGCAAAATGCTGTTATTCTCCTCTGTAAACTGAAGGTTGATTCCTTCATAACGAGCTCCTTCCCAGCCCTTCATGGACTTCTCCCACAGGGTGTCCTGGTATCAGCTCTGCCATACTGAGCTTATGGAAATAGGCCAAATTTTGCTATTTGGGAATATGATTTTGCTTTTTGACACACACTAAGAACACACTTCATCTCAAAAAGGCTGGGTTTAAACTCAGTCTGACAGTCTGCGTGAAGGAAACTGCTGTAGCCCCTAGACGAAATACCAGAGGTTGACCCTTTGGTTGGCCCCCCTCCAGAGTCTTGCACAAGGAGGGAACGTACATTCAAGGTTTGGGCAAGGTGAGGCTGAAGTGATCTGAGCAAACTATTGCAGGCACGTAAAGGCGTTCACCTGGGAACATCATGCCCTGTCTGCTCCCTCCCTGGCTAACTGCTTATTATTCTCCGTGTGTGTCCATGCACGCACGCAACTATGTATATTTATATTTAACAGATGTTACCTGTTTCTTTGCTGACAGTTTACTACACTATGTGTGATTAAAAGAGAGTGGTGAGGCAGAAGGAAGAAGTGGCTGTTTGTTTCACCCTGGCTGCTGCACTCTGGGACAAGCAGGGCCTCCCAAAATGCAGGGTGAGACCCTGCCGTGCTGTGGAAGAGAAGTGCTGCGGTCACCAGCCCTTGAGTGCTGGTCCTTAGGGTTCTTTGATCCCTCTGGAAGTCAAGGATCAGGAGTAGCCAAAATCTAATGAGTATGAGGTTGCTTTTGGGCAGCTTAGCTCCTGAAAGTGTGAGGCTGGATGAGTACTTGTGCCCGAGCGAAGAAGAGGACAGGAACATAGCAGCACTGATTTGGATTGACTTAAGGCAACCTAGGACTGCAGCCTGGGAGACTCTCCCTGGGAGGGATGGGAGCAGGTTTACAGTCAAGCTTTAGAGGTGACAGAAGGGAGATTTCCAGGGGAATGTATGGAGTCTACTGCAATTTAGGAATACAGAGTTTGAGACAACAGTAAAAGTGGAGTGAAGAAGCCCACTCTGCAAGGGCAAGGAAAGAAGATTTACGTGTCACCCAAGTTTTCTCTCAGTAAATTATTACCTCCTCCTGATTTCTGTTCTAGTAAAATGAACCCTCAGTGATTTGATATTATCTTAGTGTGCTCATTTTAAAGAAAAGGTGCAGAAAGCTCCACAGCCCTGGTCAACTGGAAACCCCATCACATACAAGCACATGCACGCTTTGCCAAAAACAGTTTCCTTCCTTTGCAGGACCGCAGAAAAAGAGCCTCAGAGAAGCAAGAATCTGATGCACTTTTCTCATAAATTCCCTAGGAGAATTTATGTAGATGGAGTTCCAAATGAGAGAAGAGCTGTGATACAGTCTTACACGGAGCTGACTTTTGTTTTACAAAATAGATTGCAAGCATAGGCTCTCAGGACAAATCCAGCAGCAAAATACGTTTGCTATAGTGCAGGGTTAATTGAATTAATATATTATTACGGTACACAGTGGTTCATTTTCCAACAGCCTCAGGTACAGTGAGACAAGAACTGCTCTATTCAGAACTGTGAGCATATAATATGTAAACACGTCTCTTGAAATAGCATCATTGTGTTGGTTTCTTTCCTTACAGTTAAAACAATCCCTAATCCACTGTCACATTTTGCACTGAATGGATGGTTGCTGCTGCCTAAAATGGGAAAAATGGAAGACTTTGGCTTCTGCTGCTGCCATGCCAAAAGGTTTTATTTTCTGCAGGCATTTAAAAAGCTGAAGGAAGATGCACACTGAATGTAAAACACAGTGTAAATTAGACAGGTCTCTGCCGGAGGGCGAGATCTTTGTAAACTCATCTACTCTTTGGACAACACTGAATATTCTTTTTCCGAATTTATTTCAAATCTTTTGTTTCTTATTTAAAAGAAACTATTCTACCAAGCATGTGGAACATTTCTTCTTTCTCTGAATTAACTCCATATGGTAAATTTCCGAAACAGGGAATCCTGAAAAGGGCATGTAAAATCTGTAATATCCCTTTAGTATAGCTAAAAATAACAGTTCAGGTTTTTCCTACCAGTTACATAACATGCCATTTATTGAGCCACTTACAATATTCTAAAGGCTTCATAAAATTGCTGTTGGATAATTTACTGGACATGACCCTTAAATCTGCCATCATGTGTGCAAATAATGGTAATTAAGGATGATATAAAAACGTACGGTTTGTGTGACAGATATAATGCTACCTCAGATAAAACAAAGAACAAACTGCCCTTCTGTACACTTTCAAATAGTTGGCACCTCAAATGAGATGTACAAAAGATATAAGAACTTTAATCCTGCAAAATAACTTGCGTATTATAACTTATATGTCTGAGTGATGCACCCACACATTTAAAAGGGCCAGAGGGCATTTGTAGGACTGTATTTAACCTCCGTTATTAGGATGACTAAGAATGTGGCTTCTATTATCTCAGTCACTCCCCCTCTTTTCCTTAATAAAGCACTTCAGAGGAAGTGTGGATGAGATGACACTGGAGGAGGG
Organism: Baryphthengus martii; assembly: GCA_013396935.1. Lineage (NCBI taxonomy): Eukaryota > Metazoa > Chordata > Aves > Coraciiformes > Momotidae > Baryphthengus > Baryphthengus martii. Next base: position 114,518 of record VWZK01001546.1, read on the forward strand.
CTTTGAAACATGGCTGTTAATTTAACTGGATATGAGCCTCCCATTTCCACCTCGACAAGGAAAGATTCACTGCCTGCACTTACAGGAAATGGAAGCAGGCAAGTTGTCCTACACAAGCATAAAAAGCTGACAAATACCTGCCGGCACTAGTCTAATTTTTTATGAAGGGTAAATTTGTTACTTGCTTGATACAGTCACATATCCAATACTTAGCTCTTCTGTATAAGAAAGCAGGGAAAAAGTATTCTCTATGTTCATTGAGTGCTTTAGAAACCAACCAGACAATCAACATCGTCAGTGATACCAAGGGGTACCACACATGGGGAAAGCTCAGCTGGCATGATAAAACAACCAAGGAAAAGCCCATTTCATTAATTCAAAACCTTAATTAGCATAGAACTAAACCAAGCACTAGAAGAAAATTCATCTTGAGCAAAGGCCAAGAATTGGCTTCCAAAGTTTGCACTGCAGTTAGATGGCAGAAGGGAACTTTACTATGTAAATTTCCTTTGAATGTTTTGCTCAACAAGCCTCATGGTCCCCCAGGTTCAACATATGTTTACAGGAAACCCCTCAAATTTGCAGCCCATGTTGTTGTGACCCTTGCAGATGGGCTACAACAGGAACAGATAACAGTAGGTATATCTGGGGGAAAAAAAAAAAAATCTATTTTAATAAAAACAGGCAAGAGGAAGATAGGGAAGAGAAAGAAAAAAGTTATAAACTGAAGGTTTCTCATTGCACACTACACACTTGTGTGTTTTTTCTCCTTTTTTTTCTTTTTTTATTTCCCCAAACAGTTCCTCTTTTAGAAATGAGAAATGTGTGCTACTTTCATAGACATACCAAACCTTCAGCTTTGTCCTGAGAAAAGGCAGGAGCATCTTGTCAAGTGCCAGTGTTTTACAGACTGAAGACAGCGATATTTTAAAACAATCAGTGGCTCTTTTATTCTCAGAAGACCTAATTATACTCATTAGAAACTGAGGAATTGGCATGAGCTCTGGTTATTGATTGCATTCATGCAGGTGTAACAACAGCCTTATCAGATTATACACCAAAAAAAATGTCTGTATTCTTAAGATGGAGATTTCAGAAAAGCTATTTATTTCTATCAAAGGAATGACTCAAATAGTCTATCAGCACACATAGGACATTTCTCATATGAGGGGACCATGCAATATAGGTTAAAAAGAGATACTTTAGCCTAATCATTGGATCATGTTAAGAGTATGCTTCAAGCATGGCTAATTCATAAATTCCCCTGCTTGTTCTCATTTTGGAGACTAGCTTCAGTGGCCAATGAAACATAAGGCCACATCTCATTTGCTGTCCTAGTCACCTCTGGTCTACTCTTGTAGGTATTATGCTTTGAATGAATCAAATCCCAACAAGGCAGCAAATGTGGAGAAATGGAGGAAGAAAAATACTTTTTTCCCTTGGGGAAAAGGAAGTTGACAGTGTTTATACTGGATCTTGCCAGCCTTGAATCAAGGGTCTACTACTGCCCCCCTCAAAGTTCTCTATCCAGTGGAGGGAACCCTTAAATGGAGGAACTTTACCCTAGAGACAAACTGAACAGATGTAGAAGAAGATAACAATTCTTTTCCCTTAGTAAGTCACTAAAATTTCCAGCATCTTCCTCACCACTGTTATTTTAAATATAAAATTGGCCTTACAGCTTTCTTGACTCATAGAGATTGTAAGGATAACATTACTACTCCTATCCTATTATCATCAAAAAGCGGCAATGTTCACATCTAGTAACGGTACATCCTTTTTGATTAAGTGTTTTAATAAATGGTAAATGGTTGTTACAGAGGCACATTTACTGTTACAACTAACTCCATTTGGAGTTATTTGCTTGGCCAAATACAAGTTTTCATTTTATCACTGGCCAATAGCAACTATTGCCAAGCAAAATATAATAATCTGTAATAGACATAGAGGGATTTGAAAGGCAATGAAACATAGATTTTAAAATCCCAGAGCTGAAGACAGTTCTTAATGATCTTAATAATTCTGCACAGCAGGCTGTCTGTCCTTCTACTTCTACATGTTATTCCTTATACCATTCACCTGAGGGTCATGTCTGGGTTTTCAGCTACAGAGCTGCACTGGAAATTAAGGACAGCTGTCATTAAACACAGCACTACATCTTTTTTTTTCAGTGTCATCACCTTCTAAGCCACTGTCCTCTGTTATGTAAATGTAAAATAATTCATTGTTCATAACAAGAGCAGAATGGCTTCAGGTAGAATGGAATGAATAACTGTCCCCTGGTCATTGGTTTCCATTTTACTCAAAATTTTATCAGCTCCTTGATTTTTATCTCCTCCAAACGGAGCAGTTCTTGCCTACTTAGCCATTTCTTGTATGGGGATACTTCCATACCCTTTGTAATCTTTCACACTCTCCTTTTTCAGCTCTACAAGAACTTTGTGAGATGGGGAACCAAAGTTGCATACATGACTCCAGATACGAATGCACTATGGGTGTTCACAGCAACATTCTGATGCTTTCTGCTTTATTCTCTGTTCTTTTGCTAATAGTGTCTAACATTCAGTTAGCTTTTTTGACAGCTGGTAGGCACTGAGTGTTCAAAGCACCATACAACATAATTACAAGACTTCTTTGTTGAGTACTAATATAGAGCTGAGAGTGAGCACTAACAGATCGCTGAGACTTCCTCACTATGTGTTTAAAATCAGAATTGTTTTCTTCCATCTGCAGCACTTTACATTTAGTAGCACTGAACACCATCTGCCGCTTTATTTCCCAGTCACCATTTATAGCCAGGTCCTTCTGCAGCTTTTTCCAGCTGGATTTCCCCTTTTGTTTTCCCAAATAACTTTATACAATTAGCAACTTTTATTACCTCACTATCAGATCACTGCTGAATACACAGAACAACATAACAACATGGGCACAAATCCCAACACGGTTCCACCAGTGACCTTTCTTCACTTCTTCACTCTAAAAATTGACCACTTAATCTGTTTTCTGTATTTTTAGAAGTAGATCATTCATCTGAAGGCTCTCCCTGTTATCTGCAAAGTAGTATCATTTCTCGATGAGCCTCTGGTGAGACACTTCATCAGATGCTTTTAGCTAAGGAGATTCTATCAACCAATCTTGCTTGTCACATACATAGAGACTCCTGAGAATGCAAAAGCCAGTGTCTTTGGGAACCAAATCATAGTTTCAAAGTTCTTTGAAATTCTGCAACATGCTCCTGCCGCCCAACACAAGAAGGATGTGGATCTCTTGGAGAGGGTCCAGAGGAGGACCACAAAGGTGATCAGAAGGCTGGAGCACCTCTCCTATGAAGACAGGCTGAGGGAGTTGGGTCTGTTCAGCCTGGAGAAGAGAAGGCTCTGGGGAGACTTTATAGAAGCCTTCCAGTACCTGAAGAGGGCTCTACAGGAAAGCTGGGGAGGAACTTTTTATAAGGGCATGTGGTGACAGGACAAGGGGCAATGGTTTTAAACTAGAGCACAGTAGATTTAGATGACATTAGGAAGAAGTTCTTTACTATAAGGGTGGTGAGACACTGGAACAGGTTGTCCAGAGAAGTTGTGAACAGCTCATCCCTGGAAGTACATACGACCAAGCTGGATGAGGCTCTGAGCAACATGATCTAGTGGGAGGTGTCCCTGCCCATGGCAGGGGGGGTTGGAACTCGATGATCTTTAAGGGTCCTTCCAACTCAAGCCATTCTATGATTCTATGTTTAACGGTCAGAAAACATTACTTCTAAAGACTATAGTAGCACATGCCTCATTTCCTTAGGAAAGCAGGCTAAAACCACAATGCTTGTCTCCTTTCATAGCCTTTTCCCTGACAAATTGGTCTGCATGATTGTACTTTAGAAGACATTCTAGAAGTATATGCTCCTTATGTTCTGTTTTTGTACAGGAGATTCTACAGAAGAACAGAAAACTGTAGGATTATGTTGTCAGAGGAACAATGTGAAGCAGACCTGGCTGAACTGATCGTGACCGAGTTTTCTATTAATTTTGTTTAGGAGACTTAACATTTTGTTCAGATGTATTTTAAGTCTTATGTTAGAGATGCTCTTTGGTAAAGGCATCAGACATCTTTATTCTTCCATTAAACACTGAGTCTGTCAAGAGTTAAATTGAGACTGGCCATTTCTGTCCTTTTTAAGGTTAAAGAAACACACCCTAGACCTTGTTTAGGCTTACTGAGACAAAAAAGGATATAAAATTTATTTACATTTCATTCGCAGACTATGATTAAATAACATTTGGAACCTAACATCTTTCAGTATAAGAAATTGTTTTCTTGGTTTCAGGTAACCAGAAGAAAATACAAGCAATGGACAAAGAAGTTTGGTCTTTTCCTGTGACAAAGAACTGCTGTCTGGACTCTGGGCAGATGGAAAGCCAGGGCATCTTTGCCTGTTCTGAAGCTTCTATTTACTTGTGTTCTGTAGGCTTCAGTGTTTTCACTCACAGGAACAAATAAAGAAGAAAGACTAAATATAGAAAAAAGGCAGCAAATTTCACTAAATCAAAGCCTTAAATATCTTAGATTGAATTCTCCCCTGCTGAAGTGTGTAATGTTTCTTATTCATTCACTAGTATTATTTTTCAGGTTGCTAGAAATAGATCAATGTATTTATTTCCTTGCGGGAATGAATAATATTCTTTGGCTAGACTGACTGCTGAAACACTTTTTCCACTGCTTCACACAGCCTGTGTAATAACCACAGAGCTTCCAAAGCAGCTGTAATTACCTTGAATTTATGCTCATAATTCTCAAAAGCTTCCATGACCATGCAGACAGCCTCCATGGAGCGTTCCAGGCGTCCATCCACCCCGTTAAAGCGGTACATGCTCCCAGAAACATCCACCACCAGGCGCAAGCGCTTAGGTTTCTGCTGGGGGCTCCCAGGCTGACAGGGAAACAGAGCAGAAAAAAACCCCAGCATAAATGGGAAAGCTGAACATCAGTAATGATAAAACATTTCAGAAAGACAACCCAATGCACTTTGTAAAGCAAGAAACCTGTATCCAGCAAATGCTGATTATTTTTTAAAAAAAGAGCAAAATCATTTAAATCTTTTTTTTTTCTGACTGTTTCAAACCAGTTAACTGACAGATACCTCAAGACAGATACCTCAGTGCATTCTTTCCCCTCACATTCAATGACTGGAAACAAAAATACCTCAAAAAATTCCACACATGCTTGTCAGGAAAATACTTTTTCTGCCTCAATTTTAATTCTTGACATTTTATTTCAGTAAAGAGACTCTCAAATTTGCTCTTTCTGCCAAGGCTCATAATGGTAATGCTGTTCCTTGGCTTACAGTACTAACAAGGACCCGTATAAGACTGTAAAAACTTGTCTGCTAAGGTTAATAACATTCCAAAAATGTTTGAAACCTTGTTCTGATTAACTACTAGTTTCTTCTTCATTCTGATGCTGAACACATTGTTTTTTCCTGAAAACAATCCCCATCTGTTTTACCAATTTTTGGCACAGTACATTCAAGGGAGGTGTTTTATTTTGTATGCAACGAGATGAGCCTGGATTCAAGCATAAGGCTACTAAAGATGATCTGGCAAAAAACTTGAGTCACATTAAAACCTATAAGGAAAATGTTTCTCTTACTTGTAAAGGGTTGCAAACATTTGTGTGTTTTATTCGTTTAAACATTCTGTGGCATCCCTGTCCTCCCCAAAACAAAGGGGGGGAGAGAGTCTCCATTAAATCCTACGTTTATTTTGGTTTTTATTCAAAATTTCAAGGTGTTCTTTTTTTTTTTTTCTTAATTGAATTATTCTTACAAAGCCTTACAACTGATACATTGAAGAAACACATCTTGGAAAAAAACAACAGAGAAATGAAGATCTAATCACTTTTCCCTTATTGATCTTTCACACAGGCAGTGCTAAGTTCCATAAAATGCTCAAAGTAACAGACATCAGGACCAAGTAGCAAAAAAACCATAGTACCAGGATTCATCAGGTATGGGTAGTTGACATGCAAAAAGAAGCTGTACTCAGCTATTTAAAAAAACCAATAATTCTTAGTGTAGTTAAAAACTGCAATCTGTCATTAAGTATTACTGGTGAGGCTAGTCCATAATATTTAACAGTACAGATGGCCAGGTTTTGTTGGTCTGATTCAAGTGGTTTCTCTGCTACTGACTCACAGAGATCTAACCGTAATGTCTTCTAAGGAATGGATGAATTAAGCCATAGGACAGACAACTTTATCCTATGTTAATGGCTTTTCCTCACTTTTTTTCTCATTATTATTTTTATTCTTGTATATCCAAATAGCTGTGAAAGCTGAAATTCTTTGCATAACATTGAATAAAGGGAAGACATTTGTAAAACACTTGTTTTTGTAAACTTCCTAGGGTATCAAGGTATTTATCAACAAAAATTAAATTACTGAGAAAACATTTTCCTTTTTCTTTGACAAATGAACTTTTCTGCTAATTGCCTTCAACTCATTAAAATGTAAGATAAAAATCTAAAAACTGTTGCACTGGATAAACACAAAGATCTGCATCCTTTCCCTGAGTGTGGCCAACAGCAAATACATGTGGAAGACTGTAAGAAGAGGTGAAACAAATTTTCCATCTTGCGGCTGCCTCCATCTCAGGGACTTCCCAAGCCAAAGATGATTCCTCTGAGTTTCTCATCCCTATGACTTACTCAAATTCCAAACACAGATATGGTACAATCAGTATGAAATCAGCAAACTGGATAAGCTCTTCCTTACCCTTCCCTGCTACGTGTTGGATACTTACTTGTGGCTCAATTTCTCCCCGTCGTTTATATATGGCTTTTTCTCCTGTCAGCCCATCAATGATTTTGGCATCATCTAGCTCTCCAACAGCTTGGTGTTTCAGCCATTGTCTTTCCTTGCCTTTGGCCTACAACCAAAAAGATGCCTTAATTCACTCTGTGATGGATTTCAGACAATTCATGACCTACCAAACATGACATAAGCATGAATTTTCATGCATCAAGTTTTGGCATAAGTCAAAGAAATCCAAATACATTTTCATAGTTGTCCTGCTCTTTTTCTCTGAAAGAAAAAGTAACACTGACAGAGACCATGTTCCCTCTGTAATTTTGTCTTTTCGAAGTTATTTCATATAGGGGAGTTTAACTGTGGACTGCAGAAATGTTAACTTTTTTTTCTGGCAAATATACTGGAAATCTGTGTAACAAGCCTGTGCAGAAATACATACAACCAGAGGGATGTACATAATTGATGACTTGTTACCTGTTCTCCATCCAAGCAGTGCAGGAAAAATACATCTAGTGACTTAAAGGTAAAATTCAGCAGTATTCACCTTAGGTAATGGCAAGCGGTTTCTTTTAAAGTACCATTCATAACAAACTATACTTCAACTTTAAATTAAATACCTTGAAAATGGTGATACTCAAAGAGACAGTCCACTGAGTGGTTTTTTTAATTTTGTTTAAAAGAGCACTGGTTATCTACAGTCTGAGTTGATGAACGTGCAGTACAATCCAGGAACTCAAATATTTATGGAACTCCTGTACACAGAAGAAAGCACTTAAGATTGAAGACTCCAGTGCTTAACATTATAAACAACATTTTAAGGAATGTTTTCAATGGACAGTTTTATCATGGTTCATAATACGTAAGATCCATCTAAAGACTGCAAAGTCAGCCTACATGGGTTTCACGGTTTATTTAATTTCTGTTTAAATCTTCAGGTTGAAGTTGCTCATCCCAGTAGTAAGCCCAGCAAGGAAAGAAGATTTTAAATTTACATATATATATAATGCATTTGCAGTCTCAGCAAATTGCTGGTCAGCAGCTGGAGGCAAATCAAATATCCAGCAGGACACAAACTGTCTTAAACACGGGTTCTCAGGAATAAAAATCAGTTGCTCTCTGACTAGCAGGAAGTGTTACATTACAAATACCCAGTAAATTGCAGGCCTGGGATTTGAAAGGACAAATCTTTATAATTTTCTACAGTCTGAGCAGTCAGATGATGGCTTCTTAATGCTCAGAGAATCTTTGATTGTGCTTTGGTCCAAATGTATGAGCTTTTATTTTTGGTTTATATGGAAGAAGGAGTTCTGGACTACTGCCTATAGTTACTCAAGACGAATGGACTAATTACCTATAAAAATAAGTGGGCAGTAAGCATACAAAGCTACAGGGAAAATGTTTTGATTAATACTTTTACAACATAGAATTTGCATAGCTGTGAAAAAGAGAAATTTTTTTAGTTAGGTAGTGTCAAAAGCTTTACATACGCTTTGTGATGGGAGGCAAAGCCAATGCCGGTACATAGAAACCTCAGCCTTTCAGTAAATTACAGAAGGCAAAAATCAAAAAGACTTCTAAGGTTGTGAATTCAGTCAGTTGTGCCCTCTGATACATTTTCATGGTGCTACAGTCAGCCTAACTTTAATCCACTTTGGCAGTGGGGCATCCATGAGTTTCTTTGTACCACCAACTAGAGGTTTCCACTATCATTAAATATCCTTGAGAGGAAATCTGAAATCCCTTCTTTCACAGGATCATCAATTCATTTGTTGCCAAAATCATTGTGTAACATCAAAGGAAGATACCCGTAGATTCCAGGTGACCACTACATGCTCCACCAGCATCACACTATAGGAGTTTTCCTGCTGTGAAAAACACAGCAGGATAATCCACGGCAAATTTCTACAAATCTCCAACTAACCATTAAAAAAGTGTTTCTGGAGACAACATGCTGCTGAGTGCACAGAGCCTGTCTAAAATGAATCATGCACTTTCTAGGATGATGCAGATGATTTGACTTGGTTCCTACTCAGCTGCTGTTAAGTACAGGAACAGAGGAAGATCCTTAGTGCTTCCTTAGGTCTGCTGTTTTGTCAAATCTTTGTCATTTGCTTCCTTCCACTAGGCAGGAGGGATAAACAATAGAAGATTATAAAGTTTCAGCTTCATTGAGCAAATTCTCAACTACATTCACTACTGTTTTTATTGACAATGCTTGAACATTGTGGCTATTTGCGGTTCAAGGAATGGCAGGGTGAGAAGAAAATTGTTTTTAACTGTGGACATAGCTGAAAAACATCTAATATGTTTTGAAGCTTATGCAACAAAAGCCAGGATTTGAGCTGAAATTTTATTGTAGGAACATGGAGTTGACATTGTCTCCTAAACTGGAAAACAATGCTGACAAAATCTGATCTAATCTCTTTCCAAAATAATACTAAAATTATTTAGACTACTTAGCATCTGTCCCTTTCATGCGGAATTCCTAATAATTTACTTCCTTTTATAAAAGCTGAAAAAAAATCCCCTTATGCACATGTTATACAATGCACATCTATACTACCGAAAAGCTTCAAAGCATTTTCAAAAGCTTAGAAGCAACATAAGTTTAAAAGCATCTAGAAGTTTAAGAGAAAAAAAGAACTTACCATTACATATATACCTTGCTTTGATATTTTACTAAAAAAGGGCATACAACCCTTACTATTGAAATATACTATGATTCGTTTGATGGAAAAATATTCATTGTGTTGCTTTTGAAATGAGAAGAATGTGTTAGATGATACAATATCTTATCAGCACGGCAAGGACTGATCACAATACACCACTGCAGTAATTCCTTACACTGAAAAATATTGAAGGCATATTTACAAAAACAATACCCTGCAAAACATGACTGTGATGTGTGTAAGCTCTGTATGTGAAGTGATCAGAGGTAAATACATAACTTTTAACAGTATAGGATGGTATGAAATACTGCCAGTTGTGGTCTGCTTTTGTTTCTGGGAAAATATTACGCATTCCTTAGCTGCTGAAAACTACTATTGACAGGGCACAGAGTTTGTCACATTGTCAGCTCTTAGAACCAGGTTTATCATAGGACTGCCTCTATTTTATTCTTGCTACTAAGACCAGACAGTTCTGACACCATTTAAATCAAACAGAGCCCCAGTAGGCTCAGTGACTCAGGCTCAGGTTTGCTCAGTTTGAATGTAGGTGCCTAAATGATGCTCAGAAGCCACAGGGACAGTTGCCCCAGATTCCCCCTGTAATAATCACCAAAAAGAGAAGCCCTTTCTGGAAGGCAAGTCATCTACTAAGAAGGCCCTTCTGAGTGATTGACTGACCATAGGCTTTTGAATCATTTGACCATCTTAAATATTCAGACAGACAAGCTTTATTCAGGGTTCGGCCACCATTAGGAAAGGGAAGAAAGCTCATCGTTGACCGAATTTCCTGGACTTCTGGCTTTGCTACTTCTACCGAAGATAAAGGACAACTTGCAGTGTTTTGTTAATGCTGTCCAAAGAGCTGCCAGAGATCAGTGAGTTACGCAAAGTAAAATTAACTATGAAATTACGTTCTCAGACTGTATTTATGTATCACTTTCAAGGATTAGTCTATTCCAAACAACTCTTTCTGCTGCTACTAATTTTTGCAAACCGTCAACAACTAGATCTGAATCCCAGACTCCTGATTCTTGGGATGAAAAATTTAATCAAAGGAATATATTTTAAAAAAAACCTCACAAAGCTAACAATAAAAAGACACAAGCTGAGAAGAAAACCCAGGTTAAATAAACATGGAGAATATATTTCCATTAAGTGAAGACATTGGTTGAAACAAAGCAAACTCAAACATTTTTTAAAAGCCAGAAGCGTTCTCTACTGAGAAGGTAATTTGGGACTTTCACAAAGTTAAAAAGACGTAGACATCTGAGCTGTGAAGTTTATTGCAATTGACTGTGCCATTGACTTCTTCTTTGAGAAATGAGGAATGTCTGCTGATAACAAAAAGAAAACAGTTTGAACTGAGAACTCACGGTGTACATAGGACTACCCAGAAAAAAAACGGGAGACGGAGGCATAGTCCTTCATCAGGGCTGTATGACTTAGCATGCTGAAGAATTCAAATAAAATTTTTTTTCTTCTCAAAAAAGATGACATGAAAACTCCTTGGACTCAGCTTCTCAATTAACAGAAAGCATTTTGCAGCTAAGTAACTCCTGTTATCATTTATCTTCATTTTTTCTAGTGCATCTTCTAATTAAAAAAAAAAATGTACCAAAATCTGTATAAAAACTTACAAAGTTAAAAATTTGCTTTCAATATTGCTCTTATTCTATGATCTAGCTTTTCCAAATTCAGTGAGTTTGTTTTTCATCATAAAATACATCGACTAGCTCTGTGGTTAGCTGTTATAGATTAAGCCAGGAAGTCTGCAAAATCTCACAAAATACTGAGGCTTACAAGACTTTGCCTTGATATTAAAATGACCTTTTTAACAAAGCAACAGGATACGTCCCCTTATATTAAAATACGTTATATTTTGATTATGATTAATGTAATCCTTGAATGCAAGAATTTTGGCTCCAAGGAATAGATAAGGTAGACTGAAAAAAAGATTTAAACTGAAGACTCACTTATTCATTTCACACCTAGTGAGTGCTTCTACCAGAAATATGGTTAAAAAAGCACCTAGATATAAATTATATAGGAAAAACGCAGATTCTTTTCAACTGAAACCTGTCTTTACAAGCCAAAACCCTATGCCCTGAACTGAAACACATATTAGGTGCATGAATCACTTAATCATGACCATCTTAAATCTTCATTATATGAGGAGCTCTCTGAATTGATACATTCATAACAAAGCTGGCTAATGGTTCTCTCTCTATATATATCTGATTATAGTAGCATTGTTATAGTCACAATGGCTTAAAGATATAAGTAAGGCAAAGAAAAATATTACCTTTATTACTTGCAATACCAGAGGATTGGAATTTTTGACACAAGAAGAGTCTGTCAATCACACAAATCAATTTTTTTCTGTATTTCAGATTTATTGCTGAAGTAAGGAGACAGATTAGACAGAGTACATGACTTACTAACAGACTAAGGTATACGTATAAAAGTGGTTTGTAGCATTCAACAGAAATATTTTTAATCTGAGATGTTTTATAAGGAGTACAATTAATTTTCCTTTAATTTTCACTGAAGATTAGCAGATTATTTCTAGAAACATTGTTCTTGTCATTTTATTTACCCCATATATGAACACTGGTATTGATAAAACCTGGAACAATCACAGGACCAGTTACTAGAAGAAAGGCAAACTGGTGGCTTTGGTTAGCTTTCACTTAAGAGATTTGGGCTGTACTTATTTATATTAGCAAGAGTTGAAAATAAACCTGAGAAAAATCTGTTTTCAGCTGCATATGCAGTAAAGTACTCATCTGGATTGGGTGTTTCTTTTAACATCTAAAGTATTTGCACTTCCCAGCTAAAAAAAGTGTGTTGAACAGGAGGTAAAGACAAGGGCTATGCTCTACACACCATCAACATATTCTTTTAATAATGGATAGTATTTTCTTTCACAAAATTGTGCTCCTGAATAAGTAATCTCTGTAAGCAGTAGTACAGGAATACTGTAACGTGTAGAGCACTGGGACCCACTTAAAAGCTGCTTTTGAAATAGTAATCTGAGACTTTTTCCTAACTATGAGTATAACACGAGTCTGCTTTTAGTCTTGAAAAGTATGATTGTCAGATGGTAACAGCGTATTACCAGGATAGTATTTGGGGCCTAATGTAATGACCTCACCATGTTCCTTATCAGTGAATCTAAGATTACCTGTAGATTGTCTAAGATGATGCGGAGTGACTGAACTTGACGTCGGACCGCTCCAGAGAACCTTTCGTAAATTGATGCATCATACTCACTCATTTGAATTTCTTTCAATCTAAAGCAAAGAACAGGGAGCTAAGAATAGTTTAGGAAAAAAGCATGTAATCTGTTTATGTATGTAATTTGCAAATTTATTTACTCGATAACAGAGAAATTCTGACTGTAATAACCACACACCAGAGATGAATCAAAGTAGTGGCAGCTGCATCTGCGAATTTTTTACAAGGCAGATAATCACCAGTGTCTACAGGGATTGCATCACATTAAACTTTATTGAAGTTACTAATCCTTTGTGTCTCTCCTAATCGGTTTTAATGTTTGGGAAGTAAATCAGATGTTCTGAAAACTGTGATCAAATTCTGAAGGTTTTATTGGCTCAGGTGTTTCTGTCTGCACACAAAAGGATGACGAGTGTCTATTCATTACTTCACCGTCGGAGTATTTTAAACATACCATAATCCACGCTTTAACACAAAGGTTAAATAAAAGACACACTATAAAATCTGTCCTTGAAGACCTACAACTAGTAACCATGTCGCAAGTATCTATTTTTTGTGCTTCATAAAATGATGAAACCTTGAAACAAAGAAGTTTTAAATGCATATTAACAAAAATGTGCCCGCACAAAAAAAAAAATTGAGTCACATCACAGAACACTACCCTCTCCAGAGGCCTACCAGAGAGCACAACATCTGCACCATAAAAATACATATATGCTTTTTCTGTAAGCTAAGATGTGCCCATTTAAATTTTTGTATCATTCTTCTCAATATCATAGATAAGCAAACACTCTTACACTGGTAAAACTCACAACTGGAATGTAATTATAGAGGTCTAACGGTGAAGAAAAAGCTAGAGGACAGGTGGATACTCTGGGAGTATGCACCATGTGATATTTTCCATGACCTAATATCACATAGTGAGGCAGCAATTGTATATCTGCCCACCCTACCATCCAGCACGTGGCTGGGTTCAGTCCTGAGCTAAAATATATTGACCTATCTGTGCACAGCTCATTCCAAACAAGCGCTTCATAACAGCATCACTGCACTCATACTGTTTTGAAAACACTGATTTGTAACTGGATAGTAAAGTATGTATAGCCTAATTAGATTGCTAATGACAAGTTTTTTAATATCATCACAAGTGACTTGCCTGGGACATACAGTGTAAATGAGAATTGTTGTTTAGAATAGCCCTTTAATGAAAACATTAAAATCAAACACCAAATCTTTATTGTCTTTAGTATGACTATGTCTTTTTCTATTTTGAATTTCATATAGACATAGCCATTATAGCCATTGTATTATTCATCAGAGGCAGGAAAATGTAAATTTCAGTGCTGTACACTTTATTCCATGGATCCTGCCAATGACGTTCTGTATCTTCAGATCAATGACGAAAACATTTTGTTTCGAGTAAAAGGAAATCGAAAAAATCATGTGCAGTTTTACTTTATTGGACTCTACATCAACCCACAGTGAAAGCTAATTCAGAAAAGCACCATGAAAAACACTGCATCTATTCCGGAGCAGTTACTAACTTCATTCTAGTGAAACGGGGCAATTTAAAATGTTTTCAACTATAAGCACTATCTAGCCAGGAAAGCAATCAACAGCTTTCATATTAAAATTCCCCCTTCCAGATAATCATGCGTAAACAAAGCAGTGAAACCTGTAGTCCCCTTTATTTATTTTTTTCCCATTTTCTTCAGTCTGAGGGCTCCAACCTCCCTATTCTTAACTGTTATCTTTTAGTTCTTCATAAATATCCAGAGAGTGCAGAATTATAATCCAAGCCAAATGTGGCTTCAGAATAGGCTATATTTACAGCTGGTACAAGCCAGCTCACTGGTTTTAGCAGGATGTGAATTGTTATATACAGATATTTGTATTTTACAGGACACAGCTGGACCATTTCCACAATACATAGCAGTATTTTAAATTTAAATTTCTGTATGTTGCCTGTGTAAATTTAACTACTATTGAAAGATATTTTGCCTTTCAGGGTCTTTTCCTATGAAGCACTGACATAATCTATACATTTTCCCTGTCTTTTATTAATCACTAATGCTCTAACAGTAATGTTAAATCCTCCAGGTAATTTAGTAATACAAACATGACTAAAAAATAAACTTCCCCTGAACACAATACATAAATTGCTGTTTTTAAATACTGTGATTTATGTACAGTGTGTGCTCTATGCTTAACAGCTTAATTATTTATACATCCGTTGAAGCGAACAGCAATCCCACCTGCTCCTTGCAGCACCCAGATTTGCCTCCCACTGGGAATCACTTTGTTAATAGAACGAAATGTGAGCTGATCAAACTGCTTCTAAATTTATTTGTTCTGAAGTTTTAATCTCTGTCTAGCACTCTCAACTTTCAGACAAAGACTCACATTGCAGTATGTCCTGGGCTGAAACATGAAACTCACTTGGTACGACTGTCAACACACTTTGATATTTTTGTACAAGGTACCAGAGTTTGACTTGAGAGTTCAGTTGGCGGAAGAAACCTGAATCTCTGTGCAGAGTCTGGAAATAGTTGATTAGTGATCATGCACTACTACACTAATGCTGGGAAGATCTGCGGTTTGTGTAGAAGACCTTGCTGAGCTCGAATAGTTCAAATCATCTCATCATTTGGCTCTAATAGAAGCAATTTGCTTGTAATGGTCCATTTCAAAAGACATTTGTTAGCTGATGAATTCCTAACAACATACAATCTGGATTCATCATAATTCAAAGAAATTTTCATAGATACCTTTCAAAAAAAGACAAATATTCACATCGGTCTCCTTATTCACCTTGCTATATTTTACTCTACCAAATCATGCAGTCATTTTAACAGTGTGCCTTAATTCAATAAATCTTTCTATGCATCTTGTCCAGAACAGGTAAATGCATGATGGTAAGCTCTGTGAAATGTTCAGGTTAAGGTAGTTGATTACACTTAAGGAAGAAAATTCCTTTTAGCCACCTTTTTCAAATTCTTCTGGGAAATGGAAGGGAGAATTAAGATTTCTGCATTACCTCTGTTTAAAGACCTTTTCACCCATCTCTCGAGCAGCTCTCTTAACCTCCTCAGGAACAGCATCCTTTTCTGCTTGAGATACTTGGTAAACCCGGTGGCCAGCATCCAGTCGATATGGCCCACCTTTGCCACCTAACCCAGCAGTGTCTCTCCCACCTAATATGGTTGATATAGGAAATAATTAAAAATATGCATTTTATAATAAATAAATAAACACTTTCCTTTAGAGCTTTTGCTGTCGTACCTATAGATGTTCAAAAAATATTGCTAACAATTCCCAGTAGAAACATTTATTGCCAAAGGTTTTAAAAATTGAACAGCTACCATGGTAAACTCCAATGGAATACTTGTGTTTATAGTCCCTTGAGACCAGATCCATAATGGTTCCCACTATGTACAAAGGGAACTATAGATCATGTAAGTCTTGTACATCTCCTCAAAGCTCCTGGTCCTTATAGCCATTCATTCAGACTTACCTTTTCCCTAGAATCTGTTGGTTTACACTGTTCCCAAACCACTTTATCTAGGGACCACTACCATGCCCTTTTAGAATTAGGAGGCATTTTTCCTCTTCTGTGTGGCTCTTGCCTACACTACCTAAATTCCTGCAAGACATCCAAGAGAACGGCAAATGACTCAGCCTAGTTTCTATGGCTGCAAACTTCTGTTTCTCTATACGGCCAATGAAAAGAAACAACAAAAAAATCTAATTGAAATCTGCTATATATGGTTTAAGTTAGACACCGCAAACACTTCTTTTCACTGGCAACAAAGCAACTCCGTATTGGGTAAAATAGCTCTGAACAGGGGATGGCCTTGTATAAATATATTTTTGACTGGCACAGCATCCCTCTTAGACATCCATCCATGATGCATTAAAAAAAAAAGAATAAGAAACCTGTTCCGCCAGCCCACATATTTCCACCAACATGTGGCATGTTGTCTGGATCCACTTTTCCATGTTTTGGGGAACTGACATCCAAACCACTGTCCCTCTGAATGGTTATCTGTAAAATAAAACATAGAGCTGTAAGTCTCTCTTACAGCAAGGAAAATCGCTCTAGCAACATGTAAATAACATACTAGGTCTGTTGAAGAGCTGTAGGATCAGCATTAATTCAATAAATGCAACATCCCACATGATGAGGGCAACAGGATCAAGCAGATTAAAACAGGGCTCCTGAGTGGCACATTAGATCCACACCAGACCTAAGACTACTGCCACATCTGAACCACTCTGTGCATTCAGATCTTCTCCACACTAGAAAAGTGCTTACTGATAATTGCTAACATAATTCAAAATCCCCCTGTAGACAGGACTGTAAGCAGTTTGAAGGTTTCTCATAGTATTGTACATCCATAACACTGTATGTGCATTTACAAACTTCATGCACATCCAAGCAGTTTCCTCTGGGCAGTTTTGATGGGCAGCTTGATCTTCCTTTCATGAACAAGGACTAAAGAAATATGTTCTTTTCTCAGATTTGTCAGTAGATGCCTAGGTCAAATGACATGCTCACGTAATCCTTAATTTCTCTGCCACAACCACAAAAGTGTACAATGGTGGGGTTTCTACACCTGTCTGCTGACTGCACTTTCCCCACAGCCAAACACCCAACAGCTGTCAGATGGTCAGGGCTGAGTCACTTTACGCTGAGGTTGGATTTAAGTGGGTGACTGAAGGTAAAAATACCCCTTACTGTTACCAACTCTGAGTCACGTAGCGAATCAATTATTCATGTGAATACTGCCCTTCAGTTACTACTCTTCTATCACTTAATGCCACTTTACTTTCTTTTTAATGAAACTTAATGACAGAGATATAAAATTGATGTCTTTAAATTCTACAAATTATCTTTCTTCTCTTCTACCATAACACATTTAATTCTCTGATGAATTTATGTGCCCCAATAACTACAATTTATTGCCTTCTCGGAAGTTCACTGGCATTATTAGGGTTTTCACTGGGATTATAGAGTAGTTCAGTCCTTGAATTCACAGTCTTGCAGGCTCGGCTTCATGCTAACATGAATTCCATACATGTTTTTGAACTGAAGACATATGCTCTAACAACAGTGTCTTGGCAGCTATTCAAAACGTCATTTTCTTTCTCTTTATAGAACTTATATTAATTCAAAGAGGTACAATACATCCTCTGTGAACCATGTCATTAGTGTAAAATCAAGATCTAATCAGATAAATTTAACATTTGTATAGGAAGAAAGACAAGTAACCACAACAATGTGCTACCCTTAGGGTCATTTACTTCTTTTGTTTAAGAGACTGCCTCTAAAATAAACAGTTCTTTTTTGCATAACTGGTAGATTTCAAAAGTATCAGAAAAGATCAACAAAAATTGCCGAACATTAGTTTAAAATAAAATTTTAAAACCAAAATGCTAGTGTCAACCTCATGAATCAAAACAAAATATTATCCTGTATAGAGAAACAATAAAATAATGAAATTGTTTTTACATGTTCATTCTTCTGGGTTCTTCATAGAAAAATAGTCAAAATTCTACAAAAAGAAGCTCTGAGGCAAACATAACCATAATCAGTGACATAAATCCCAAATTCCATTTTTGTCATGTTTTTCCATTGAAAAATTTCACTAAACATTCTGAAATACAAGCATTGTTTAAATTTTAAGGTAAAAGTTCTGTAGATGAAAGAGCTTTGTTGCTCACATATTTATCACATCTAAATTGGTAACATAACATTTCTAATACATGTGCACTAGACAAGTTTCTAATAGAAAGCTATTTTACAAAAGTGCTGATCTGACTAAAGCAGGTATTGGTAACTTTGAAACAACATGTGGTTAACAGAAAATCTTCTATTTTATAATGATTTGTGACTTTTAGTTCCTAACAGGACAGCAGAACATCCAACATCTGATTTCTATTATAGTGTTGAAAAAAAAAAATTGAGAGAGAAGAAGAAACAAGTGGTACAATCTATGATAGCTTAAGAATGGGACCCCCTTATTGATCTTTTTTATATATAGTTAATAAGCCACTGGGTAAAACAATTGAAAATTTAAGGATACCAGAATGGGACAACACCAGCAGATGTTTAAATTCATGCCAGTGAATTGCAGCAGTATCACTCATTTACTTGTATTTCAGTAACATCTAAGCACACAAAAGACAGCAAAATTTCGATACATGTGTATTATTTAACAATGAATTTTTATTAGCACTGGTTTGCTGGGGCAATTGTTCTTTAAATTTACCCTACACTTAGAAACTATGTTAAATTAGCACACTGTAGAGCCCTTTGAAGAAAATCTTCTGGATATACTTTCCTGGTTTTCCTTTGACCTCTTAGATAATTCCATTAGTGATTCATAGGCTTTTCTCCTTCCCATCCTTGTCTTCAAGGAAGAGTTTCAAGGCAATTTTACAACGAACAGCTTCCCTCTGCTCTGAAGGAGTCTCTATAAAGTTATAGAGTAGCAAGTATCTAGATTAGAAGTGAAGACATATTTTAGAAAGAAGCAAACAAGTCTGAGTCTGGACATGAAAACAGGAAGGATGAGGGACAAATGCTGAAGTGAAAAGCTCTGGACAGAGATTCAAGAGATATCACCCCTCTGAGGGCTGGAGGAATTCTTGACATTAGAAACTATAGGAAAGGTATATTTAAGGGGATGGATCCAAAACTGAATGTATTATGAACCAGATGATAAACCAAAGACAGTCAGTAGGAAAAACCTAGCTTGTCTGGAGTGAGAAGGAAGACAAGAAAAACAGGTACTGAAAAAAAGAGAAAAAGCTCAGAAATCCTTAGTCATTTTATCAAGCTTTACCAACCAGAATTTCTAAACCCACTGAGATTTCTCTTACTGTTGTGATAGATATTTTCCAAATATATAAAGACTTTGCTTGCTCACAAGTTAATCTGTCCCTTCCTGAATACTTCCCATTTGAATGTACCACAAGACTTCTTCAACTTTGTTTCTTTCAGTGACAGTTTTGACTAAGTGTCTTTTTTTGAGAGAAATCTGTGCCCTTTCTAGCTATACATGCATTGAAAGGCACTATTCATTACTGCATTATAGTGAAGATTCCATAGAGCCTAGTGTGCATATCACAGCTCTGTAAAACAACAAATTCAGTCTAGTAGCCTTGAGTTTCAGCTATGAGGTATGGGTCAGCGTAGAAGAGCTGGAAAAACTGTGACATTTTTTCTTCTGAGACTTCCTTTTGATTTCCAAAAGAATCACTATTTCCAAAACACTCAGGGCACAGGTTTCAATTATGCATTATCTAAACTTGTTTATACATACTGGTGATTCCTGATCAGAGTGTGAAACCGCTT
Source organism: Baryphthengus martii (assembly GCA_013396935.1). NCBI lineage: Eukaryota > Metazoa > Chordata > Aves > Coraciiformes > Momotidae > Baryphthengus > Baryphthengus martii. The sequence goes on from VWZK01001546.1 coordinate 134,582, forward strand.
TATCACTGCATGTTTGGACAGGTTCTTCTTCAAAGTCTTTACCGCACAAGAAGCACAACTGACACCCTTTCCTGGGATATATGTGATTCTTATTTTATTCTCTGTAGAGCCCAAACTCTCAATAATCATCAATGATCTCAGTCCCTGGTTTAAAATCACTCTGTTCTCTTCTTATCTTTATATTATATCCTCAGGCACTTACACCAATGGGTAATGGGTGGATTTGATAGGACTTTGTGGATGGAGACTCTGTAGGTCTTCCAAAGTCAATGAAGCAAAAAACAAAAAAATTATGTGAGAAGAATAGGGAGACTGCAGGTCAGAAAGGTGCTAAAAGAATGTGCTTTTCTGAAGGGGAAATGGTATGAAAGAAGTGCTTGAGAAAAAAAGGAAACGAAGAAACAACAGCAAATATCAAGACTTGTTAATGCTTTGACTTAAATTTCAGGTCCTGATTCTTACACATCCATTCATTCCCAACAGCAAGGGTAGCCAGGCAGGAAGAGAACTGAAGACTCTACATTCAGTGAGAGATACACGGTATCTGAACAGCTCATTCTCTATCAGTTCCTTCTGAGATACATGAACGGATCCCAAAACAGTTTTACATGACTATGCTTCATTGTTTTTTCTGAACAACACTGGGATTCTAAGAGCCAACTGAATAAGGGAAACTGACACAAACACATTCAGTTTCGAAGCTAAAATGATCTTATCATCCTTCATGTTGTAATATAAAGAAGATAAATAGACTTAGAGAAGCCAGTTACATGATTTAATGCACTCAACAACACGGCAAACCAGGTGTTTCACATCTGTGTCATATTTATGCCAAATAGCTATTTAAATGTATACCAGTCTGTAATAGGGGTCATTCTGAAGATGAGTCAAAGACTGGCAGTTTTGTCTAGACTTCAGCTGGTCAGGCAAACTATGGCAAGCAAACTTTGTATTGTGTACTAACCAAATCTTAACCAGGTTTGGATGTAGAACCTCATTCGTGCCACTTAAGTGAATGCGGGATTGAATTCAATTGAATTCTGATGTGAAATCATCTAATGTAATAAAAGTAAACCCTGGAATACTCTCCAGGAAAGAATGGCACACATCACATTATGATAGTTTTATAATCCCTCACTGAAAGACAGGAGCTGAATTTGTTGAGGATGACAGAGCTGACCCGGATACACTGTGCATTGCCTCCACAGAGCACCTGCACAACTGTGGGAAGAAAGGAGCTTGCAATAACCCATTAACAAAAGCATGTGAGTTATGGAGAGGGCTGCTGTACTCTATTACTAAGATCAGCATTTCATTCTAACATATAAGCTGCTTTCACAATTGCAGTACTTTCCTTTAGAGCTGAGATTTCATTTTCTTCTAATATATAGCAAATAAACCTCTTTGGTTCTATGAGTAAAACTAACCCAGAGAATTATCAAATTTAGCTTCAGTTGATTTCATGCAAGTAAGCTTAACAATATTTTAGCACCCAGTAATCTTAATCATACATTGCAATGTAACTGAGAAGAAAAAAATGTCTTTAAATAAAGAAGCTTCATCACTTCAAAGGCAGTCCCAAGTAGCACAACCGTTCATTACTGTATCCTGACAAGTGCTGATTGTCCCCAATTTGCTTGTGCCAAGCAAATGAATACAATAAAAGAAATTATAGCCAGTCTTATGCATATGACATTGATATGTCTGATGTCAATAAAATAATTAAATTGGCTGACTTTATGAGATGCTTTTAAGGAACTATTCAAAGTACATCTGAATATATATTCATGTATTATTAAGATGTTTATAATAGTATCCAATTTAATGAGTAAAAGACACTTAGCAAAATCAAATGAAATGAACATTTATCTATCATTCAGTCATTCACATTTCAGAGTATTCACGACCTTCAGCACTTTCACATTTTCATCCATACATTTTAAGCCCACACATCAGCTCCTCATTGTCCAAGTCTGTTACAATAAACTAAGGAACAAAATTCCAGGAATTATCTTTATTGTGGAGACAGAGAAAGAGAGAGAGACAAGAATCTCATCTCCTCCTGTGTTTTTTCCTCTTGAAATTCTCTTTATTCCTGAAAGTTTCATGCAGGAAATCTAACCAATGGCTCTCCTTGTCTTAGATGCCTGTATCTCTATTATAGTCTTGTAAAAAGCTGACTCTCTAAAACAAAGGGCAGAACAAGTACTTAGACTTAAGTGCTGGAAGAAAAAGAATTCACGGTTACAGGTCAGGAAATATCTTTTAGACTTTGTAAGCAAAAGTCAGATGAGCTTGAAAATATTTCTAGTTTTGACAAGTAATAAATGAGTGATGGCTTCCTGTAAAAATGTGAAGGACTTTTTCCTTGATGCAGTTGGTATTTTTGGTTGTAGATGCAGATTGTATTTTCAGTTGTAGATATTCTTGTCATCCCATCCTCTACTCAACAGGCTTCTCTTCAACACAGAAATCTGGCTAGAGAGTAGATGGTCTTTTAATACAGCAGCTTACTTTTGTATTCTGTTTCAGTTAACTTCATTAAAATTCCTGAAGGGTGCAGGATGTGTCAGTGCCTCCCATTCAGGAGTTTGCCAGAAAAGCCCCTTTGCGGTGCTCACAGCAACAAAGGCCAGTTTCTGCCTGAGGACTGGCAAGGAAACTCTGGTTTCCAAAGGGGGAGAGCTGCCCCATGTACAGGGGAACATCTGCCTCCCTCAGTTTTAATACATCTGGCCCTGTCAGGACCAACTTATATCTAGTCCTTTTATGCAAAACACAATGCTTATTTTTATATTCTGGATAAAATTAACTTTAAAAAGGGGGAAAAAACAACCAAAAAATGCTCTAGTTCCAGGCTAACATCCTGCAGGTGTAAAGGGATGCAATTTGTACTTTAAAAAATGGACTATATTTCCATTCCTTAAACTTTTCTGAATCAAACATTCTTTTGGGTATGTTTAAAGAGAGCTGGCCGTTCCTTATAGGATTTTACATCTTCATAACAGAAACTAATAGAATTTGTCCGTGTTGTGTATGGTGACAAATAAGTAACCAAATCTTCCACTTGGCCCTTTCAAGCATACTTTGGAGCACTCCACATACAACACATTTACTAAAACTGAAACCAGCATGATTTCACATGTCACAACTTAATAAACGCACACAAATGGGCAAAACATCATCTTACAAAATAAATGCAAACAGGGTCACAGCTGCAGTATTTACAGTTGTAGGGAATACATACAAAGGAAGACTTTTTAAAAAGAAAAACCTATGATGCCCAAAAAATAACTATTTCCACAAGCACTTATTCTAGTATTAGCAATAATACTGCCTTATTGGGTGTTTCTTACCATTGATCAGAAGAAAATAGGAAAAAAAATTGAGGAAGAATATAATTCACATGATTCAGGTGCTTAGTCTAATGTAAATTAAGGAGGTGGGCAATAGATTAGTTAGTTTCATGACTAGACAATCCTGTAAAGTAGGCAGATGTAGGCAGGATCTAGGTTGGCGAGATCCCAATCTTCATTTACTCTTTTTAGGAAAGAACCCTGCAAAGATGCAAATTAGAAGATATCTGCTCTTATCCTAACATACCTGGGACACGGAGGGAAAGAATTAATCAGCTATCTTCCCCTTTCAATAATACACAATATATTAAACAGTTTCTAGTCATTGAAGAATATGTGTTACTTTCCATCCAATGCATTAAATTATTGTTGAAAAATACGGATTACATGAATATAAACTCACTACAAATACTATCAAGTTAATATAGCAACATTTTCTTAAAGAGCTTGCTTTTCTTTGTTAGCACTCTGGACAAAGATTGGGGAGGTACTGGAAGATCACTGCAGGAAAAAGTGTGAAAACATCGTGGACTTTTGTCCTACAGGTAATTTGGGAAGATGTTAATTTCTTCATCAAAACCAGTGAAAAGTCTTTTATGACAACCATACATTATTATGAAAGAAGACGGACTTTGGCTGTAACAAGACTATTCTCCAGGTGAAAAAGACATTAAATAATCCAGCCCACAGTGGCACAAAGGATTAGAAAATGTATTCCATAGAATGCAGAATATATTTCAGTGGTTGTATAAAACCCCTGATCTTTCCCTGAAATAAAATCCTTGATTTCTTTTATTACCTCCCTATCACCCACCCTCC